>BMAU01005471.1:0-410000 GCA_019973935.1 Trichonephila clavipes
AAAGTTCCGTATACATTTGTCACACATTTTTATTAAATACATGCATATATACATATTTATGTTAGTAAAATGTACTCTAATAAACTTAAATTTGTTGAATATATGTTTTTTGCAATATGTTTTAACACGAAATTCTTTTAACATGGAAATATGTTTGAGTCCCATCAGTTTTGTGTTAACCAATATTCAGTTCATTGAAATCAGCATGATGTATCCTTTATAACCATTTTGCTGCAATAAGTATTCTTCCTACCTTTTTTAAGTGCTTGTTTTTATTTTGATGGAACTGTGGAATTTTTGATGAGATAGAGTGAGATGAGAGAAAGCTGATGTGGGAGAATGTTCCAAATTTCTTTTGAAAATTAGCCCGACAACCAAGAACACAAATATGCAAATTCTATGAAATTTTGCTTCCTATATAATTCTAGAGATTTAAAACTTTGTAATACAAGTTTTTATTTTTAACAAAAATTATTTTATCATTTACAAATAGAACAGCATCTACAAACTGTAAAAATTTATAAACCATCAAAGCCAATTCAAAAATGTTGCAAATAAGTTCAAATTTTCTCATTGGATCACAGGTAACCAAAGAATTATTTTTACATCATCGCATACACACAAATAAACAATCTATAAAATAGTATTTCGAACTCCTACTTTCAATTTTAGTAGTATAATAATCATAAACAAATGTTCTATTATATTCATTGCATACATGTAATCGCATGTAAAATATTGATGTGAAGCATTAGTAATTTTAATGTACTTTTTCTGAATGAAAAAAAATTATGTTTACATTAAAAGTTTCATTTTTAATGTAGCATTTTAATTTTCAGAGTCAGACTAAGAGCTACCAAATCCCTTGTAACAATATTAAAAAAATTCCATAAAGCACATAATATATTTTTAAGATTTAGTTTTTTTTATTATTCAATGTTCCATTCCCTTAGAACTGAATAAAGGCAAGTCAGATGAAAATTTATACAATTTATTTTTTTTAAAAAAATACTTGCTGTAGTTTTGTGTTTTATCAATTATTTTCATTTACACTGTGTATTCGAAATAAATTATTCAGAATGCTCTGTCCGGCCTTCCCTTTGAAGCTACATATCTTATATCGCATGCTTTCTGAAATTCAGCATTTAACTTTCCTAACATGTTTGTTTCTTCACATTTCCCCAGGAAATAAAACCCCTCTTACTTATTGTCTTACATGCAATACTGAAATTCATCTCGTATCATTGATCTATACGTCCTGAAGCTAAAAGCAGAAGGACAACAAAAGAAATGGCTTTCCCAAGAGATTATCTCTTCTCTTTCAGAAAGTAATAAGCTGAAGAAAGCTCCAATAATAGTAAGCATTCAAAATGATTAAGAAATAGTATGTTTATGAAAATATAAAAAAGGACAAACAGAACTGTGGATTGAATATATACAGTTCTACTTCTCTTTTTGGGCACGCAGAGCTCTGAAGGTATTTTTTTTATGCAGCTTACATTCCATGCAGTTCTTTAAGGTATCCGACTACGTTCGGAACCGTAATTTTGCAAAAGCGTGTAAATGGATAATATTGGATTGTTCGGAAAGTAATTTCGTTTTTTCCCGACAGAGGATTTAAATGTATTTTTTTGCACCAAACTTCACATTTAAACCGTATAGTTTTTATATGATTTGAAAGCTCATATAGCAAGGCTTGTGTGTGAAAAATTCCAATTAATTCTACGCAGTAGTTTTCGGTTGGTGTTCTTTTAAATATGGAGAGCGATAAGCAGCATTTTCGACATATCTTACTGTTTTACTACAGAAAGGGTAAAAATGCTGGTCAAGCCGGAAAGAAATTGACCGATGTGTATGGAGAAGGTGTGTTGACAGTACGACAGTGCCAGAACTGGTTCGCTAAATTTCGATCCGGCAATTTTGCTGTCGAAGGTGCACCACATTCGGGAAGGCCGGTTGAAGCTGATAAAGACGCGATAACGGCATTAGTTGATGCGAACCGGTGAATAACAGCACGTGAGATCGGATTAAGGTTAAATTTATAAAATTCAACAGTTTATGACAACTTGAAAGGCCTGGGATTATCCTTGAAGATCGATGTATGGGTTTCCCATGTTCTCACAGAGAGAAATCTGTGTCGCCGCATTGACGTGTGTGATTCGCTTCTCAAACGTCACGAAAATGATCCATTTTTGAAGCGCATCATCACTGGGGAAGAAAAAAGTCACGGAGCAAAAAATATAAACCGGCTCAAACCATTTCCAAAGCCAATATTCACCAAAAAAAGGTGATGCTGTCTGTTTGGTGGGATTTTAAAGGAATCGTTTTTTTTTTAGCTTTTGCCGGATAACGCAACGATTAATTCGGAATTCTACTGTCATCAGCTGGACAAACTGAATGATGCACTTCAACAGAAAACGTCAGAACTAATCAACAGGAATGGTGTAGTGTTTCACCAAGACAACGCGAGACATCACACAAGTTTGGTCAGTCGCCAAAAGCTTTTGCAGCTTGAATGGGTTACAATGCCACACCCACCATCTTTTCCAGACCTCGCACCATCGGATTATTATTTGTTCTAACCACTCCAAAAATTTTTAGATGGTAAAACCTTCACCTCAAATGAGGAGGTCAAAAATCACCTCGATCAGTTTTTTGCCAGCAAAGACCAAAAATTTTATGAGCGAGGAATTATGCTACTACCAGAAAGATGGCAAATGGTGTTGAACCAGAACGGCCAAAATATAATTTAATTAAGTATTTGTTTATTATACGAAAACTGTCTTTCATTTCCTCACAAAAACAAAATTACTTTCCGAACAACCTAATATTTATGATATGTAGTGTCACATAGATTAGAAAATGTATATAAAATTGTTTTAAGAATTTTATCACAATAAAAAATTATTTAAGTACAATATTTTGACGAAAAATGAACATAGAATGACCAGTTTTCAAAATACTCTCCTTTTGTGAAAAAAATGCTTCTATTAGAATAATATTTTGCTATATATAGCTCAGACCTCTGTACAGAGGTTCAACTAGAATTTTTGAAATATATGACTTAGAAGAGGTTTTATCCATATTTTATGACAACAGAGGGGAGAAATTTTAAGAAAAAAACGCCGATAATTATTTCAATGGGTTGTAACTCTGAACATACTGTGAATTTTTCAGAAATCATAGTTGAACCTCTGTACAAAGTTCTGAGGTATATACAGGGAAAATATTATTATAATAAAAGCGTTTTTCTTAAAAGAAGATTTTGAAAAAAAGGTTATTCTACGTTAATTCTCTCTCTCTTTGCCGAAATATTGTATTTAAATATTCTTTTTTGTCAAAATGTCCTTAAAACAATTTTATTTATGTATTCTAATCTAAGAGACACTAAATATCATGAAAATTATCCATTTATGTGCTTTTTTAAAATCACAGTTCCGAACGAAGTCGGATACCTTAAGAACTGCATTTTTTCAGTAGTAGTGATATTTTTGTATGATTTCAATGTTATAAATGTTATGTTATTACTGGGATAAATTCGTAAACGGGGATTTTCCAGAATAATCTGTTTGTTTTTAAAATAAGTATAAATAAAATGAAAACTAACAATTAATGAATTAAGTGAGACATCTAAACGCGCGTCGTTGCCTATATAACTGGCTTTCATTATTTTTTAAGAGTTATTACTGTTCTGTCGATGTGTGTCTGCCTCTCTTGCTTTCTCAACCTCTTCTCTCGTGTTCTAATGTCTCTTCCGTCGGAGTCCTTGCCCTCTCGTTTCCTTTCGAAGCCACCTCAGAGGGGGATGCTAGGGGCTTGCAGCAGCGCGTAGCACCGCCTACTTCACATAAATAAGATACACACTTGACTCTGAAAGTCTGCGTACAGCAATCATCTTACGTGTTTATGTTACAATAACTAATAAAGTCTCGATTTAGAAAATCAAAATGCTAGTCAGCAATTCTTCAAAATTTCCTTATTCAAACAACAGCAACAAAATTCATCTTAAGGAAAAAAACAAGAAAGACCTCCGAATAATCACAAACCATCCGTGCCAAAAGTCTGCGTACACTTACAAATCAGGGATTTTTAAGACCTTTTATTGTAAAATAACTGTACTAAATCGTTTTTTAAGTAATTATAAGCTTCTTTTACGATTTACTTAGCATTTGAGATTTGAAAGCTTTTGTGGTTTCATGACAGGCAACAGAATAGAGATCGATATATTATTGAAAGAAAAATCATCATAAATCTTCAAAAAAGGGGACGGGAATTTTAAAACAATTGTTGAAACTGTTAATAGGTGAGATTCATTGATAAAAAGTGTTCATAAAACTACAAATCAACTAAAATTTTAACGTCTGAACCAAGATCCTGCCACCCGTCTGCAGTGTCAACTCGAGAATCTTGCTTTGTAACATGATCTGTAAAATAAATCCAAGACTATAAGCTTCACAAGTAGCTAAAAGTGTTGCTGAGATATTGCAAAAAAGTGTGACTTTAGTTACAATTCGAAGAAAACTTAAAAAAGATGACTATCATGCCCAAGTTGCACTCAAGAAGCCATTCATCTTTCGAATGAACAGAGCTGAGCGAATGAACTATGCCAAAAAGCACCTAAATAGGAGACATATTTCTTAGAAAAATGTAATATATTCAATGGAAAGTAGTTTTGCAATTTACCATCAAAACGCACAAAAATATGCTTGCAAAAATTCCTGGACAGAACTTAAGAGAATCCTTTTTCGACTATCAAACAAACAGCAAGAGGCGTGATGTTTAGGGCTGCATTGGAAGCTTTTCGGCTGGTAATCTGGAATTAATTGAATCAACAATGTACAAAATTGGTTACTTGAACTTATTGAAGTAAAAACCCAGGACATATGCCAAGAAATTTAGGGTGAGTAATGATTTTTACTTTCAGTGGCACAAAGGTATACCAAACAAATGGCTCACTTCGAGCAGTCATTGGGAAGCTATGGCTGGTTTGACATGTCTCAAACCAATTCCGAAGTCAACCTAGTCCCAAGACCTAAGCACAATGCAGCATTTGTGGGATTTACTCGAGTGAATAATCAGGGAGAAAGTAATAACATCCAAGGAAATGCTTAAATCTCTCATAGTAGAAAAATGGAACATATATAATAACCGCAAATGAGACAACGAAACTGGTTTAATCGATACCAATTAGGATGAAAGACATTATGAAAGAAAGGGTAACCTTTAATTAAAATCCATTAAAATAAAGTTTTTTTCAGTGTAAGCAGACTTTTGGCGCAATCGATTTGTGTCACTCTCAAGTTATAAATATTTGTATTATTTTATGTAATATTCAAATGAGATTCTTGCTTAGGTGCCAGTTTGATATTCCAGGTAATAGCGCCAAGTTGTTGTTTATGTTCGCCAAGATGGGCGATAAATTTACAATATGGTTACCTTGATATTTTTATTGTCTGGCAATGTGGTTGCCAAGGGGATAACGTATATTAGAAATAACTTTTATTGGTTTTTTCCCGCGGTAACCCTTCTAATTCTAGACGATTTTAATAGATAGTGTTATTTACTTATGATTTCTTTAAAAATTTAACCATTTTCGGTGCATTTGTTCTACTGTTTCTGTCTTCTGTTTTATTTTGTACTACTTTCGGATATGGATATTTCTAATATGGGTTAGTACTAGGATATTTTTTTCTTTTTAAGAATGAGTGTTGTACATTTAATTATCACTGTAAATTGATTATTTTTGCTTTATTTTACGTTTTGAAAATGCTTTTTTTAACGTTTCTTGTTCGATGAAATTCTTTGAAGGAACTTGTAGTTTATAGAGTATTGCAAGTTTTCAGTACTTTGTAAAATTAATATTCATTTTTAATTGTAATATATATTATGTAATTATTTTCTTAATAATGTAATATAAATATACAATTATTAATATATTTGTAATAATCATATATTATCTATTATTTATAATTCTTTTATACTTATTTATAAGTATTACATATTATGTTATTTATTTATAATTATTATATTTTTATAATTTTTACTATTATTTTATTTACTTATAATTATTATTTTATTTATTAATAATTTTTATTATGTTATTCATCTACGATATTGTAATTTTATTTATCTATGATTATTAGAATGTTATTTTTTGTAATTTTTATGTAACAAAGTATTCTTATACATTATTTTTATTTTATTACAATACGATGTCTAGTCTTTTTTATAAATAGGTACTATTAAATTTTAATATATGATTATTACAAATAATAATTACTATTAAATCATACAAATGAATATTATGTTACTATTAAATTATATTATAAGATTATTATTACATACTGCATAACATTATTAGTACATTAACTTTTTATTAATTATATTGTTATTCATTATTAATTGATTTATCTTGGTTATTCTCAATCTCTTCCAATGTTCTTCTTTTGAAATATATTTCAATGTATTTCAAAACAATTTTTTTAAAATTTTCTTCGTGAAATCATGCATTTTACAATATTATTTTCCATTCAGGTTCATTAAAGGACGCCGCCATATTGGGTACTATTCCAGTAAAGGAAACGCTGCGAGGCGCGATCTTTATTACGCCAAGCATCGCTTGGCTTCATCACCCCGGATATCAAACTAGTTCCCTTAATTATTATAAACATTCATTTTCTCTTGATAATTCAAGAAAACATCTTTTTTAATATTGGAATTTTATATAACTTTTGCAATGTTTATTTATTGTATTTTTTAATTCTTTTTTATGGTTTTATATATACATAATATTCTATTGTCACTAAAGTTATGGTAATTTGTATAACTCTTTTATTAATTTTTGTTTCTATTCCTTTTATACTTTTGTTTAAGTGCTACATTTCAGGCATTCACATGCTTTGAATCTGCATTAGGGTCCAGAATCTGGCAATAACTGATTTATTGCATTTAGATTTAGTGCGGGCTCTGCATTTTCAAGTGAAATTTTTAGGTAAGTTACCTCTATCTCAAAGGATTTAGATATTCCTATCCATTACTTTCAATAGGTTTTTGCTCAGTATTATTTACATAAAGGGGGAAGGTTGGCTGGCCAGAAAACATGTTAAACCCCACTTTTATATAAATTATTTTATATATATATATTAGCTGTCTTAATTCAGCAATGTTTATAATACTGCAGCATCCATTTTATAATTTTAATCTCGGTTGCTCATGTGTCCTTCATTGTGTGATTTTCCTACTGTCTATGTGTTTTTCGAATATGATTGTTGTTTGCGGATGTTTATCTCTTGTTTGTAGGGAATAAGACTATATATTCTCACATATTATGTGGCTACATTGCGCCTATGTATGTTAGAATTTTGAGCTATGAATTTTAGGACTTTTTAAGATCTTGTGTGTGTAATTATGTAGCTAATGCTCATAGTCAAATATTTTTATCCAACAGGTTAAATGTTTGACTATTTTTTCGTTATAATTCTCTTCTTTTTCTCATTTCTATGAGTAATTCCAGATTTTTGTTTTTATTTTTTATAAGTCATTAATGCACTTAAAAAAGGTATTTATTAATTTAGTTATTGTTAATCTTTATATGTTTATATGCTTTTGAGGGTTTTAATTTGAAATTAGAATATTGATACTCTTATTACTATAGGGATGATAATATTGTAGCTTTTAAGATTTGTGTACTTGATGTTTCATTTGGTGTATTGTTTTTATTATACTTTTATGATGATAGGAGTAAAAATGTTCCTTCTATGTTATGTAGATATTTTAATTTCAATTTGTAAATATATTTTTCTAAGTTATGTGTGTAGTTAGTACTATTCCAAGAAATATGTGTTCATCCAGTTTAATGTTTCAATTTTTTAGTTTTCAATATTTTTCAAACTATG
Organism: Trichonephila clavipes; assembly: GCA_019973935.1. NCBI lineage: Eukaryota > Metazoa > Arthropoda > Arachnida > Araneae > Nephilidae > Trichonephila > Trichonephila clavipes. Next base: position 7,896 of record BMAU01005471.1, read on the forward strand.
TACTTTTATTTTATATTACATTTTATATAACATCATTTACATGTTTCAATATATTTATATTAGTAGTGCTTCCAGGTTTATTAAAATATTTTAACTTTTTGTAAACATGTATCTACATTTTTTACTGGTATAAATTTTAGATGTTATTTCATTATAACTATACTGAATGTTTTACGATGGATATTAAGTTCTAATTTCTAGATACTTAATATAATATTCTGCACAAATATGAATAATTTTGAAAGGTGTACAACTTTGCTTCCGCCGTTTTGCAATAGATGGCTGTAGCGGTAAGTGGAAGTCGAAATAAATAGATCGTAGATGTCATACAATAAGCTTAGGTATTTGTAAACATAACACCATCGAAATATTTGTCGATTTGTGTCTGCATCATAAAGCTATTCTCGATTAAACATGTCAGCTTACGAGCCAAATTCTCGTCATTTGCGGGAGTTTTAATTTTCTGCTTTAATATGAAGAAATCTGCGGCTGAGGCTCATCGAATGCTCTCAAATACCTATAGTGAGGCCGCTATTAGTGAAAGAACGTGTCAAGAGTGGTTTCAACGCTTCAAGAACGGTAATTTTGAAGTCGAAGTCCAGCATGGCGGTGGAAGAGAGAAGGTTTTCGAAGATGCAGAATTGGAGGCATTACTTGATCAAGACTCGTGTCAAACGCAGCAAGAATTGTCAGGATCATTGGGAGTGACTCAACAAGCCATTTCAAAACGCCTGAAAGTCATCGGAATGATTCAGAAGCAAGGAAATTGGGTGCCGTACGAGTTGAAGCCGAGAGATGTTGAACGCCGTTTGTTTGCTTGTGAATAGCTGCTTGCAAGGCAAAGACGGAAGGGATTTCTAAATCGCATTGCGACTGGGGACGAAAAATGGGTTCGTTACGATAATCCCAAGCGCAGAAAATCATGGGGATATCCCGGCCATGCTTCCACGTCAGCGGCCAAACCGAATATTCACGGTTCCAAGGTCATGCTCAGTATTTGGTGGGACCAGCTCGGCGTAGTGTATTATGAGTTGTTAAAGCCGACTGAAACAATCACAGGCGATCCTTATCGAACGCAATTTATGCGTTTGAGCCGAGCATTGAAAGACAAACGGCCGCAATACAACGAGAAACATGATAAAGTGATTTTACAACATGACAATGCTCCACCCCATGTTGCAAAAGTGGTCAAGACATACTTGGAAACGTTGAAATGGGAAGTCCTACCCTACCCGCTGTATTCTTCAGACCTTGCTCCCTCGGATTATCACTTGTTGCAATCAATGGCACATAGCCTGGCTGACCAGCCCTTCCGGATTGATGAAGAAGTAAAAAATTGGATCGATTCGTGGATCGCTTCAAAAGATAACCAATTTTTTAACGCGGGATTCGTACGCTGCCCGAAAGATGGGATAAAGTAGTGGCCAGTGATGGACAATACTTTGAATCATATATGTATAATCAGTTTTTTACGATAAAGTCTCGAATTTCGGGAAAAAACGGCGGAAGCAAAGTTGTACACCTATTAACTTTATAAATTTCAAGACTGGCTATTAGGCTCAGTATATACTACTCTATATTTTCTCGGGGTGCATTATAATGGTATATGTAGTATCAATAGTAAGTAACACATTAACACGCTCTGGTAAACCGCTTCTCGTAACACATTAAACCCGCTCGCGCTTCATACCTCGAGTCATGTAAATTAAATCTAGTTGTGTGCCAATGTGATGTCACCCCCCTCGGGTGACCATCTGCTTGATTATCAACGTGAGCTAGAGGTGTAGGAATAAAGGAAGAACTAGGAGCCAGCATAATCTTAATATGACTTTATTAAGATTTTTAACTTAAACGTTTAACAAATTAAATAATAGTATATGTGAGCGAATCTACGGTGTGGCAAAACTCACAATATATATATATTACCGAAATTACTTAACTCGGACCACTATCAATAACTGACTCACCTGAACTCAATTCCAATACTATCACAGATCCTAATATTAAATAGTCAATCCTACCTTAATGTAGTCTGAAATAGCGATCACAATAATCCTAGATGAAGTTGCGTAATTACTTGTGTTCAATGGTATGCACCTTGACTTAATGACTCTCTATCACATATAATTTCTGTTAGCCGCCACGTAACGTTTCGCAAAAACTCTTCACGCTTGAACCACGAATTATCTTTACATTCCACAAATTGCCACCCCGCTTACTCTAACTTATTATATTTAAAAGCTTCCTAATTTGCATCTTTCTTTCATGCTTCACTTCTTGGACTTGTGGTTGGAAAAGAGTTGCCATTAATTCTGGTCCCCAAAGAACCCAAAGGACATGCTAATGAAAAGACACGTGAGCCCGTCACAAAGTATGCTCACGATCATGTGAGAAGGTTTAAGCGTGTACCTCATAAATGTGAGATTCTTTTATTGGCCGTTGTGTCTGTCATCATAAATCGAACTTTATAAAGGGGATTTAACATCTGACACTTTTTTTATTTTAGATCTTTCGGCAGTCAACAGCCTTCTAGAGCTGATTTGACATGCCGGGTGTACATAAATAAACTTGAAGTCTGTAGTTTGTCTCTAAAAAAACTATGCAGTTGAATTGAATAAAATTGGGTAATGGCAAATAAAATGATGGAATTTTTAAGGAGAAAAAAAAGAAAAGAAAAAAACAATGAGATTCAAAACTAACCCCAGGTGGTGTTTCATAGCTTTATTAAGAACATATAAAAAGTTGTCTGTTGAAAGTTACATGAACTGGGGAATGTTACGCACATGGTGCTCAAAGTTTTCTTTAAGGTTGGATAGACATGTGATTGTATCATGGTAGACCATGGCCTTGAGGTATCCCCACAGCCAAAAGTTGCAAGGATTCAAGTCAAGGGATCTAGGAGGCCAAGCTGTAAGAAAATTCCGGCTGAGGATTCTGAAAATGATTTTGAAAACAGTACCTGAAATAATGATACTTATTTATTCGAGTCCTCTTTGGGCAGCGAAGAATGAGGAGATGACTTACTACCCCTTTCAAATGTTCGGCAGTGTTCAAAATATTAATGAAAAATGTTCCATACATTATCCATTTCCTTTTTCTGGTATTTCATGAATGATTTTGAATGCAGCAAATAATACAAGGATTTTTGATGAAACGAATGATCGAATGTTGCAAATGATAATCAAAGAAACAGGATGATGAAATCAACAAGTTATAAGCCAATCAAACATGTTAGTGTAGATGATATTTTGATGTGCTTTAAAGCCAGATTCAGCTAAAAAATGTTTAAAGCCGAAACAAGAACAAGATATTTGTTCTTTATGGATCAGAAACCGGATGTATTCCTGATTTATAAAATGTGTTGAAGCATCTAGTATTCGATAAACAGCAATAAGTTTGACTATTTTTTGGATCAACACCAATTACATTAAAAGCATAACCCAGCTGCTTATGTTGGATTATTTTTTCAGTATATGGGAATAAATATTGATTTAAAGTTGGTGTATTTCATAAAAGACACTTTTTTGTTTAGTATTTTATCTTGTGAGACTGAAATACAACTGGGCCTCTATTTAACGAAGTTGCTAAATCCTGTAAAATGTTCAATAAAGGGAAAATTCGTTATATAGAGATTCAACTTTCAATATACATTATAAACTACATAAAACAAATTTTAAATTTATATAAACTATATATCAGGAAAAGTAATTATTCACACCTTTGTGAATTAATGTTTATTTATTTTATATATATGTTATCCATCGAAAAACTTCAAGGAAAACAAGAAAAAGGAATGTCGAGGAATATACTGTATTTTCGACGTTAAGAAAATAATTTTACTTTAAAATTAATGAATTTTAAGGTCATTTTTTAATTAAAGCATACAAGTAATTTTATAAACATACATTATTTTATAATAAGAAGTTTTAAACAAACATAACCACAAGCGTCCTTAAATTTAATTACTCAAAAAATCTTTTAATTTTGTTTGAGTTTTTTTATTTGAAAAAATGCTTTATTTCATAGTACGAATCATATCTTTCAATGCATCAAAAATCCCTTCGAGAGTATTTTTCCATGTCTTTTATCAAATTTTTCTGGCCATTCATTTCTACTTAGAAATTGGTCATATCCCAATGCCTTCGGAAATTTAAATGCATTCTCTAATACGAAAGGTCTAGAGATTGGAACTATCTCTCATTGTGTGTATTCACTTCAAAACTACCTTGTCGACATCGTAATAGACAAATATTCCTAAACGTTTTAAACAAGAATTTGATGAATCCTAACTTTGTAACTTATCTCGATTTTTTATAATAGTGGATAAGCTGTTTGGAGGGTGTCGTGTCTCGCACTTACTTTTTACCCTTCTCCATATAGTCAACTACTTCTCAACAGCCAACACAATTATCTCGTTTCTTATTCCACAGAAGCAAACACTGTCCGTCGTGTTGAAACACTTCCAAGAAACTCTATTCTTGGTACAGCAAAACCACGCGTCGTACGTCGGCTCTCACCGAAGGAAATCAATTTTTTTTCACCCCCAAAACAGTTCAGCGCTTCTCACTTCCAAAACAAGGGAATTTTCTTCCATCATCTACGCTCTCAAAACACTATAACCCCTCCCCCGCAGGTGGGTTCACGTCATCCCCCAACTCTTAAAGAATCTACTGTCAAACAGTAGTCAGACACGTCGCCCTCAAGATTATGGTTAATTGTAAATTAAGCATAAATTTGAAACATCAAAACTGACTACCATTGCAGATTTTTTCCGAAACTACCCAACTACCTGCACATATACACATATACACAATAGTACAATTACTGGTAATAACAAATATGGATTACACTACAATAGAACGATATAAGTAACCAAAAAAAACCAGAGCATATTCACATAAAATGTATTACCAAGAATTATTCTAAAAAAACAACACATTAAACAAAAAAGAAAATGCAGTTTACATACGAAGAAATACATGTATGAAAATTTACCAAATGTGTAAGCACTTACGGTTTAGAAAAGAATTAAGATTTATGACACAAACAATACACTCTTAACTATTCCCCACTTTTTATATTCACAAATAGTAAAAAACAAACTAAAATTATCTCACTATGTATATCAAGCTTGTGGGAACCCCCCTGGGTTCCACTCAGGCCACTAAGCTTATTTTAAGGCAAGAAATGACCAGACGCCATTTGTATAATAATAAATTATATTTATTCATTTAATTCAAATATCAAAATTCTAATGACAAATAGTAAACTATATGTCTACGTCAAAAAGGGATTTACCTTTAATATTAAATTAAATTACGAAATATGAAATTAATCAATAACTACATTCAATATCAAAAGGGTTTACTGGAATAGGAGGTCTGAGAAATACACGCAACTTGAATTATTGACTTTCATTAAACTTGAACTAATTTTATTAAACTAACGCTTGTGGTAAGCGGTACGAAGCTAAAATATATAACCTAGTTGTACTTATAATCTTTTCAGGTAGATTAATCTTCCTAAGTCTTCTTCGCTAAATGATAACAGCAATACTCCAATATCTTAATCCAATTGAATCCTGCAAATCTCGTCACTACTTCTGCTGGCTTAATCGTCTTCTTCTTCGCTAACTTACAACGCTCTCCTTAAATACCTTATCTATTTTACATATTCCATTTTCTTCTTTTAGAGGTGATTGGAAATATACGCGAATTTACAATCCCCAAAGACGCATAAGAATATTAGTGGAAAGGTATCGTAAAGATACGCCACAAGCTTCTCAAATAACATTCTCGAATTAATTCTAAGAGTACACATGTAAACAGAACACTAAATACATAAACAAATCAAAAACAGACGGTTTCCTAGCAAACTATGAAAATTCCACTTTTAACTGAACATGAAATTTAACATATATAACAAAAAAATAATAATAAGGGTGCATTAAGAATTATCAATGTCCAAACTGATAAGGATTGATTTTACTTCCATACATTGTGCGATATCAGTGTTCGCTTGGGGGAAGCAAATGTCCAGTTCCGTTCCTTCTCCAGTCCCCTAAAGTATTCACCACCCACGCTGGGTCAAAGACCCCAGGGTCTGGGGTTGGCTTCTTTCTAATCTTTCCCACAGCTGTCCTGGGAGATGTTGTTATGTATTCTCAATTTAAGTCTAACTCCTTTCCTCAGCTTGACTTTCGTTGTCCTCTCTTCCTCGCAATAATTGCCGCTCCTTCATAATAACAACTCGCTTGATAAAATCCGGCAGTTTCCAAGCAATTTTTCCTATTCCTCTTTTATCCTGCGAATATTTACGTTTAAAGCTCAAATGCTGGAGTATAAGTAATGTTGGTAATGTAAGTAATGTGGTAATGTTACTTGAGGATTTTAAATTCATTTTTTGCTGTAATTCGGGAACCGTCATTCTGCTTAATCTTTCGAGTTTTCTCTTAGGTAATTTTGGCTTTTCTTCTTCAATTCATCATCATTTAAGTCCACTTGCTTTTTACTATGGTTTGCGGGATTAAGATCATCTTTAGCTTTATCTTTTATCACATCTACTTGTTTTTTTTCAGACGTCTAATCCTCGGCAGAAAATTCTTGTAAGCACTTCTGTTCTGCTGTCATGCTCATTTTATGTTCCTCTTGAACATGTCACATCTGCTCTTCCACAAGCCATCTTTCTTTCTTCAAATTCATTTCTTCTTCCAAAACTTCCTTCGTCCATTTTTCTTTCTTCTTCCATCGTCCGCCCTTCCTCCTCAGCCTTGAGTCCGGCTTCCTCCTTAGCCTTGAGTCTGGTCTGCTTCTCAGCCTTGAGTCTGGTCTCCTTCTCAGCCTTGAGTCTGGTCTCCTCCTCAACCTTGGGTCTTTCTTCCTCCTCGGTCCTGAGTCTAGCCACCTTCTCTTGTTTATGCCTTGCTACTCTTATTTTAGACACGTTCTCTGTTTTCCGTCTCGCTTCTATTCTCGCTAATTCCAATTCTTGTTCTCGCTCTTGGCGGCACTCTTCTGCTCTTTTTCTGCGCTTTTCTATATTTCCTTTCTATACTCTTCTTTTTTTCTATATTCTTGTATTTTCTTTCTATCGTCTATCATAGTATCTAAGAAATCGGCAGACGAATTTTTCATCTTCTAAGTATGCTTTACATAGCAATAATTTTAGTCTCAACTCCAGGATTCCCAAGTCAGAGTCAGGATTCTCCCATTTAATGCAAATCCGTTACCAAATCTTATTTTGGCGCGTTTTCAAATATTTTTCCTTTTTCTCTGGTTCTCGAAATAGAGATCGATGTCGTGTCTCTACCCGTCTCCATATAATCAACAACTTCCCAACAGCCCACACAATTATCTCGTTTCTCACTCCACAGAAACAAACACTGTCCATCGTGTTAAAACACTTCCAAGAAACTCTATTCAAGGTACGGCAAAACCACGCGTAATGCGTCGGTTTTCACCGAAGGAATTCAGTTTCCTTCACCCCAAAAACAGTTCATCGCTTCGCGCTTCAAAAACAAGGGTTTTTTTTTTACCTGATCATACTGCTCGAGGGTCAATCACCTACTCTCTCAAAACACATTAACTCCTCACCCACTGGTGGCGGAACGTCGTCAATTCTGAAAGAATCTACCGCCATACAGTAGTCAGGCACTACAGAGGGATTCAAACTTTTTAAGCTATATGCTTATTCTTGACGCTGGTGGCGGAACGTCGTCAATTCTGAAAGAATCTACAGCCATACAGTAGTCAGGCACTACAGAGGGATTCAAACTTTTTAAGCTATATGCTTATTCTTGACGCCTTTATCCACTTCCTGAAGAATTAAGTTTTTTCTTTGACGCTCGAGCACTTACGTTTTGACATTATCGAGCTTCAAGAAATGAAGTTACCAGTACGACTTATAAACACTACAAATAATTGGAGATTAGTTCAAGGACACGAGACATCTCCAATGAGTGTGAAAGAGATTATCGCAGATGCTTCTAGGGAAGTGGACAATGGAGGTTAAAGGATGTCTTTCTTGGATGAAATGCCCAGAATTCTGTTGCTCTCGGTGTGTTAATCGCCTAGTAAAACCAGTTCAAGATTTATGACCACCATAAAATGTGCTAAGAGAGAGAACAACTGGGAATGTTCAGAAATATTTCAAGAGTACGGAGAAAAAAAATTGAATCACAAGAAAAAAGTTCCTTATATAGAAAATGCACTTCGCTATTGAGAGGTTTTTTCACGAGGAAGGTTTTACTACGAATGCTCTTGTTTCCCGGAAAAGGTTCGCTATATGGAGAAATTCGCAATATAGAGGTTCGACTGTATTTCTTTCTGGTAAATTCTAGGGTTACATCTTTGTGATATTCTAGGTGTTCCTCACAACAAGATAGGTGACAATATTTGTGACGAATCTATACGACACTTTTCCATTAATACTCTTATACGTATTTGGGGATTGTAAATTCGCGTATGTTTCCAACCAGTTCTAAAAGAAGAAAATGGGATGTGTAAATGAATTAAGGTATTTAATGAGAGAGTTGTATGTTAGCAGATAGCAGGCGATTGAGCCAAGAGCAGTAGTGACGAAGTTAAGAGGGCTCAAGTGGATTGCCTGATTAGAGTATTACATTAAAGGTAAATCCCTTTTGCTTGACGTAGACATATAGATACTATATGTCATTAGTTTTTTTTTGATATTTGAATAAAGTGAATATAAATATAAGTTATAATTATACAAAGGACGTCTGGTAATTCTTTGCCTCAAGTTAATCTTACTTTCCAGGGTGGAACCAAGGGGGGTTCTCAAAGTGGCACCCAACGTAATAGTAACACCGAGTTTAGAGTTGGATCGAATTTTCGAGTAATAACAAGAGCAATTTTTTTCGGGATTAGAAAATGTTTCCGATTTTTTTGGAAAACATTGATAATAATTTAAAATATAACGAATACCCACACAACTAGCTTATGCGTATCTGAAGGGTCATCTCACAGGACGGGCACTAGATTGGTTTGATGTTTTAGGTTATAAGCACAAGGAAAAGGCGAAAGATTACGCGCACTTAAAACAAGCCTTGATGGAGCAATTCTCGTGGTTCGAAATAGATCGGAGCTCAAAACGCGTTTCTACGTGTCGTATCAAAATAGCAACCAGAGACCTTTAGAATTTGTATACGAATTGTTAAAGATACACAAGCATTTAAAACTAGACAAGGTGGAGGAAAAACTGCTGTATTATGTTATGGGTTGTTTAGAACTTCAACTTTTGGATTATGTGGAGGTACGACACCCGCAGACTACGTCTAGTCTTCTACAAATAATTGATAAGTACGAGAAGAGGTTTCTAAATAGAAGGATCAGGTGTTCGACTCAGGAATTTCGAGATGCAACCCAAAGCGTGAGCAATTGATTCCAAACAGGAATAGGCAGGAGAATTGGAGGGATACCAGAATTAACAACTGATACTCTGACAATAGCAGACCACAGGGGAATCCAACAATTTTTTGAAGGTCAAGGAGTTGGGGATAATCAGGCTCGAATAGTCAAAAACGTATTTAAACGCCAAGTCTGGGGGGCAAAATTGGTCAATCTGATCATAGATTCCCATTCTTTTAATCAAGGTGGTCGACGGGGAATTCAGTCATATTCGAAGAGGTCTGCTGCAGATACTTTTTATATTGACCACGTCAAAGACTATAGACAGAGTAGTGACTGCCCAAGGAGCCACGTGTTGTCACTTAGGTCGGGTTTAATTGCAGATTTGGATCAGAGATTTCCAGAAAACCTGGTAATTTCGTATTTCTGACAATATGCAGTACCAATGCATTTTGGGAATCGACTTTATGAAAGATTCTAGATTAACTTTAGATTTGGACAAGAAATCTTTGGTCATTCCAGATGACAAAATTAAATCGTTGCCAATAGTGGAAAAGCCGGTGGAGATTCATCTATCCGAAACAAAGCTGGGTGAAAGGCAAAAACAAAAATTGCAGGATTTATTCAATAGTTTTAAGGCTCTATTTTCAGACCAGCCTGGTTAACTTATGTTTTATATCATGAAATTGATACTGGGGAACAGGGACCAATAGTGTCAAGACCCTATCATTATGATAGAGTCAAACAGGGGATAATCGACTATCACATTGAGAAAATGTTAAAGGGGCGTACAATTCGGCCTATTCAATCACCATACGCGTCATCTGTCGTATTAACACGCAAAAACAACGGCCTTCCTCCAGATTCTCCAGAGGCGTATCGATTTGCGATTGACTAACGCAAACTCAATGCGATAACTAAGCATCCCAGATATCGATTACCGTTGATAGATTAGCTGACAGCAAACATTCGTTTACGACTATTATGTCAACCCTTGATTAACAATCGAGTTACTTTCAATTGGCCATAAATCCTAGAGATATCAAGAAAACCGCATTTATAACACGAAATGGCCCTTTTGCATTTCTCCGCATGCCCTTTGGCCTTTCAGGGGCGGCGCCAAATTTTCAAAAGGCAATCGACATAATCTGTGACGAATCTGTACGGAACCTTTCCAATAATATTCTTAGACGTCTTTTTGGGGATTAGAAATTCGCGTATATTTCCAATCAACTCCAAAAAGCGAACGGTATATGCAATGTAGATAGGGTATTTAGGTAGAGAGTTGTAAGCTAGCAAGAATGAAGGCTATTGAGCAAGCAGCAGTAGCCTCAAGTTTGGAGGATTCATTTGGATTGAGATATTGAAGAATTACGGTTAATAATCTACGAAGGCGTCTGGGGAAGATACCTAAGTATGGTCAGGTGATATATTATAGTTTATTATCGCTTAAAACTATCATTAGTTTAACGAAATTAGTTTAAGTTAATCAAAGCTAATAATTCCAAATACATGTATTTCTTGGACCTCCTTTTTCGGTAGATCTTATTTGATCTTACGCTTAATTATTGATTAATTTCATAATTCATAATTTAATTTAATATTAAAGGTAAATCCCTTTTGTTTGACGTAACATAGAAAAATTATATGTTAGAGTTTCTGATATTTGAAAAGATATAATAAATACAAGTTATTACTATACAAATAGCTGTAAGTGATTCTTTGCCTCAAATAAATCTTGGTGTCCAGGGTGGAACCCAGGGGGGATCTAACAGCGGCGCCCAACGCATAAATCCCGAGTTTAGAGTCGGATCTAATTTTCGAATCATCCCCGAGTTTAGAGTCGGATCTAATTTTCGAATCATCCCCGAGCAGTATTTTTCGGGGATGGAGAATGTGGCAGAGTTCTTGGAAAATATAGATATAACTTAACATATTATGAGATACCCACACAACTGGCTTGTGCATATTTAAAAGGTCATCTTAAAGGACGGGCACTAGATTGGTTTGAGGTTCTAGGTTGTAGAAGATAAGGCGACGGATTACACGCACTTAAAGCAAGCTTTGGCAGAACAGTTCCTCGTGGTTATTAATAGGTCGGAACTCGAAACTCGTTTCTACGCATCATCTCAAAAGCTCAACCAAAAACCTTCCGATTTTGTGTATGACTTGTTCAAGATACACAAACAGTTAAAACTAGAAATGACGGAGGAAAAATTGCTAGATCATGTTATTAGTAGATTAGAACCTCAGATATTAGATTATGTGGAGGTTCGGCATCCGCAAACCACATCTAACCTTCTACAAATAATTTATAAGAACGAGGAAAGGTTTCTAAATAGAAAGATCAGAGGTTCTTGTCGAGAATTCCGAGATACAAACCAAAGCTCGAGCAATCGTTTCCTTAATAGGAATAGGCAGGAAAATTGGAGGGAGACAAGAGGTAACAACCGATACTCTGACAATAGCAGAGTGAATTCAACAGATTTGAAGGTCAAGGTGTTTCGGATAATCGGAGGTTCGATAGTCGACGCCGAGGTGCTCAATCTGATCATAGATTTCATAATCAAGGTGGTCTACAAGGTGGTTCAAGGAACGGTGCTTTCAGGGGTCAGAATGATCAAAATAGGCATTTAAACTTTTAAGCGATCGATGCGAGACTCGGAGTGATCAATCGCGATGTACAGAAAATCCTCCCGATACGGAACACCGTACTATTAGGATATCCTCACTGAAAATGACTCCAGTGGATCTGCCTTATGTGCCCATTCTTTTAAAGGAAACATTCTATACAGCCCTTTGGGACACGGGAGTGGAGAAATCTTTTATAATCTTTTTTGACTTAAGATTTCGATAAGAAATCTTTGATCATTCCAGATGACCAAATTAAACAGTTGCCAAAAGGGGAAAAGCCGGTCCAGATTGATCTATCCGATACAAAGCTCGGTGAAGGGCAAAAGCAAAAATTAAAGGATTTTTTAATCGTTTTAGGAAAGAGGAAGACTTATTTAAAATTGCGTGACACATGTTATTTTCCGTATATGAGGAAATATATATTTGAATATGTATCAACCTGTGACCGGTGTCAAAAATTTAATTATAAAAACGCGCTATTAGCTGGTCGATTAATTCCGATAGTATCGAATTACCCCAATTAAATCTTAACCTTAGATTTATAAGGCCGCTACCCCGCATCTCGACCCGAAAGATATAGATTTCTATTGGTAATAACTGACCACTTCACTAAGTGGAGTGAGCATATACCTTTACGAAAAGCTTCGGCCCAGGCCATAGCTAATGCCCTTTTTGAAAATTATATTTCAAGATATGGAACTCCTATTTCTTTGATTAGTGATAATTGTCCCCAATTTATATACGAGGTCTTTGAACACCTAATTCACAGGTTGGACATAAAACATATTAAAACGGTAACATATCGGCCGCAGGCAAATTTAACGGAAAGAATTAGTCGCACTTTAGTGCAGATGATAGCTTGTTTTGCACGATAACTGGGACCGATTTCTCCATGAGTTCTCTTTCGCGCAGTGCACAGCAGTAAAAGAAACGACCGGTAAAACTCCGGCTGAGTTATTCTTAGGTAGAAAGTATATAACACACCTTTTCGTAAATTAATAAATGTAACGGAGGGTGCTGAATATGTGGGGAGGAAATATTGAGAAATTATTCGATGAGGCAAGGCAGAATATGCGGAAACAACATAAGACATGGGAAAAATACTATAATCGGATAGGAGAGAGGCTCACATCAAAGTCAATGATTTGGTGTTGGTACAAACTCATTTTATTTGTGCTGCAGGTAGGAGAGTGGTTGGAAAGTTTATGCCTAAGTTTGAAGGGCCATATAGTGTTGGAAGTTCAGAATAACAATTTGATCATTTGGAAAAGGGGAAGAAGGGTCACAGTTAATATTTACCAAGTGCGAGTGTACCATCCAAGACAGTAAGACACAATTAGTTTTGATAGTAATGATGAGGCACTATGTGAAGGAAAAATGTCTAGTAATGGGTCGAGTAGGTCGCACCCGGGAAAATCCAAAAGTTCTAGGAAAACCTCGAGTGATGAAAGTAAGGGTCGTAAATCAAATAAGGGAACTGCCGGATTGGAGGGTCTGGGATTGAAGCGTAAAATAAGGTCAAATGGGTCAGTGGAGAGGACTGATAAAAAGCGGTCCAAAATATGCAGGAAGAGATCTCTGCAGGGTTCCGGACATGGGGACCAGAAAAAAACGAACCACTGTACCACCATAGGGGATAAAGAGAACAGTCCCATTCTCTGTAACTTCTAAAACCCATAAATATAGAAGACAGCATAGAATCAAAATAAAGTATGTTTTGTACAGCCAAAATATTGATGTATTAAATAAAATAGAAAACAAAAATATCGGTCTTGTCCGAATTTGGTCATTTTCAACGTGTTCGGATACCTTTTTTAATGTTCCTTCTGACAATATATTCTTCATGTAGTTTTTAGCTAATTGTACGTATGCATTGTATATTTTTTTTGTATCAATACATTGCTATAATATTTTCTGTCGTTGAAAATAAAGATGTTTGCTATTCTTCCTTCATCGGCTAATTCAATGTTTTCATCTTTGTAGAAAAATATTGCTTGAAGTATAACAGAGAAAATGACACTTAATTCAAACTAATTGCTATCGACAAATTGGTAATACTGTGAACCATATTTTTTGTATGTCGCTGTTTATGGCCTTATGATCTCTATGAACGATAAGATCTCATCTTTGTTTTAAATGAAAAAAAAATCAGAAATTTTTTTTAACAAAAAGCTATTTGCTGACCTAGGATACAACTATGATATATTTGCTGACCTTGAAACAAGGTTTCTCATATTTTCTTTTTGATTTCTTTAAGTTCAATGTTGACCTGATTTTTTTGTCTCGACTTAACTTTGCTTTTGGCAATCTTGCAATATATAAATCAATCATTTGTGATCAAAAAGTGTTAGCTGAAAAAATATGCACCTTGAAAAGATTTTCTCATATCTCCTTTTGGATTTCTTTAAAATTCAGTGTTGATGTGATTTTACATCTGATATTTTTTAATGTTGCTTCTGATAATCTTATCCTCATGTAGTTTTTTTGGGATCGTATACATATTTTATATATTATCATACTGCCCATATATGATATATATATTTCAGTTATCTTTATAGTTATTTATGATTGTATGTAATCATTTGTTTGTGCTCTTTGTAATAGAATTACAATTGCTAATAGAAATATTGGAAAAAATTATTGTTTGAATAATTAATTTTTTAGCAACATGTTTTATTGTTTGTATCATTCAGTGCTGTTGTTAATTTTAGATTATTTCAACAGGGACCTATTTTAAATAGATTTTTTATTTTAGTTCATACTAACTTAATTTTTTTAGTATTCGATTATAAATAATACTTTATATTAGGTATATTACAGAGATGTTAGATAGTATTACACCATCCCTCATGTAATACTAATTTAATTTTTTTCCTGTTGATGGCTTCCTAATACTTCTTATTTATGATATTTTGTTAATCAGTTTATTATCCTTAATTTTTTCTTTAGGTTTCTCTATTTCAGGTTATTTCACCCATAGTTCAATAGAAGAAACTTATACTGCTTTTACTTTTCTGATATAATTTTTATTTCTATTTACATTCATTCATTTCTGTTTACTGTATAGCTTGCTAATTTTCTCACTTACATTGAAATATTTGTTTTTGTTAAAATATTATTTAATTTGATACCAAATATAGAAAAAATATTTTATAATTAATATAATAAAAGTAATATATATATTATATATTGATTTAATTATTTTACACTCTTTTTAAATATTAAATAAGTCTTTATCAATAAACGAGATTTTTCTTTTACAGTCATTTTTAATACACTCAGGAACATTGAAAATAGCGACTCAAAAAGGAAGCTAAGTACAATCGCGAAACTTTGTAAATAAGTACACCGTAATGTGATATGCAAATGATCCAAGTTTTGTGCCAATACGCATGCTCATACACGCCGAGGTGGCGCTACAATCAGGAAGAGGGTGCTATATAAGCCAACGCAAATTTAAAGATTCATAAACGTGACGATTACCCGCCGATTGTAGGAAGACTTTGGTAAGCGAAACATGCCAGGTAAACGTGCTAGAAGACATTTCTCACAGTTAAGCGAGTTTGAGAGAGGCCTGATCATCGGGATGAAAACTGCAGGCTTGTAGACGCGCCGTGTTGCTGGCCAGGTGGATCGTTCGGAATGTGCCCTTAGAATTTGTTGGGAGCAGTGGACACGAGAAGGTACCCACGCGCGGAAAACCGGGTCTGGAGCGACCAGGAAGACCCCGAGGAGAGAGGATTGAAGGATCGTGCGGCAAGCACTTGTGGACCCCACAGTGACTCGTTCAACGATACGAGCAGACGTAGGCATAGAAATTGTTCCACAAACAATTTCCAGACACCTTGCAGAAGCAAATCTTAAATCTAAGCGTCCTTTCCGTGCACTCCCTTTAACACCGGAACATCGGCAACTGCGTCTACATTGGTGCCAAGCCAGATTAATGTGGAATGTCACAGATTGACAAAACGTTGTGTTTAGTGATGAATCCCGGTTTGTTTTGTGGACAGATGATAACCGTGTACGTGTGTGGAGGCGCCCTGGTGAGCGGTACAATTCCCCCACACTGTTCTACGTCACACTGCCCGCACAGCTTGTGTAATGGTCTGGGGGGGGCATAGACTATGATAGCCGGTCCACTTTTATTTTGATGCGTGGAACCTTAACGGGCCAACATTACGTAGATGATATTCTTCGACCCCATGTAGGACTTTTCCTAAATGGTCTCCCAGGGGCAATTTTCCAGCAAGATAATGCGTGTCCGCATACAGCGAGAGTTGCTCAAGACTTCCTACGTCATTTTCAGACTCTTCCATGGCTGGCCCGCTCCCACGATTGGTCCCCTGTAGAGCACCTGTGGGATCAGCTAAAACAGCAGATGCCATCGTGTCACTCTGTACATGATTTAGAGTTGGCTGTTCAAGATTTGTGGGCCCATCTGCCTCAGGACAACATAAGGTGTCTAATCAACTCAATGCCGGACAGTGTGTCGGCATGTATTGCAGCTGGAGGTGGTCCAACGCGCTATTGCAGTCGCCCAGTATTTGTGTCGTTGCACATTCTGTATTCGTTTAATTGTCTTGTTTTTGAGATCAAGTGGATCTCTCATCTGTGTCATGATGTTGCTGAATGCTTTTTTAGCGAATGTAAATTAGGAATATAGGCTTTTCACCATGTGTGTGTGTGTGTATTGTTTTTTTTTAAACTTACATATGTTTAATCAAACATTCAAACGATCAGAAAAAAATAATTTCAATAGCAATCTGTAAGATTTTTTTAATTCATCAATTATAAGTAATGGGGGGATAGTTCTACACTAAAAAAGCCACTGTAATGCCGGGCTCTAGAGAGATAAAAGAAATGTGTCTGACAATGGAAAGCTGAGGAAGAAATTTCGAAAAAGGCAATTGTAATGACGTTAACATAGAAATCATGCCCACACAAGAGGAAGTGCTAACAGCTAGAGGAGAAGGGGAATTTCCAAGACAATATGTTATACCTTCAAAAATGTCCGTGCAAAGCAGGGGGTAACTGAAGAGGAAAGAAGTTAAAAAAAAATTTCAAAAAAGGGAATTTTAATGACATCTTTATAGCAATCACTCGCATGGTACGCTCACTCACCCGCACAAAATTGTATGCGTCATGAAGGAAAGAGGGAAAAAAAAATTAAGTTACACACTCGGTAAAGCCCAGGTTTAAGCGGAGGGGAAAGAAACAAACAAGTCAAAGTAGTTTCGAAAAAGAATAATGGAAGTGCTGATTTTGTGAAGGGAAAAGAAAATTTATAAAAGTAGAGAAAGCCCGTGCAACGCCGGGCCATGCAGCTAGTAAGAAATAATGGGGGCCAATTAGGCAAGGACGCACGTTCAAATGTTTCACTTAATTAATTTTTATTCTTCATTTATTTATTCTTGTTTTAAAAA
The DNA here is from genome assembly GCA_019973935.1 of Trichonephila clavipes. Classification (NCBI taxonomy): domain Eukaryota; kingdom Metazoa; phylum Arthropoda; class Arachnida; order Araneae; family Nephilidae; genus Trichonephila; species Trichonephila clavipes. The sequence continues at coordinate 25,318 of BMAU01005471.1, forward strand.
TAAACAGATTATTCTGTCAAAACAGTTTGCGAATTCATCCCTTTAACAACATAATATTTGGGGGCTCGACCTCAAATTAAGTTAAAATAATTAAAAACCCCTAGAAAAGACGACGAATAAAGAAGGGTGGACCACCATACTTCAACAACAGAACCACCAACGCACGCTTCAACGACGGAATCATCAACGGTGAGTCTATTCCAATTTACTCCTTAATTGTTCTGAAGATATTGATTTACGACTAGCTGCATGGAACTGCGTTGCACGGGCTCTATCTCTACTTTTATGAATTTTCCCTTTATTTCACAAAATCAGCTTCTAATACTCGTTTTCAAAATGACTTCCATTCCCCCCACCACCACCGCTTAGCCCGGCGTTGCTCGGGCTTTCTCTTCTCCTCATTACACAAGCATTTCTGTGTGTGTTTGTACGCGCACAATATGAGTGATTTCTAAAGCTGTGTCAAAAATTTCCCTTTTTCGAAATTTGTTCCATTCCACTTATTTTTGATTTAAGACAGGCTTTTTCCCCTCTGTATAGCCCGAAAACGGTTTTTTTAGTGTAAAATTATTGTTCTTCCAATCCTTCTCACATATAAGATATAGCTTCAAATTTCGATGTATGACTTATAAAAAAAAATATTGTGTTAGAATTAAAATATTATTAATGTAAAGCAATAAAAAGAAAACGATTCTGATGCTAAGAGTAAAAAAAAAAAACATTCATCATTTTTTAATAATAGTTAGTTTCTAAGAATCTAAAATAATAAAATAGATTTCAGATTTTCATGAATCAATCAATCGTTACATATAGTTAGCTTATCATTTCGTAATGAAGCAATAAAAATAATCCTTTTAAGAAACATATATATATTTATTAAAATCAAATTTCTATAACTAATAAATGAAAGAAAAATTAACAGATAGCCATTGAAACGATTGCTTTTTTATGAGCGTTTGATTAAACATTTAAATATATAAGTAAAAAAAAACAGTATAGGGAAAGCCTATATATACATAATTATATACATGTGCTGAAAAAAACATTTTGATATCTTATTTTAATTTTAACCTTTTTCATTCCACTAAAAAAATTTTAAAATTTAAGAAGTAGTGTAATGCGAAATTGAAAGTTTCTTCCTCTTCAGTTTCGAACCTGGGAACTGCCGTTTTATAATCAGTGCTTTAACCAGCCATACTACGCTCTGCTTCGGGTAGAACAGTAAAAATGCTTTTAAAATATCGGAAGATTTTTTCAATTTCTCATTTCGTTTTCTGTTAAAGTTAAAAAAAAAAATTTCGGGCTTCATTTTTAAGTTAATGCTTTCAAACTTCATATAAATAATAGACGATGTACTTTTTAATTAACAAAGAATTCCTTCAGTAATGAAATAATAGAAATAATCCTTTTTAAAAAAACATATATATTTATTAAAATCAAATTTCTATAAGTAATTAATAAAAGAAAAATTTACAGGTAGCTATTGAAAATATTGCTTTTTCTGAACGTTTGATTAAACATAAATATATATGAGTTAGACAAAAAGCAGCATGGGGGAAAGCCTAGATATATATGTGGGAGACAACAAGGGGTCCAAGACGTGTTTGTCTTACTTCACATTTATTTTAAAACTTTAACAAAAATTAATTAAAAAGGTAGATATTTTTACAGATAAGTTTGACGATGATATTCAGAAGGTAACGCCTGCTCGCGCACCTCTCGCGTTTTCTCTTCTCTCTAATTCTGCTCTATTGTCCAAGAGTTTTAGTTTTGATTTGCTGCGCCTGCGCGCGAAGACTGCTTGGCTTTGGCTGCCACAATCGGCCAGCCTGACTGTACGCTGTCCGCAGCGGTACGTCCATAGAGACCAAAGGAGAATCTGAAACATACAAAAAAAGACGGAACAGACAAGGACTATACGACAAATACACAAAGATTTAACATATCATAATTCTGCTGAACTAGACAGTTTCTCCATCATTTGAAGGCATCTCTTCGACATCCGGAAGGTTCCACAGGAAAACACTGTGTTTCACAGGCATAAGAACGTCTTTTTTAACAAGTTGATCTTTGGTTGAACGCATCGATATTTTCCTCTCTAGAGTTCTGGACATCTGTTCAAAACGATTTCTCTTTTCCTTCGTTTCCACTGCCAGGGCTCAAAGATCCTTCGGAGCAACACAAACCGTCGATATTTACTATTCATAGGTGAAGGGGTAGGAGATCGGGAGATAAATTCCACGGAACTCGTTTTTATGGCATCATTGGCTTTCTTACACAATACTATATCAGAACATTTTTCTCTTACAATACTCAATTTTAACTTAGTACTCTTAATTTTATTACATTTATAATCCTTAATTAGAGAACTCGAATCACTTCTAGTATTAAAGTGTTTAACATGTGGCAAATCATAACTAGAGTTTTCTATCACATTTGAAACAGAAACATTTGAAAAAGAAATAGCACTAGAATAAGCATAAGCATGAGCACCTAAAGAGGATTCACTTTCATTCAATAAAACATCGCTCTTTGCGTGGCCTAGTTTCTTTATTTCAGAATATACACTGGGATGTATAATAATTTCTTCGGTCAAGGTCGGTGATATCGCCGTTCGCACACTTAGACCGGGAGAGTGTTGATCAAGAGAAATATTTATGGGTTTAACTTCTACCATTCACTTTTCGCCAAAACATGAGCTTAATGTTATGATTTCTTCGGAAGGTGTTTGCACTCTAATTAGTGAGGAATTTAAAACTGGGATCTGGCAACCTGAATCGATCAAGGCTGTTACGGGTTGATTTTCCACAAAAATGTTTACGTATTGAAATTGTTCGAATTCATCGCTATTTTGTTTTTCGCTCTCGATTTTCAAAGTATTCACGTTTATTCTATTATGGATGTGGTCGTTAGATTCTTTAGGTTTAAAATGCTTCTCACAGTCTCTTGCGCAATGAGATGAATCACCGCATATATAGCAATTTTTATTTTCTCTTTCAAGATATTGGAGATAGTTCTCTTTAATCTTTGTTTTAAAGTTTTGTGATCTATTTTTAAAGGGGTCTTGGGTATATCCATAAGTAATAGAAATTTCCTTATGTGATCCGCTTCTAGATGAAATATAAATATCACACTCTTTAGCTAAATCAATAGGCCTAAACCAATCTTCTGCTTCTCGAATGCCAATGTGAGTTGCAGTTTCCTTATTTAAAGTTTCGAACTGTTTCTCTTCGACTTTAGCTGCAGGATTTAAACTTAATGCTTTATTTTTAACCCTTTGAAGTTCGACTTCTTTTTCTAATTTTGCTAACTGAAGTTTCGCGAGTTCAATTTTCTGTTTTTCTAAAGTTACCTCTCTTTCGTTTCGCGATACTCTCTCATCTATACAGTTTTGAATTAAAGTTTTAACGAAATCTGGATCACTTTCAAATGTACTACTGTTCTCAATTTTAGTCTTTAGTTTAACTATAGTGTCAGTACTCTCCACAGTACCGTCTAGATTCTCAACAACTCTTATGAAATCCTCTTTAAGAGCGTTTTTATACATTTTAGAAAAATATGGAAAGATCCTACCTTTTTTTTCTGGCTCCCTTGTTGCTCGCACGTACGATGTATCCAATAAAAACATTGATTCCACTGATTTCACCTCTTCGCAGGTAATATAGTTGAAATTGTTCGAATTGACACCTCTTCGCAGGTTATATCTTGAAATTGTAGTTCCGGCCTCTACACAGGCGGATTATTCACACTGAGTTAGTTCCAACCTCTACACAGGCGGGATTTTGAGGGTTCGTTGAAAAATACACCTCTACAAAGGTTATTTTGTTATTTGTTCCGACCTCTACACAGGCGGAATGAAGTTGAAAAATTCAACCTCTACACAGGTTGAACGAAGTTTCCGAAAAATGACGGCGCGTCTCTCCCCACGGACGGCTTTTGTTCACGTTCCAAACTTTGATCAAAATCGAAATTTTTTCAATCCCGGCCTCTACACAGGCGGAATTTTCATGCTCAGTTCAAACCTCTACACAGGTTGAACGAAGTTTTCGAAAATGGGGAGCGTCTCCTCCACGGACGCTGCCGTTCATTGTCCAGACTTTGGTTCAAAATCGAAATTTTATCGATCCCGGCCGAGCCCCCATAATTTGTGGGAGACAACAAGAGGTCCAAGACGTGTTTGTCTTACTTCACATTTATTTTAAAACTTTAACAAAAATTAATTAAAAAGGTAGATATTTTTACAGATAAGTTTGACGATGATATTCAGAAGGTAACGCCTGCTCGCGCACCTCTCGCGTTTTCTCTTCTCTCTAATTCTGCTCTAATGTCCAAGAGTTTTAGTTTTGATTTGCTGCGCCTGCGCGCGAAGACTGCTTGGCTTTGGCTGCCACATATATATTTACTGAAAAAAAAACATTAAAAAAATAACCGATCTGATAAAAAAAATGTTGATACCTTATTTTAATTTTAACCTTTTTCATTCCACTAAAAAAATTTTAAAATGATCTTTCCGATTCTCTGCAGTTATGCGTTTTAAGGTCTTAACATTCTGATGCAAAGAGTAAAAAAATATCTCTAAAATATAAATTTCTCATTTCACTTTTTATTAAAGTTTAAAAAAATTTCGGGCTTCATTTTTAAGTTAATGCTTCCAAACTTCATATAAAATAATAGACGATGTACTTTTTAATTAACAAAGAATTAATTTTAACCTTTTTCATTCCACTAAAAAAATTATAAACTGATCTTTCCGATGCTCTGCAGATGGCATCACGTGTATAACTATGCATTTTAAGGTTTTTAATTAATATCTTTTTAACTAATTGGAATATCGGAATATAAATGGTCTAAACGGATTCCTCGAATCCTCCCTGAAATTTTGGTACATTCGGCGAGTTTCTGCGTCTTGTGGTTCGTGAGAAAATTGAGCTACATTCTTACATCCGTACATACCTACATAGATACGTTGTTTACCTACGAATTTTAATAGAGTAGATGGTCTGTCTAGAGGAAATTGCTGCCATTGCGAACATATTAAAGACGGCTCCTACTGCTTCAACGGTGCAACTTCTGCACAAAATTGTTTACGACTAACCCTACAGTAAATCTTCTAGAAAGGAATTTCAAAAAATTGCGTGTTTCCTACAAATTTACGACATTGGAGCACGAAAAGATAAAATTTTAAAGGATTTTACAAAAACTGAACTTATTACAGTATGCCTGAATTGCGTGGGAAACACCAAAGAATTAAGCGATCGTATATTTGAAAATCTATCAGACCTTGCATCTTTAAAAAATAATTTCACTGAACAATAGACAGATGACGAAAACAAAAATTCTACGCCTTTTTCGCAAGAATCGGTTAACGATGCGAATAAACAACCCCTCACCCCGCCAATTTATCACTTGCCCTCTCCACAAGAGGTTTTTGCTCCGTTCTTGCTAACAGAACGAAATCAAAACCATAGACGGAACGAAGAGAATGCATTTTTCTTAAAGGGCCTTTTTTCAACTAGAGGTCGTATACGAGAAATGATAATTACAGTGTTAAAGCTTTTTTTGCAATGTGGAAGAAAACTTTATTTTTATCCCACACATATCTGATTTGCAAAAAAAATTGTTTTAAACATTTGCTTCAAGGTCCTGCAAAGTCTTTTATACAAACTCTTCATTATTAACGTATAGTTCTTTTAAGGCTGCATTGATTGAAGAATTTCAGGATTTATTTTGTTCTTACGATGTTCATAAGGAAATGCAGAAACGGAAATTACGCCCTACAGAATCCCTTTTTGAATAATTCTTGGCCATGCGACAAATTGCTTCAAAGCAAGCTTTCTTTTGGACGACAAATGCTTACGCATTGTATTAATGGTATACCTGATTCTAACCATAATAAATTGATATTGTATGCATGTAAAAGTATATCAGAATTTAAAGAAAAGTTAAAAATGCATGAAAAAGTTTTTAGCAAAATAATTCTTATGGTATTGATATTAAAAATAAGCCTACAAATGTTAAACAAAATGGTTTTTATACATCAAACAAGAATGATATATGTGCTGATAATAAATCTCAAAATAAAGATAAATTTTTTGCTCCTGTTAATAAGAGTAATGTATAAGTTGTTATATAATTTTGGATTATTTAACCATACTTCTAATGAATGTTGCCATAAAATTAAAGGTTTAAAAATGTTTTAATTGTAACCAATTTGACCATATAAACTCTCAGTGTGCATTTAAAAAAACCCGAGGTTAAAAATGAAGTTGTTAATGCGGTTGTAAATGAAATAAATTCCCCAACAGAAATGCGTAAAACTGTTGAAATTAATGATTACAAGTTTGATGCTCTGATTGATACTGGTATTACTGTTACTTTAGTGCGGTACAGTGTTTATGCAAATCTGGGAATGCCGACATTAAATCCCACGAAAATAAAATTATCTGCTTTCGGTAAAGGTTAGATTCAACCCATTGGATCCTTTAAATCCATTTTCGATAACGAAAGTAGAACATTTAAGACGGATATAGGTAATTGGCAATTCACTAATGACATTAGATTTATTAATTGGAACTGATATCTTACATCAAGCTGAATTTAATGTCAGTTCTAAGGGTATCCAGTTATTACCGAAAACAGAAGAGAATTGTATTAATTTAATTAATGTTTAAGACTCTGATAACCAGTTTCATTTACAACACGTTCCTTCTAAATTACATTCACAAATAATACATATGACGCCCTGCCAGTATGGTGGCTATGTCCCTCGGCTTGTAACCGAGTGGGTTCGAATCCCGAGAAAGACATGGCTGTACCTTCTTCGGGAAGGAAGTCGGTCTTTCGCCTGAAATGGATTCCCGTCTCGAAAGGAAAAGCAGCGCACCTCTTCTTGTTATATGCTGGGATCATCGTTTGTAATAAAATCTGTACTCTTCTGTGGTTGTGTTATATGTTCTGTTCATCTATCTCACGTCTTTCGTATGTATCCCAGTAATAAACACACAACAACAAATAATACATATCTCGCACCATTATAAGCCGATTAAGACTGAAACTACTGATATAAAATTAAAACTAGCATTAAGTGACGATCTATCTGTTGTTTACAAGCCGCGACGATTTTCGTATGCCGAGAAGGCAGACATTACCAATCAAATTTAAAAATGGCAAGACAACATGATAATACGACCCAGTTTCTCAGATTATAAATCCCCCATTGTGTTAGTAAAAATGAAAAATGGCTCTACACGCCTTAGTGTCGATTATCGTAAATTGAATAGGAAGATTATTTAAGATCAATTTCCTCTCCCACTCATTGAAGACGTCATCGACATGCTTCATCCAGCAAAACTTTTACCACTCTTGACCTTAAAAATGGTTTCTTTTTTTGCATGTTCCTATCGATGAATCCAGTAAAAAGTACACAGCATTTATTACTGATCAAGGACTTTTTGAATTTAATTTCGCCTCGTTTGGACTTTGTTCATCCCCATGTGTTTTTCAGCGATAGGTTTCTTATGTTTTGAGAGACCTATTGCGCGTCGGCACTATCCTTGTTTACATGGATGACATAATCATTCCTTCTGAAAACATCGAAGGTATAGCGAAATTTGAACATGTTTTAATCACTGCAGCAAAATTTGGACTCGAGTTTTTTAATTTAAGAAATGCCAATTTTTGTATTCCAAAATCGAATTTCTTGGATATTTCATCGTGAACTGAACCATTAAACCATCCCCTGATAAAGTTAAGGCCGTTTATAATTTTCCAGAACCCAAGTCAATTAAAAAACGTTCAACAATTTTTGGCTTTAACAGGATACTTTCGAAAGTTCATTAGGGCTTATTCAATCATAGCTAAGCCACTTAGCGACTTATTACGTCATGATAATTATTTTATCATTAAGGAACAATAGCGTATTGTTTTTAAACAATTAAAAGATGCTCTCTTATCCGATCTAGTTTTGTATGATTTAAACTTTATATGCTAAATTGCAATTGCACAGATGCTAGTAAATAATGTTATGGAGCAATATTACTACAAGAATCGGAAGATGGGTAATACCATCCCATCTACTACATGAGTAAGAAAACCCTCCCACATGAGGAAAAATACTCTAGCCATGAACTACAAATGTTGGCCGTCATAGAATCTCTTAAAAAATTCCATCATTTTCTGCATCTTTAAAATTTTTACCGACTCAGAAGCGTTTCAGCAAATTTTTAATAAAAAAGACATCACACCTAAGTTCGCAAGATGGGCTATTTTCTTATCACAGTTCAATTATCAAATTGTACACAGACCAGGAAAACAAATGAAACACGTGGAAGCATTAAGTAGAAAACCAGTAATTATAATATCACATACAAAGAAATTACTGCAAAAATTAAGAATGCTCAAAGTAATGATGAATACATAACGACGATAAAGCAACTTGTAGATAGCGGTAAAGTGAATGATTTTCAAATACGTAATGTTATTCTGTTTAAACTGGTTGACGGAAAACTGTTGGTTGTACCTGATTCAAAGCAAACCGAAATAATTAAACGAGCTCATGATTAAAATCACTTCATTGTGGCAGAAACTGAACAAATTATAACACTTGATTATTATTTTCCAAAATTAACTAGTAAGGTTCAGAATGTATTAACAAATTCTGTTCATTGTATTTTGGTGAATAAAAAACGTGATAAACAAGAAGTGTTATTGAATTCTATACCCAAAGGTGATATGCCATTACATACATACCACGTTGATTTTTTTAGGTCCATTGCCATCCACCAATAAAAATTACAAACATATGTTTACAGTTATAGATGCATTTACAAAATTTACATGGATCTATCCTGTAAAGACAACCTTTACATCAGACGCATTACGTAGCTTAAAACTTCAAAAGAGCACATTTAGCAACCCGTCACGTATAATTACAGACCAAGGTACTTCGTTTACATGACACAATTTTGGAAACTATTAAAAATGAGTCGATTGAGCTCATCAAAATTACTACTGGCATACCTCGAAGTAATGGACAAGTCGAACGAATCCATAACATACTCATACCAGTTCTAACTAAACTTTCACTAAATGAAACAGAGAAATGGTTCAAAAACGTTCATAATCTACAGAGTTTTGAATATAGTACAGTAAGTTCTACTACTAAATATTCTCTCCGAGTTATTAACAGGATCTAAAATGAAAACTAAAGATGACGAAATAATAATTCAACTGTTAAATGACGAAAATACCGAAAGACTCATGCAGGAAAGTGAAGAAATGCGTCACCACGCAAAATGAAACATTCAACACGTCCAAGACATCAGTAAAGCCCAGTTCCATAAAAAAAAAAAAAAAGAAATCAATCACACATTTAAAGAAACTCGAACTTGTGGCAATAAAAAGAACCCAGTTCGGTACAGGACTCAAATTATGACCCAAGTTCTACGGATCCTATCGAATTAAGACCGTCAAACCCCATGAGAGATATGAAGTGGAAAAGGTTGGTCAACACGAAGGTCCTCATCTTACATCCACAGCTGTCGACTTCATGAAGTGGTCAACCGTTGATGCCTGACGATTTTGAGACTACAATTTGAATACCCTCCCCTACAGTGACTCGCTGTGAATCTAGTCGGAATAACGAACTGAACTTCTTTTTCTATTTCCCTTTTTACAGCCTTTTTTTGAATACCTGTAAGCAGCAATGACGATTCCAGAAAACACCACCTGTGAGGAAGTGTACTAGAAAAAGCAACGCACTTATTTTTTTTTCTTTTCACTGTATTCAATTTTTGTTTTATAGGTTCAACTTAGAGCATTTCGCTGTAGTCAGCTCACTTTCAGGATGACCGATTGTGAAGTGGACGGCGCTACTGCAAGCCCCCCCCAGGTGACTTCGAAAGGAATCAAGGGGGGACGACGGGAGGCGGAGAAGAGATTGAGAACGCAAGAGAGGCAGACGCACAACGGCAGAGCAATAAAATCTCTTAAAAAATAATGTAAGCAAATTAGGCAAGGACGCACGTTTAAATGTTTCATTTAATTCATTAATTGTTATTCATTTTATTTATTCTTGTTTTAAAAATAAACAGATTATTCTGTCAAAACAGTTTACGAATTAATCCCAGAAACAACATAACAGCTATAATCTCTGAAAAATCTAAATCGTGTTGATTAAAACATTAATTTTTGTTTTGCAAGGAAAAAAAAGTTAACGCACACTCATTAAGACAACGTTAAACACATTATTTTTCCAGCATTTTCACATTCTAAAATTTCGCAGTTGATATAATGTTCAACCTTTAGTAATAATAAAATATTCTTAAAATAGCTTTCTGAGTTTTTGAGATTTACAAGATTTTAATTGCTTATTAAGACTTATAAGAAAACAATGAATTAAGGAACACATAAATTTTGACACCTCATCACTGTATGAATGTAAATTCTATTTTAATGTTTACTTGAATATTTAAACTATGTCAATTATAATTTTTAGTATAATTGTAGTTGTACATGCTACAAATACTGAAATATAAATTAATCTAAATGGAAATCACTCATTTCCATTGAAAAGAATGCTTACATTTTATACTTGTTTAAAAAAAATTATGCACATAAAATTTTATGTACACAGATGTATATAAAAGTGCTTTATTAAATAATTCAAGAGCTTTAATAAATTTTTCCTTAAGGTGATACAATAATAATAAAAACCATGTAGGATTATAAGGAACAACGAAATTTTACACACAAAAAGACATTAGCAAATTCTAGTTGTTTTTTGTTTTCTTTGTTTAATTTGTTTTACAAAAAATGCTAAAATTGTGATGAGTTAAAATTTGATAAATATATTTATATTTTCGGTTCAGTCAAGTGGTGTGGATAAGATATCATTTTACAATCCCCCCTTTCAAAAAATCCGATCTTCAGAGTCGTGATGTTTCGGTTATTAAGAATTCTAGATTTTGTACCTGGATAATTTAGGATTTATTTTCACACATTTACTTACAAAAATTTGATTATTTTTAGCAGAAATCAATTTTCTTATACTATTCACGAACATGCACAACATCAGCAGTTTTTTGTAAATTACTATTTTTTCGAAAAACTATCAAAACGAAAAAAGTAATGAAAAAGCACTATTCTCTGCAAGTAAATATTCGCCTGCAAATTATATCTTTTAACTATTACATCAAGAATAAAACCTCGGTTAGAAATAATCTTTTTTGAGTAAAATAAATGAGCTATGAATAAATATAACGGAGAAAAATACAGTAAAGTATTTGAATATTTCGAAAAAACATGAGTGATTATCTCCTTTAGAAATTAAGATAATGATAGAGATAAAACAAATAATAGATTTAGAATAATATATTACATGAAATTTCTCTCCGCGCGCGCGATTAGATAAATAATTACTTTCCTTAGTACCGGCAAAAAATTAAAACTACTTATAATTTGACATTTATATCTTGTATTTAAAAAATTAATGTAACATACCTTCGTATTTAAATGATAATAATTCCTTGCTTAGAAAAAAAACAGATAAATTTAACTTAATTGAGAAATGCATAAAGTGTTTAAAAATCTGAATTTGATTAAACAAAATTTTTCATAGTGAATTTGAGAAATCATTGAAACTACACTGGTAATATTTCCAGAGAACATGAGCTTTAAAAGATTATCAGAAATATATTGTATTACTACGCATTTTTTCTGCAAGGAGAAACTTTTTGCATATGGTTACTGTAAACCAGTTCATCGCAAGGATAAGCCTTTTGCTAGAAAAGAGGATTTGGCGACGGAAAAAAGCAGCTCACAAATTATTGAAGTTTTTCCAAAATCTTCTTAATATGACATTTTTGAGTTATTTATATTTTCAAATTGTATAGGGAGATTGTAACCTTTCTAAAAATACCTAACATTAACCTCTAGGAAAATTAGAAGCCCCTACAACCTATTTTTAAATACCCACTGAAAATTGGCCACGCCCATTTAAATGGCAAAAAGTGTAAACAAAGTATTTTGATTTTGCTTAAAAGTTGAATGAATGATTGAAATCAAAATAATTAATCCAGAATTACTGAAAAAAATTGTTTACATGAAGGACAAAAATTTGTACAAATATCGAAGAAAATATTTGTACAAGTATTATCATTGGGTACATATGATGCAACTTCATCATTTAATATGGAAAATATATCAAAACCAGAAATCTTGTGAAAACTTAAAATTGAGCCTTAAGATTACACGTTACAGGCAATGGAGCGCCTCAATAAAAAGAGGCTGTTACAAGCCAAATATTCATGTTAACAAAAAACAAAGTTAGGGAGAAAAAAGACTTAAAGGAAGAGCGAAGATGATGAGACTCAAAAAATGTAGATCATTTGGAGTATATGGAGGAATGTTTTAATAAAAAAAATTAATTATACATTAAAGTTCATTTATATCAAAATGTAAATATTTGATGTTCAGATGTACCTTTTCTGGTGAAATAATGTTCATAGGTATGTAGGTTTTTTTTTATGAAATATTTATAATGATGGCTAATATATACTAAAATGAACTTCTTCTGAAAAACTCAGAAATTTATTGTTTACATATTTTTTATGTGAAAAATGGTTCAAATTTCACTGCTTACTAAAATATTTAATAAATTATTAAAAAATAGCTAAACGCTCATTTCAGTATAATGAGAAAGGTGTACCTTAATTGTGTGTAAAATTGCAAACATGTACATATAACAGATTTTGAGAAAAAGCACATCGAAAACAGTCAATTTAACATTGTCGGTATATAGGTTTCCGACTCCTCTTAAAAAAACTAGTCAGCAGCATCCTCCATAAAAGTTTTTATTTTTGGATAAAATCGTAAGGAGTGGTGTATACAGGGGAAAATGTTTAATAAACTTTGTGTTCCACAACACAACAGTGGACAAAAACATACACCTCATTTTATAACACATCAAAACATCTTGCAAAGGATAAAGACACATGACATCTTATTGCAATTCCCTTTTACTTGGGAATAAGGGACATATCCCCAAAAAGAACAAGGAGCACCATCTGGCTGTCGTTAAATTGTAAAGAAAAGTAGCGGTTAATATGTAGTGTTACATCCTCTAAAAAAACGTCTTGGCGTTGTGGTGTAATAAAAACAGTTTGATCTTTTGACAATAATCGAGGAGTGAATGCAAGATATTCCTCTTCTCATGAGGGTTACTACAGGAAATTAGGACTCTGCAATAAAGAAAAGGTGTTAGAGCCGATGCATGGTTAAACACCTAAAGACATCAGTTTTGTCACAACTGGCGACCACAAAGATATAATGGGAGATCTTTGGGATAACACGATGAAAAATTCGGGATGAATTTTCTGTAACATGGAGTAGGTCTTTAAAAATTACTGTAGTTTAACATTTCTTGGACAAGGAATGTTTTGTATTGTTACAGATTTATCTCTATCCTACTCTTTTTCTTTAGGAGTTATATCTAATTCAAGATATTTAGCACGACTACAAACTTACATTTTTTGGTTTACACATAATTTGAATTTTTTAAGTCTGTGAAAAACCGTTCTTAAGTCTTTAGCATGATGTTCAAAGGTTTCAGATGATACAATATCATCTAAATATGCCAGAAAGTTCCCTTTTCATTGCGGTAATTTTCTTTAGAATTTTCTTAGAACAAAAGATGCTAGCACACTAACCTCCCTTAGGACCTCTTAAATATCCCACATCAACATTCGCTTTTACCCATAGTTGTGCCATCGTATAGAATTGACTCATAAGGAAAGAGAAGGTGGGTGTACTGCCAGTCTCTGTTAACGTGCTGGGATGGTTCAATGCTGATAGTGGATGATCAAGTCTTCACTGATCAGGATTAGTTTATGGGGGGAAAAACAATAAAAACACAGGTTATTTCACTTTATCACATCCACACTCTTTCAAACTGTTAAAAGCACTTAAGAGACAAATTACATTTTTACAAAAAACACAATTTGCACTTCTGATTTCAGACATGAACATCTTGGATATAGCTCTACTAGCTAACCAGTTGCAATTATTTTCTCACACTTTGCTTAGATCCTCCATTGGTTAATTCAATTGCACATTACCATAAGTATATGTCATATCCCCAACAATTGTTGACGTTTGAAAAAGGATTTTCCTTCTTCGACACAGATGTGAATCATTAGTTCTCAATCCTTTCGAAAATTTTATCAGAAAATCAAAAGATTCCAGAGATTTCAATTTAGCCATCTTGCGCGATTGAAAATACTACAGGGAAATGTACACGAGTTTTCAGAAGGTCTCACTTCAAACCCTCTTCAAAATTTAAACATTCTTAACGGAAGGTAGACTCAAATTTATTTCATAATCCCTAAAGTTATCCTGTACACTAGTATAAATTTATTCTTTCGCTCAAAATTTTTAACAGAATCTTGATTTTCAATTCATTTGGCATATATTTCTTTTTTGGAATGTTTTCCCTAAAGAATGGGTGAATGTGACTAAGATATTCTAACTAAACAAGCAATGAGTTAGTTAAGAACAGATAGTTATTTCACCTTCTAATTGGACTTTCTAAATTATAAGTTTCAAACTCAGTTATCTTATTTTGCAAATTTGTCTTGTGTATTAGCTGAATCCCCTTTCACATTTACAATTGCCAGATATCTAATTGAGCTAACTTTATTTTTTCCAATCTAATTTTATTTCATGCTTTCATATAAACCTTTCAAAGATTTTCTTTAGTTACTTCTAAAATTGTAAGGTATCACAAAAATTTAGTATCGTTTTAATTCATATTACCTTCAACATCATGAGGAATTATTAAATCCAATTCTTTCATGATCTAATTTCCTGCAACTTAAAGCTCAATTTAGGAATCATTGAATTTATACTATTTCACAGTTATTCAAGCATTAGAAAACACACTACACTAAAAAAACTAATTCTAACAAGAGACTACTATATTATTTGATAGTTCCCATATTACACATAATAGCATTTAATATTGCAAAACTAACCAAATGAAAACAAATTAACACTCCAAAACTGAAAGCAACTTTTACTGGATAATACCAAATTCAGTCCAACTTGAATACAAATATAAGTCAATTATCTCACCTCAAATAAACCAAAATTTCACCCATTAGAATAGAATTATTTAAAACTTTAAATCAGAACAAATCACTTAAATCTATATGTTGTGTCGCAAGCAGTCCTACTTTGATTTTTAAACATCTTGTCAATTACAGGATTTTCCGTGTTCATTGTAACATCCAAGCCACACTCGGTGGGACCATAAAAAGGATACACACACATACACTTCAAGAAAAAGAGATAGCACACACAAGCACTATGGACTGTAAGGAATAAATCATAATTGATAATTTTTTCACAACAAACCAAAAACAGAGCTATCAGTCACTGAGATCAATTTACAAGAATCGAGGATGTTAACAAAACATTTCCTAAACGTTTATAATTTTTCAGTTGCTTCATTGATTTTATCTCAAACTCTAAACCTCCTTCATATTTACACAATTCCTGCTCTTTAAAAACATGAAAATTAATAATGCATCAATTTTTTACAGCACTACATTTGGCAGTAAAATTTTCAAGTTCGATATAAATATAGACTTTCCTGAAGCGAACAATTATGTTTCAAAATCCACATATAATAAACACACTTAATTGGACATTTTTCAAAAAATTCATGGTATTTACAAAATCATGGAATATTCTAATTTTCATTTGACCATATGGTTCATAATATAAATAAATAACAAAATAAAACTCCCAAGTAAGATATTTTTACATTCAATTTCTTTAACCTATTATATAACTACACATATATTTTAAATAATCTGTTTTGTTATACACAAAATTTTTTTTATTTAGAGCTTATTTTCCTATTATTCTGATATTTTTCCTGAGGAATATATAACCCAAGTACTGTATTTTCATGTATATAATCCGCAAATTATGTGTTAAAAAAGTTTTAAATTTTGTTGTGCGTATTATACGCCGCCGCGGATTATCTGAGAAAAAACATTCTCCATCAGAAAAGCTAGAAATAAAGTTTTGAAAGAAATGTCATTAATGTTTTATAACATATATAATAGATGGTGCTTTCATGACTCGGATGACGTAGTTCAGTCATAACTAGTTTTTGTCCGATTACATTCAAAAACGAATTTGATTCCTCGAAAGGAAAAAACAGTTACTGGTCGCTGGCACCATTTCAAATTTTCTCTTCACTAGAGCTATTACATCCTTTGAAAGTTTTCATCATGTTGAAGCAAAAGCGTTAAGTTACACTCCAGATATCAAGTTAAAATTAAAAAGAAGGCTACCGAAGTGGGAAATCGGGAAGCTGCAAGGTTTTTAAACATTGACAAATTGAATATTCATTTGTGGAGAAAAAACAAGACCAACTTCAAAAATTCTGGTTGACGTTAAAGAGCTCATCGTCATGAAAAACCTCACTCGCCAGAATTAGAGAAAGAAAGAAATAAATGGATTTTAAAAGAAAGAGACAGTGGGAAAGCAGTCTCGATCTTAATTTTTTTGCTGTTAAATTGCTAAATTTTTAAAGAAAGGTTTCATCCACGGGGAATGTTTTGTTTAACAACTCAAAACATAGATGGCTGTAGCAAAGAACTTTTTTGTTTTATTAATATTATCATAAAAAAATTTACATATTTAAAAAGAAGTTTCATAATAAATTTTTTTTCTGTACAATTTCTTAATTCAATTTTTAATTATACTGTGTATTTTTATCTTATATGACACTCATTATGTGCTGCTGCGGATTATATACAGGAAAATACGGTACTTTCCACTTAATCATATTTTTGTAACTAATATTCTAGAACATTTACACTTTTACTTAAGATATACTAAAGTATATCAACTATTTTAAATACTATCCTTTCCGAGATTTTCAATGCTATATAAACAATTATTATGAATTACACTTCAAATTATTCTATAAATACTGAACTTTAGAATCAAAAGTATTGTGATCGAATTTAGATGAAGAAACTGTCCATTGCTGCCCTTTTTATGTATTAGAAATAAAAAATAAAAGAAAAGCAATGAGATTTATTGAAAATTTTATGTATGAATCTATCATCCAACTAAAAATTTGAAGTTTTCAAAAGTTGAATTTGTGATTACATTATGATGGATGAGCTCTTGGAATACTTTTTTGTAGTCTGTTTAAAGATAAATCTGTCCATTTATTCGCTTTCTGTCGACGAGTTTCTTTGGGATTGGGATTATCTGGATCAGGATCAGGGAGGTCAGCACCTGGAACTGGAATTGAATCATTAGGCAATGTGTCTTCACGCCATTCAATATCAACAAGGTCTATGAGCCTTCCATTACGAGCCACATTACTATCCATTCTAAAATATAAAATTATTTTTATAAAGATATTCATAGAAATATTTTTTTTTACTTTAATAAAAATGCTTATAACAGAATATGCTTAATTATTCAAAAAATTTAATTTTATGGACAGATTTTGCAAAACAAGAATTATTAAAATTCTACATAATACATTAAAATGTGTTTCAAACCTTATTTCCCTAAACATATCAAGTTAAAAAGAAATGATTTGAGGTAAATCTTATATGTTGCTTCAAGAATCTGATTTTATCTATACTTGTGTATTAGGGTAATTGCAGCTAAATTTGCACGACATGAATCATGCCATTCTTAACTGAAATATGACTGATTTTTTTTTCTTTTCCAAATAAAATATCAAAGAATGTTTGTTGTTTTCATTTTCTGGCAAAATTAGCATGGTAAAAATTTTAATGTGATGATGCCAAAACATAAGAACCATTTTATCTTACTTTTGATGTGTGTGTGTGTGTTTTTTAACTCTCCAATTATGAAGTAATGCATTAATCCGCAAGTTAAATAATTTCTTATGTATGCTTTATTTCAATATGTCCAAAAACTTTGCCTTATCCTTAAATATAACCTATTTTAAAAGTATAACTTTCAATTTCAATTGAAACTTTCAGCATACAGGGGAAGGGAGGATTAGATTTATCTCTATAATTCATGCTAAAACTAGTGTTTCTAAACCAACTGCAAATTGGTGTAGTGTCTATCATATTAAAAAGAGAGGATACATCTTTTCTTGCAGTTCATTTAATCATTTTTGTACTCATATATATTTGCAAAATCAGTGCTAACCACTGGCGTAGCTATTCCTGAGTGGACCATGTATCAAAAACTCCTTGGGTGCCCTCTTTTGTTCCTATAATATTTCCTGATTTTTTGCTTTCTTGAGTTGGGGCTCTTGTAGCTCATGAGGCCAGTAACGTTGAAACATTTAATATGGCTTTAGCTGTTCCCCTGGTGCTAAACATAAAAATTTGTAAATAGTTTTTCAAAACTCAGTTAAAGAAAAACTAATTACAGAATTTTATTAAATAACATTGCATGTATAAATTTTCATGTTGACACAGTTACGTCACATTCATTTAGACCATAGTGAGTTGCACCCCACCTTCAAAAAGATTTACATACTGTTTGACAGCCACTGATAACACCACTAAAAGGTTAGAGAGCAGACCCCTCTTTGACACTCAAGTTATGACAGCATTCCAAAACATTTACATAAACAGGATAGATTTGTTTGGTGTTCTAATTGCAATTATCTTATGGACATACAATGCCATCTTGTGCCAAAGGTTTTAGATTTTAAAATCTTTCATGTGAATGTAATCTTTATTAATGTCACACAATAAAGCAACACAAGAGTTTTTAATGAGGAACTTCATAATTTTAAACCAAGGTGAAAAGGCGAAGATGGTAGATGAGCTGGCACCTCTTCTCCAAACTAAAGCCACAACAATATAACATTCCAAGACATTGGGAAAATGTGTGATAGCCAGGATAAATGAGAAAAGGCTCTGGCTACCAATGTGTCAGCTGGGGAACAAATGTTTTTTGCCAATACATATGTGTGACATTCAGTGTGCAAAGGTCTTAAATCTCTACTCAGATTACTCTGCCTTAAACAAACATGCACAGCTGCATACCACCTTCAAAACAATGGGTTGATTGATGAATTACTTCCACAACTAAAGGCAGCAATTATGTGTTAAAAAACCAGACAATGGATAATCTTTTCAATTGTACTTTTCAGGAGCTTGAAAGCATATAGTCTGCATTTTAGCTGATTTAATGCATAGTAAGAATATCACTCTAAAAATTAAAAACATGTACAGACATATTTTTACATTAAGAATAACTTCTTCACATGTTTCAAGCATCTTACAATTATCTGTAAGCTAAAATTAAATGTAGCAATAAAACAACTACTTCCATTAATTTATTAAAATGCATTTATGAAGAATATAGACATGGATAACCCTTCAAGGGCAAAAATGATAGCAGAAGCAGAAGCCTAGCAAATCATCCGAACACTTGCTCTGGCTTTGATGTCTACATTCCTCATTAGTTTGCATAGTCATGATATTATAATAGGGAAGCACACAGCAAACACATTTAAGAAATGGATTTATTGGGCCATACCCTTCACATAGGGACAAATGTACTTATTAACATGCACCTGATTTATAAGAGAAAAACTAGACAAAACTTAGATAAATTTTACAGTAAGGTCAGAACTTCACATAACTGAGATATGAGAGCTCCAGATTTCTTGCCACAGCAGATTATATTTTCATTCACAGCCAAGGAATGCTGTGTCCTATTATAGCCCACCCCTGGTGATCGTTAGGTACCAGCAATCAGTAATTTCTGTTAATTACATTAGTTTTGGTATCCCTGCTAAGTATGAGTGGTAAAGGCAGTTACCATTTATTCAACGCTTTGTCGTTACTTGGATTATACATGCGATTATAGGTCATTGTTAATGAGATGAAAGCAAGGTTTATTTTCTTTTAAAACTTTTTGTAAAAAAGGTGGTAATGATTAGATGGTGCTTTTCAAATGATGGAGATGCTGTTCGATAGCAGGAAAGAATCCTCGGTAAAATCCTAGGAGAGCCCGCACCCTTGGCGACAAAACGAAATAAGCGCCAAGTGAAGCTGACAATGGCAGCAAAGGAATATAGCAGGAAAAGGTGGATGCGTAATCAAAATATATGTAAATAATACAGAAAATAAAAACATTTAAGATAAAAAATATAAAAACAGCACTTACTTTCTTACTGCTGATCTTTTCCAAGTGGAGGGTACAGCGTAACAGATTTTAAAAAGCTTTTAAGGTCTCATCGCTAAGCGAATGATCGTGTGAGCATCGCCATATTTATTCTGCGAGGTAATGTGGTCAAACATACATTCAGCGTGGTGGTACAATTTTGAAGAAAGCGTTTTATTGCCGGCCGTGTTACATCATGCCGATCATTACATTTAGGACATTCATAACTTGAAGCAATCAATCCTTCCTTCATACACCATTCTCAATCATTTCTTTCTTACCTTTCGCATTCAACAAAGTAAAAAATTCTAAAATATATTCCCACACACACGCAGCCAGCCAGGAGCCCAACAACAAAATGAAATTCGAAATGCGCGCCCACAATATACGAAAATGCTAGAAATAGTTAGGGTTGCCAAATGCAGTGTTTAAAAACGTAGGGTTACCAAGATGGCACAGTTATCGCCAACCAAAGTAATTCGCGCCAAGGGTGTGGGCTCTCCTTGGAGTGAACCAAATCCTCATTATGAAAGAAATGTACCTGGTTTTGCAAAAGCCGTCCGAGTAATTTTAGAAAGTGTTTCATATCTTTTTAAGAAACAGAATCATTCAGGAATTTGTTCATAAAGTTTTAATTTTTTCTCCTTCAAACATAGATTTCTTCTTTTTAGAATGTTCTTAATTTTCTATTTTTCAATAGTTAAAAAGAACTTTCCATTTTTGTAGTTCGGATATCAATCTTTTTTTTTTAGAATGTCCTTAATTTCCTACGTTAAGAAGTTGAATTTTTTCATTATTTGTTGTTATAAGCTTATTGATGACAAATAACTAAGATGACATGTTATCTGAATTTTTACCTTGCCATTTAAAATATGGTTCATGCAGAAACATTTAAATTCAATACATACACAACAAAAATCCACACACTACTCTTTGGTCATAATTGCTCAATACAAAATATACATCAAGTGTAAAACAGATTTTCATTGCTTGTATGCATATTAAACTTGAGTTCCAAGAATGTTTAAAATTATCACTCTAAAATTTCTTTCCTGAACTAATTGTTTTAAGGGGTGCACGAATACATTAGCATGTACTTAAAAAATTTAATCCATAAACTTTTTTCGAATATTAAAAGTGAATTGCTTAAATTTCAATAAAGAAAAAAACGATTAATGTGGGTGGTTCAATGAAATTCATAAAGTAAAATTAAAATTACTAAATGGATGCAATTATTAAATCCTACACGCTCTACCACATAGTTATAACATTATCAGATGAATAATAAACGATAAATGAATACAAAAATGACAAGAAAAAAATTATATGCTTTAAACAATTTAATTTTCAGTTAAAAACTAGCAAAGCATTATTACTTCTGTTTACGTAATGTGTAAAAGTTAATCAAAAGTAAAGTAACAACACTGCACAAACTGTTTACGATGACATACCTTGTAGACGGCACGCTTCTGGTTTGTAATTTTTTTTTATTCATAAGGATATGGAGATAGGATATGGAGCACTAAAGGCTTTATTATCCTTTTAAAGGAGATCAGTTCAGTTCAGGTTTTGTGGGATATGGAGCAACAAAGGCTATGATCCCCAAAGGAGATCAATTCTTATTTTAACAACACAACAATGGTGAAATACAACGGTTGCTCCAAGTTTAGTTGTATTTTAATATATCAGTTTTGTCTTGGGAATACTGTGTGGCTCAGCAATAATATCAAATTTTTGAATATCTCTAGCTTATATAACTCTGATAAAATATCAACAGAAAAATAACTGATGGATCTAATCTCGAGATCCATGGCATTATGACCACCTGGAGAGGAACCACTCAATATCTTTAACATGTACCATCCCCCTGAAATCAAAAGTCTACTGTAGATACTATCTGCCTAGGTGATTTAAATGCTAAACACCCCATTTGGTGCTGTTTAACAGCAAACCGAGAGGAAATGAATTACTCGACATTATTGATGACAAGTGTGGTGGTTGTGGAATGCTGCTGTCGCGAGATGACATCGGTACCCCCTGCGGGGACCGAAGTCATTCCATTAGCGCAACACCCATTCAGAGAGCTCCCTCTCGCAACGCGAGATTCGCTGAACTTCACACCCACATAACATACCACAACTAGCTGCTACCCCATTGGTCCGGCAACCAACCAGCCCAAGGCCACTATTGGCCGACGGTTCTTGCAAGTAAAATCCAAAATTTAATTTTTCCTAATATTCATGATTCCTAAGTCCTCGCTTATTACGGAGACCACGCACCAGCGAGCTCCACGACTCTTCGAATCATCATGAGCGATTCTAGCGATCATATGGAATTTTCGCCGACAAAAGTCGAACAAGTTTCCGCCTGCGAGAAACTCAGAGATACCGTTACGGGTATCTCAGCCCTTCACAAGTCGATTCAAGGGATGGACGGACGTTCACCCAGCCCCAGGAATTCTTTCAAGGACTTGTACTTATCAAGCACACAGGCCATGATCAGGAGAAAGGAGGAAATGGTAAGTGAGCTTAAAATCCTCCCACCATGTACTAGATCAGACTGCCAGGATCATAAGATTCCCTCTACCTCGGTAGAAGAGGAAATTAATTTTGAACCCTCCCCTCCTGAAAATAAAATTGAAACTGTTAGCAAGCCTAATAAGAAAAAATTATGCAAAAAACGTAAGCAGAAAAGTAAGGAATCTACGGAAGAGTTTATCTTTCCCAAAAAGACCACCAGACCAATTTCCCCGACCTCGACCCCATAGAAACTAACAATAGTTTCTCAGATTTAGAACAGGATGTTGCGCATCCTCCTTCGATTGTAAAAGTAACTACTGAGAAAACTCCCCTATAATGCTTAAAATTAAAGATAATTTCAGAGAGCATCTCTGAAAAATTCCCTAATTTACGTAACAGAATAGTTAATGATGTCGTAAAAATGTTCTCCACTGACCATGAAGAATATAGAACCCTTATCCACTTTTTAGAGTCGGATAAGGAATTCCAATTCTACATTCTTAAACGCCAAAAAGATAAACCTATTAAAGCCGTTATTAAAGGCTTCCCTAATTCTTCTAAAATTAATGATATCACAAACGACTTAAAAGAAATAGGATTCAAAATTGATATAGCTGTACACAACTAATTTCTAAAAGAACCAAAAAATCCCTCCCATATTTTCTAATAATTCTCCCAAGAAACGATTTCAATAGTAAGAGTTTTGACATTGTAAAGTTGGGTTATTTGCAGGTGAAAGTATAGAGGGTTACCTCGTTAGAGGAATAACCCAATGCTTCAACTGCAATAACTTTTACCACACTGCCGCGAATTGTTATATGAGACCAAGATGCCTTAAATGCGCCACTAGAAATTGTCACATCAAAGAGCGACAAGAAAACCCATTTTGTATCAACTGCCAGGACTTCGGTCACTCGGCATGTTATACAAAATGTCCCAAATTCCCCCAACCTAAAAAAGGTACAGCCTTTTCCGTCCCGATAAAAAGGAAAAAATTTACTAGCAAATGGACAAAAGAGGGAATTTCCTTCGCTAACGTAGTTAGTGGAGAAATCCCCAGTCAGACCCCTCCCGAAACTGAAAATTTAACTGTAAATAAAAAGAAAACTCTCCCAGTGGATTCCTTACCCAAGATAATAACAGTTCAGATTTTTCTCAAGTTTTGGAACTTTTTAATACAATCTCAAACCTCGTAAAGAAAAACCCCAAAATTCTCGACCTTCTCTCTAAATTTAAAACAGCAAACTCCGATGAAGAAAAAACCTGCCTTCTGGCAGAAGCTATTATGAACAAAATTTAAATTTCCCTATTATTCTTAATTGTAATACTTAATTTTCTCCCCTTAACATTTTTAAATTCTCCCAAATATTATTCGAATTTCTCTTTTTCAAAATTTTTTAAAGTTACTTTCTATCACAAAGTACATGATTTCACTCTTAAAAGCTCACTGCCATCCTCCAATCAACGATCGTTTCCATAGCGAACGCCTCCTGCACTACCATTGGACCTCCTCTTCTAAAGTCACGCCCCTCTCTTCAAGCCCAAGTTTCCAAAACCAAGAAAATCAGAGTCCCAGATAGAGGTTTGAAGGCTGCTGGCGCATCCTAGATACCTATTGTCAAAATCATCCGTCATCCTCGCTTATTAATTTACTGCACTTCTTAATTAAAATTCTCAAATTTTATTTATTTCAAAACTATATATTTAAAATGGGCAAGTTATCTAGTTATCTCAAGTTTTAAATGTCAGATAGGAGATAAAAGCCCTGACGGGCTAAGTGCCCCGCAAAAACAACCCTAGCAACTAGAGAAGAACCAAAAAGAGCACCGAACGAAGAAGTGAAGCGAGTTGGAAGAGACACGAAGTGAAGAGATGGATAAACAGAGGTGAAGGGAGATTCCGGTCATGATCCTCGTCTAGTGAGGTGATTTGATGAACTTCTCCACTCTCAGACATTATTCCGATCCTGAAGTGATTCTAAAACTTAAAAGCTAAGAACGTTTTTTATGTGCGTGCCAGAAGATATAACCATAATATCTTAAATGTGGCTATACGAAGGACAGTGATTCTCGCAACCTGGCACAACACTAAAGTGATGACCCTGGACTTTGAATTCGCAGCGTAACAATCGACTTGCATCCACTTACGGACACGGTCACAATGACTTTTCGAAAGTAAACGAACTATTTTTTGTGCTAGTTTTATACTTTGCGATTATTATTTGTGTATTATTTCTACTCATGATGTCGGAGGGCGAGATCGCAGCTACAGCCAGCATTGCACGTGTTTCAGTTAAAGTACCGCCATTGTGGCGGGCGAATCCACCGATCTCAGATTTGGTTTAGCCAAATGGAGAGCCAGTTTCTTTTGGCAGGAATAACAACGGAAATGATGAGATTTCACCACGTGGTTTCCGCATTACAGCCAGAAGAGTTAGGAACAGTTGGAGATGTACTCTGTTAAACCCTCCAGCAGTAAGGCCATATGCCGCTCTCCGAACCAGACTGTGTTCACAATATGCTGAATAAGAAGAACAGCGTTTACATGGCCTGGTTTCCGGATTGCAGCTCGGGGACCGCAAGCCTTCACGTCTGTTGTTAAAGATGAGGATTTATATATATATATCTATTCAAATTCATTAGAAATAGAGCAGGATATCGGAGGAATTGCTGAAGTCCTATTTTTACAGCGTTTGCCGACTCACGTGCAGCAGATTTTAGCCATCTCAAACGACCAACTCGACAAACAGGCCGAAATGGCGGACAGAATTATGGCAGTTGCAAACCCTACTCCTTCGGTTCACGTGATCGACGCCGAGAAACAAGATCTTCAAACCATGCTGGTGGAGATTTCGTCACGCCTGTCTCGCTTGGAGACTCGTGAATGATCTACCTCTCGGGGACCAGGAAGACGTTTCCGTTGCCGATCAACCAGCAGAGAATCTGGAGCTCATACCCACTGTTGGTACCACAGGGCTTTCGAGGAGCGTGCTACAAAGTGCAGGAAACCATTTCCTTCCAGACGGAAAACTATCAGCCGCCACTCGACCCACCGAAAGGCGGCCCAATGGTGATAAACCGGTTATATCTCTCAGATAAGCTTTCCCGGATGAAATATTTGATTGATACTGGGGCTGACGTCTCGGTAATTCCTCTACCCACGGCGTCAAGGCATTTTCCACCTGCTTCTCTCCAACTGTTCGCAGCAAATGGGACCGTCATCTCGACCTACGGTCAGCAACTTGTAACCCTTGATCTCGGACTTCTCAGAGTGTTTAGATGGCCGTTCATTATTGCCGCAGTCTCGCAACCAATAATAGGGGCAGATTTCTTACGACACTATGGATTGCTTGTTAACATTCGTCATGGACGCCTGGTGGACTCGTTGACAAAGTTGCAGATGCAGGGCATGATGCAGCAAGGAAATAATTCTGGAATCAAGTTAGTCAATGGCAACACCAAATTTCATCGGTTGCTCGCTGAGTTCCCTTCTCTTGTTGAAGCTATTTCAGCCCCCAGGAAGCTGAAGCAGGATATGAAGCACACAATACTAACAAGAGGACCACCGGTTTTCTGCAAGCCACGACGACTACATCCGGAAAAGCTAAAGGCTGCCAAGCAGGAGTTTCAGTATCTTGTTGACACTGGAATTTGTAGACCCTCAAGCAGCTGTTGGGCATCTCCACTTCACTTGGTTCCAAAAAGTAATGGAGATTGGTGTCCTTGTGGAGATTACAGAAAACTCAACGAGGCAACAATTCCTGATCGTTATCTGGTGCCTCACATTCAGCATTGTTTACAAGTCCTAGACAAAAAAAGAATTTTCTCAACGTTAGATTTGGCAAAGGCTTATTACCAGATTCCCGTGCAGGAAGAGGACATTCCGAAAACTGCGGTGACAAACGCCTTTTGGACTGTTCGAGTATCTTTATATGCCTTTCGGACTTTCGAATGCTGCTGCCACTTTCAAACGATTCATCCATCATGTTTTGAGAGGGATGGACTTTTGTGTGCCATATTTTGATGATGTGCTAGTCGCATCTGAGGATGAAGATCAGCACTTAAGCCATCTCAAACAAGTATTCCAATGTTTCGAGGAATACGGGGTGGTGCTAAATGCCTCTAAGAGTGTGCTCGGAGAAACTTCAGTGAAATATTTGGGACACATGGTGAATGCAGAAGGAATTTCTCCATTACCAGAGAAGGTCGCGGCAATTACGAACTTTCCCAAACCAGAGACTGTGAAGGAGCTTCGTCGTTTCCTGGCAATCTGCAATTTTTATAGGCGTTTCGTACCACATACTGCTAGAACACAAGCAGTGTTAAACAACTATTTGAAGGGAGCCAAAAGGAATGATCGGACACTTATTTTATGGTCTGGAGAATCTGCTGCTGCATTTGAGAAGTGCAAAAAAGATCTTGCAGATGCCACAGTCTTACACCATCCCTCGGCAGATGCATCACTTGCCATTGTAGTAGATGCATCGGATACGGCAGTAGGTGCGGCACTCCACCAGCAGACTTCTAAAGGGTGGCAATCGCTCGCCTTCTTCTCGAAGACTCTCTCTCCAGCACAGCGGAAGCATAGCGCGTATGACAGAGAGCTGCTGGCAGCTTACATGGCCATTAAATACTCCCGGCATATGGTGGAAGGACGCAGTTTCACTCTGTTTACAGATCACAAACCTCTGGTGTATGCATTTAAGCAGAAAGAAGATAAATGCACTCCGTGACAGCTCCGACACTTGGACCTAATTGGTCAGTTCACGACGGACATTCGGTACCTAAAAGGATCCGAGAATGTGGTGGCAGATGCCTTATCACGCATTCATATTTCAACCATCAACGCACCATCTGTTTTCGACTTCAGCAAGATGGCTAGCGAATAGCATAAGGATTCCCAATTGCAGGATATTTTAGCTGGTGCCTGTCCAACTTCCCTAGAGCTACAGCCTCCAATCACACTCCATTGTGATGTGTCAATGGATCGCATTCGTCCATTTGTGTCAGAAATTTTTAGACGGGAAATTTTCCGCAACTGCATGCACTCTCTCACCCAGGAGTAAGAGCGTCCCTGAAGATGGTATCGGAACGATACGTGTGGCCGTCAATGAGACAGGATGTTGCTATATGGGCCCGCACATGCTTACAGTGCCAACGTGCAAAGGTAACTCGGCATACAAGAAGTGAAATTGGAAAGTTCGAGATACCTAGTTCTCGTTTCGAGCATGTGCATATCGACCTTGTGGGACCCCTACCTCCATCAGAGGGTTTTCGTTACTGCCTTACCTGTGTTGACCGGTTCTCCAAGTGGCCGGAAGCCTTTCCAATGGTAGAGATTTCAGCAGAAGCCGTGCCTAAGACTTTCTACTCTGGTTGGATCTCCAGATTCGGTCCTCTTCTCAGATTAACAACAGACCAAGGAATGCAATTCAAGGCATCTCTATTTGATGCTCTTTCAAAGTTCTTAGGCACAGAAAAGCGACATACGACTCCATATCATCCAGCCGCGAACGGCCAAGTAGAAAGGTTTCATCGGCAGTTGAAAGCGGCTATAATGGCACACGGAAGCTCTCAGTGGACCACGGTACTGCCCACCATACTAATGGGATTTCGGGCAAAGTGGAAAGAGGATCTGCAAGCCACAGCTGCGGAAATGATTTATGGGGCTCCCATCAGGCTTCTAGGAGAATTTCTATGTCCATCAAAACAAAGCGTAGATCCTGTTACTTTTGTGGGGAGACTCAGGGAGTCAATGCAGCGTCTCTCACTTCCAACGATCCAACATCACGGTCAACATACAATCTTCGTGAGCAAGGATTTGGCTACATGCAGCCATGTCTTTCTGCGTACAGACTCCCTCAGAAAAAAGGTCTGCAACCTCCATACGAAAGTCCCTATAAAGTTGTTGACCGTACCGAAAAAGTGTTCCGGATCTTAAGGCATGGAAAAGAGGTTTCAGTCAGCATTAATAGGCTGAAGCCTGCCTATATCCCCAAAGAGCGGAGGATATTCCAGTGGAAGTGAAACTGAAAGAAAAAGTGTCCCTTCAACCAGAGGACGTTACGGAATTCGAACAAGATTGTAGTAGTCAAGAAACCCCAACCCGTTCCGGCCGCAGAGTACGTTTCAACCCCAAGTATTGCTAAAAAATTCGCTATCGCTGGTGGAGGGCTACCTATGGCGGTTGTGGAATGCTGCCGTCGCGAGATGACATCGGTAGGGGAGAAAAACCAAAAAGAGCACCAAACGAAGAAGTGAAGCGAGTTGGAAGAGACGCGAAGTGAAGAGATGGATAAACAAAGGTGAAGGGAGATCCGATAATGATCTTCTTCGAGTGAGGTGATTTGATGAACTTCTCCACTCTCAGACATTATTCCGATTTTGAAGTGGTTCTAAAACTTAAAAGCTGAGAACGTTTTTTATGTGCTTGCCAGAAGATATAACCATAATATCTTAAATGTGGCTATACGAAGGACAGTGATTCTCACAACCGGGCACAACACTAAAACAAGTGCTTTTCTATTCTCAATGATGGCACGACTACCCATTTTTCATATAGTTATAATACGAAAGAAGCTCTAGATTTTTCAATCGCCAGTTCAGATCTTGGGCCCAGTTATAAATGGACTCTTCTGGAAAACTTGGAGAGTGACCACCTTCCCATTTTAATTGAATTAAAAAAGAGACAACTAGTGCCCAACAGTATTAATAAACAATGGATTTTTAAGAAAGTGGACAGGCAATCCTTCGCAGAGGCTGTTGATAACGGAATTAAGAGCATACTTCTCAAGGATAGTGTTGATTTGAACCGGTGCTAATTAAAGAAAATGATCTTAAGAGCAGCCAAGAAATACATTCCAAGAGGTAAATTAAAGAATAGAAAACCCTACTTATCAAGTAAATCACCTCTTCTGCAACCTCTGCTAAAAGAAATAAAAAGAATCTTTGAAAATAAGGACAATGCCAGAAGCAATGATGTGAGGATTGAATTAAACAAAA
Organism: Trichonephila clavipes; assembly: GCA_019973935.1. Taxonomy (NCBI): domain Eukaryota; kingdom Metazoa; phylum Arthropoda; class Arachnida; order Araneae; family Nephilidae; genus Trichonephila; species Trichonephila clavipes. Next base: position 55,034 of record BMAU01005471.1, read on the forward strand.
TTCATGCAAAGATAAAAAAGACTTTATGTATAAATTAAAAGGGATAAATGGAATGATCTATATTAAAGTCTTGACTAAAGAACATCTAATGGAAAACTGTGGAAACTTCTCAAAATCATTAGCAATGAGCAACCACAAGCAGAACAATGTAATACAATTCAGAGAGAAGACGGAAATACAGCTGTAAATGACGAGCAAGCTGCTGATGTATTAGGTTTGCACTATCAGAAAATCAGTAGACTGAACCTCTCAGTCGAAGACAAAAATATCAAAAATTAGGGCTAGTTGTATTCTCCATGGCTGCCGCAGTAATACCCATAGAGGAACCTCCATTTTCAATAGAGATTTCAGAGTGAATGAACTCGAGGCTACGATCAGTGATTCTTGCCTAAATAAATCTCCTGGTCCCGATGGTATTCACGATTAAATGATTGACCATCTTGGCCTGAGCGGAAGGCAGAAATTTGTGGACATCATCAATTGTTCCTGGAACAAGGGGCAGCTTCCTCGAGACTGGAGGAGAGCGATAGTCATTCCTATTAAGAAATGTAGCAAAACTCATGGTACCCCTGAGAGTTATCAATCCATCGCCTTAACCAGTATTGCTTGCAAAATAATGGAGAAAATGGTTGTGAGAAAGCTTACTTTTCACCTGCATTCCGGCAATCTTCTCCCAAAGGAACAGCATGGTTTCAGAGAGGGACATAGTACTACAGATCAGATTCTCTACTTCTGTCAAAGGATTAGAGATGCTCACAACAGGAAACCTACTAATCACACTGTGGCGGTATTTCTGGATTTATCCGAAGCTTTTGACAGAGTCTGGAATAAATTACTTGTTAGCAAACTGTATAAAATGTTTGGTATTGGAAAAAAAGCCCTACCCCCTGGATTTACGATTTCTTGAGAAACAGACTTATCAGAGTGAAGTTTAATAATTCCCTCTATAGGAGTTTTTTGTTCTTTCAAGGAGTGCCTCAGGGTCCAGTTCTAAGCCCAACTTTGTTCTCGTTCTACTTAACAGGCATTGAGAGTGTTATCAAGAGCAAAAGTGAGGTCGGCGCATTCGTGGATATTGTTCTTTGGAAATCCGATTCTGATTTGACGAAATTAGAGAGAGACATTAATCTTGTCCCTGAGGACATTCGAAACGTCACTCTAGACCACAAACTGACTTTTAACCCTAAAAAGTCTATTGTTAGCGTCGTTACAACCAATAGAAAGCTATATAATTTCCATCATATCTTTTTGTATAATCAAACACTGACCGTCGATAAACATCCAAAATATTTGGGTTTCGTTTTGGACCCTGAAATTTTGGGAAACAAGCATATTCACAATATTGTATTGAAGGCAAGACAATGGCTCAACATCTTGAGATATATCTCTGGACGTGATTGGGGAGCAAATGCTGTTACTCTCAAAAACACGTACGTCTTACTAATATCTTGGAGTATAATCTTTGAGTATGGCGTTCCAGTACACTGTAGCGCCTCCATTACAAATGGGTCCAGCTCAGTGCTGCTCGGATCATCACTGGTCTAAGAAATACTTGTTACAGAGATATGTACTTTTCAAGGTGGACCTAGAGCATCTTAGTCTTAGAAGACATGCATGTCTAACAAAATACTACAACAAACTCAGAAGTCTGGATTCTCGAAATCGTAATTCAACTTACTTCAAAGATTGGTGAAAACCCAGAGACTCAGGGGAAACAGTCGCTTCAGCCAAATGGTCTCTTTTAACCTTACCATTGGTGCTGTGGAACTTCATCACCTGTCACAATGTCTTGACCCAGCGGACGATCTTGACAATGTCTTTTTCCATCCAGAATTAGCAGTACACGTGAATAAGCAAACAGAACTTCCTGCCTATCTAAAGCAACTAGTTCTAGAGAGAATTGGAGTTATGAAAATTGGCCTGGTTTAGGTTTATACGGATGGCAGTCGAGACGATTATTATCGATCTGCCAGCGGAATTTACATCAAATCGCAAGACCATATCTTAAGAATCCAGTGGAAAAATCCAGACGGTTGCTTGGTTTTTCGCAGTGAGCTAATAGCCATTGATGAGGCCCTTGGTCCTCTTGCATCTCTTCCAAATGGAAAAGAGATTTGGATGCTGTCTTATAGTAGAAGTGCGATACAGCACTTGTCCAATTGGCAAAGTGTGAGAGATAATGTTGGAGTGTCAATACTCACCAAGTTAAAACGACTTTCCAAATCGCATCAAATTCATCTGCAGTGGATTCCCTCTCACATAGATCTAGAGGGAAATGAGATTGCGGACACTTTGGCCAAGGCTGGCACTCGAGAGTCAGCAGGACCGTCAGCACCCCTCACCTTTTTGGATATTTTCTCTAGAACTAAACACCATAATAAGACCGCTTGGATTACCCCCTTAGAGCACGATTGATGTCCTTGTTCTCATCCTGGAGGCTCTCTGGCTCATGGTTTTACAAGACAGGATCAAAACGTTCTTGCCCGCTTTCGAAGTGGCCATCTTAAACCAAGGAAATTTTCCGAAGGATGCAAAAGGTTTGAAAGGTGCACAAACTGTTTTTCTGAGGCGGCCTCGCCTGTTCACATCATCGAATGTCTAGGTCTCCCCAAGCAGAATTTAGCAGACGATCCCTTGCTGCACCTGGACTTTTTGAAATTGTACGAATGTCATGGACCTGGTCTAGCACTGCTGACCGATGGGGGCGAGCAACAACAAAAACACTCTGATAAAATTCTCTCAGCCAAAATGACTGATTGACAATTCGGGAACTCTTTAACATTCGGGGTTTTAACCAGTTCAAAATACGCCAAGATCTCTAAACTGATCGAGTATAATTGAAATGTGGCTGTCCGTCTGTTAATCTTCTTAAGTCTGGCTGCGTCACAGACATAGAGGACATAAATTTGAAGTTGTTAGGTTCTTCCGCAACATAAATAAGTCGGAAATACAATTACATTTTTTACAGAGAATACATAAAAATGAATTGTTAATGTCAGTTTGGGACTTATTTCAGATTAAAACATTCGATCGGGGTGCTTAGAAAAATAATTTGAGTGTAGTTGAAAAGATTAAAATATTAGAAATTTGTTTATATATTAAAAACTCAAAAAACAGTTCCTTTACATATAGGATTCTTTTTTGAAGTAAAATTTCAAATTTTCTTTTAAAAAAATTAATATTTTTTTTAATTTGGAAATCTTGTTTTTTTTATTGATAAAATAAAAATGTTCGAAATTTATTAAAATAGTATTGAATAAATAAACATAATATTTCTTTAAAAAAAAATTTCCCCTTATTTTCTTTGTTTATTATAACATACTACGTTTACCAAGTGACCAATACCAAGTGACATATTTCATTCTAAGTCATTCATTGTATAGTTTGAAACAGAAACTAATTAAAAGGTATAAACATACAATGGATATGGAAAAAAGAACAAGGATGGCTTTGAAGAGAAAAAAATGCGATTATTTAATATTGTACATTAGCAAAATGTAATTAATATCCGTTGCATTTCACAATTTGATATTTAAGCCATGCTCACTTTACACATCACAAATAGCTATTAAATTATTTTAATTAAAAACTATCTGCAGAGTTAAGTAATTTAGATATTTCAAACATAAAGAAATATTTCTCTCTCTACTTCAGGATGAGAGAAACTGAAATATAGAAAAATCATGATCTTTCTATAACAGGAATCTTTCCAGTAAAAATTCAACTGAATTTTTTGCGTATGTAGTGCATACATTTAAAATACAAACTACTACTTTAGATTACAAATGTGCTTAACATTGATTTGAAGTTATATTACTTTAATTAACTTAGCTTACTTACCTTACTTAGCTTGCTTTAAAAGGAACTTTACAGTCATAAAATTTAGTAGTATAATGCAATATAATACACTTTTTATAAACTCTTTAACTATAATAAACTGTTATATTTTTATATCAATATAAAGTACATCAATATCACTAAATGCTACATTTTAGTAGTAAGTAACTACATACATTTCATTATTAAATTATTATTAAAGCATTACATTATTATAAAATTATTAAAGCACCTAAAACAAAGTTTGAGAGAACCTTTAAAAAACCATTTTATTAATTACGTAGAAATAGAATGTAAATATAAAAATATCATTTTTAAAATCATAGAACGTCAGTGTTGACTGATATTAAAAATCTAATTATTTTCAAATGGAAACAACTTTATTGTTTCAAAATTTTTTTTAGATATGTAGCAAAGATTAAATTTATAGCAAAATTAAGCTAGTTATTCTTCAATTTACAAATAATAATTTTTATTATTGAAGCAATACATGGAAGGCTGCAGAAATTGGTCAAAATACAAGCAGAGAAAAATAATTATGTGGCTACATGAAAAGTTTTATAAACATTAAGTTACTAAGTTTTGTCCTTAATGCAACTATACAATTAAGCAGATTTTCCACTCCACTTAATCTGTATAATTTTATTTTCTTAATTAATCTTTATGAAAAAACTCAAAGGTAACTCAGACTATACATTCAACTGGAATATACACTTAGCAGATAACTGACAATCTCATTTTGTGTTTTTTTGCGCTACTGCATGCAAAATAATAAAAATTTCATGGTTATAATGATTAAACTTTAAAATTTAAAGAAAATTCTTTTACATGTATAGATCATACCAAATTTACTTTTCACAATACTTGAAAAAGGAATAAAATGTATACATGTTGTTTGTCAAACCATTGTCAAAACTATGTATTTGAAATAGTATGACTCAAGGAAAAGCTCTTTTTGCATGGCTGATTGATTTACTCTAACATAATGTATGATGACTCCTTGTAACTGTCATTGATCAAGAAGCATGAAAAAAGAAAATTCTGAAATGCATTACAAATGCCTCTTTGTACACAGAAATTAAGAATCATTACAATAATCTTGCTGGAAAGAAATTTGGTCAGAATATAATAAGAATGGAAGTCTTCTGACACAAACATTGAAAGTCTTTTGAAATTAGTGGTATACACAAAGCTGAGATTCGGGTGTTAAAACTCCTCCCACAGGTCAACAATTTCTTAGCATAAAAATTGAACCTATGTTCGTGAATAATAAATTAACGGCAATATATATTAAATAGTTAATATAATTTAATACCTTTAATATAAAGTTTTTAATCACATCTTTGAAGCAATATTTATATATCCCTATATTTATTTCAGTTATTAACTCAAACATGAATACATAGTAATGTTGAATAGATACATATTTTATGATTAATACTAGCTGCATGGCCCGGCGTTGCACGGGCTATCTCTACTTTTATAAATTTTCCCTTTCTTTCACAAAATCAGAACTTCTAATACTCATTTTCAAAATGACTTCCATTCCCCCACCACCGCTTAGCCCGGCGTTGCTCGGGCTTTCTCTTCTCCTCATTACACAAGCATTTCTGTGTGTGTGCTTGTACGCGCACAATGTGAGTGATTTCTAAAGCTGTGTCAAAAATTTCCCTTTTTCGAAATTTGCTCCATTCCACTTATTTTTGATCTAAGACAGGTTTCTTTCCCCTCTCTATAGCCCGAAAACGGTTTTTTTAGTGTAAAATTATTGTTCTATCTTCCCCTCCTTCTCACGGATAAAATATAGCTTCAAATTTCGATGAATGACTTTTAGTTTCTAAGAATCTAAAATAATAAAATAGATTTCAGATTTTCATGAATCAATCAATCATTACATATAGTTAGCTTAAAAATGTTTCTAAAATATATTTTGATCCAAAATAATAGACGATGTACTTTATAATTAACAAAGAATTTATTTAGTAATGAAATATATATAATAGAAATAATCCTTTTAAAAAAACATATATATATATTTTTTAAATGAAATTTTTATAAGTAATATATAAAAGAAAAATTTACAAATAGCTATTGAAACGATTGCTTTTTTCTGAATGTTTGATTAAACATATAATGAATATACGTTTGAATGTTTGATAAATATATATAAGTTAGAAAAAAACAGTATGGGGGAAAGCCTAGATATATATATTTACAGTCGACTCTCGATAATTCGAACTTTCGATAATACGAACCTCTCGCTAATTCGAAGTATATAATCAGCCCCTAGAAAAAAACTCTTGATATTTCAAACTAAAACCATACGTTTTGGTACTCTCAATATTTCGAAGTAAAATTTGTGGTTGGTCAGACTACAACACGCGATAATTCGAAGTTATTCTATAAAACTCTCGATAATTCGAACCTTCAATATTATGAAGTTAGATTCACTTCTTGTACCTAATTATCCCACGAGCTGTTTTTTTACTGAACTTATTTTCAGTCCAAATTGTGCATGCTGATAGAATAACTCCTTTGTGTATTATATGTCCGGTATTTGCTAAGCAAAATTTTCATTTATTCCTAAGCCACCTGTTTTTTTCTTTTTCCATCGATACCCAAGATTTAGATGGATAAAGAAAAAAACTGCTTTCTTTTTTATTCACTGTGCATTAATGAGTGATGCTTCCTTTTACAAGTATTGAACAATAATTTTGATTTGTGTTGAGTATTTATTACTTATAATGAGTCACATTTAAACAGATGTTTTTTTTTAAATAAAGCACTCAAACTACATCCAAAATAATTTAGCAGAATCGTTTTATGACAGAGAATTGAAAGCGAGAAATAAAACCTTTATATAAAAATGTACGAGGCAAAGACAGGAGAGACAGGGATTTGACTTTATTCTATTATTTTATTAAAAAAAAAAGAGTGGTAATGTGCCACTAAGAATTGCTCCACGTGCCATATTTGTCGACCCCTGCTATTAAGTATACCCCGTAGCTGAGTTTGAACTGTGAATACGCTTTGTCTTCATTTTAGATTCCACAAATTTAAAATTAAAAATATCATTGTACTAAAGTTGGGGTGATATGCGTTTCCTACCTGTTAATTTCGATAAACCTTAGGCCACTACTTTACACCTCACCTCAGTGTTGACTTATCACGCAAAATGAACGACATGTCTTCTTTTAAAAAGTACAAGTGCTTAAAACAATTTCTGAAAAGCAAAAGGGGATAGAATCAGTTGAAGGTGAGAGGAAGGTAGATGTAGCCAAAGCATTTGAAATCCCACTGAGCTCGCTCTCCACTATTCTGAAGAATAAAGAGAAAATCTTTTCATCGTCGAGTAGAGTGAGAAAACGCGTTAGTAAAGGTAATTTTCCACGTCTTGAACAGTGTTTAGTTTCATGGAGGAGACAGTGTCGAGGACAGAATATTCCGATGGGTGGCTCTTTGTTGAAGGAAAAGGCTAAAGCATTCACCAAAGAATTAGGAATCGAGTTTTCGGCTAGCGAGGGATGATTTACAAATTTTAAGAAAAGGAATGGGATAGTCTTCAAAAAAAAATGTGCGGGGAAAGCTCAAGTGTCGACATTAACGTTTGTTCTAAGTGGCAGAACTCGCTTTCGGATCTAATAAAAGGAGTACGAACCACGTAACATTTTCAACACGGATGAAACCGGACTATTTTTCAAGTGTTTGCCAGAAAAAACATTTACATTCAAAAAGAAAAATGCCATGGAGGAAAACAAAGCAAGGATAGGTTAACTATTTTACTGGCTGTAAACATGGACGGCTCAGAAAAGATTACTCCTCTCGTCATAGGAAAATCTGCAAAACCTCGGTGTTTCAAGGGCATAAACTGGTTCCCTACCAAATACCGCTCAAACAAGAAGGCATGGATGACCACCGAACTCTTTAATGAATGGTTGGTCTCACTGATCTCGGATATGAAAAGAGAGAAACAACGTATGCTCTTATTTTTAGACAACTGTACTGTGCACAATAACGCACCACCTTTATCAAATGTGAAACTTCAATTTTTCCCTCCAAACTCAACCTCCAAACTTCAGCCACTCGATGAGGACATCATACATAATTTTAAAACTATTTATCGGCGTGAAGTCGTTAAAAGCGTTTCGGATAACCTCAAAAATCAGCAGAATGTAACTACTATTTCTATTTTAACAGTTTTGAACATGATTGACAAGGCTTGGAGAGCTGTTACTCCTTTGACAATTCACAGCTGTTTTCAAAAGTCAGGCTTCCCCTCGCCGAATCTGGTTGATGTGGACGATACACTTACTGAATTTAATTCTGAACCATCCCTTTGGGAAGCTCTTCCAAAACAAGATTTGACGTTTGACAACTACGTGTTGGTTGACACGGACATTGCTGCATGGGGAGCTCTATCTGACGCTGAAATTGTGGCTTTGGACCACAACAATACAGAAAGTAATGAAGACGAATCGGAGGAGTTGACTCCGGTAACTCTATCAGAAGCTAAAGTGTCACTAAGCAAACTACGCAACTTTTCCCTTCAAAATCATGTTGATGCAGACATTTTACAGGCTTCATTTGTTCAAGAAAAATCTATTGACAGAGTTGGATTGAAGGCCTTAAAACAAAAAAAGAGAACAGAAATTTTCGACAAAAGGGATTAATTATATATAGTATGTATATTCTTTTAATAGTTGTTTTCAAGACATAAGTGCATTCTTTTAATATAGAACTTTTAACTTCTATTTTATTTTTATACTGTAAAAAAATGTACTTTAAAAAAGATTATGTGCAAATTTTGCTTTATTACATAGTTTTAAATTTAAATGTGTAAAAAAAAACTTCTCTTCGTGTGTGTATTTTGAGTTTTTCCTACCCTCTTGATAATTCGAAATTTTTCATTGGTCCCTCCAACTTCGAATTATCGAGAGTCGACTGCATATACATGTACTGAAAAAAACAATAAAAAATCGATCTGATAAAAACATTTTGGTATTTCATTTTAATTTTAACCTTCAAAAAATGAAACAAAAGTAATGTTTAAATATTTCTCACAAAAAGATGAAAAACCGAAAAACACAATTTTTTTTTTTAAAAAACAGCGTAATTTTTCAATCTTTGTACAGATTACGGTTAATATCGTTCTACACAAGGAAAAAGCTTCGTGAGATTATTTTTATAAATAAAGGAATTATTAAGTATTTAAATAAAATTGAGTATTTTTTGAAAAATTGTAAAAAAAAAAGTTTTTGATATTCATTTTCGCGAAATCTAGTGATTTTCAATATTTATATGCGCACCTTCTTTTCTAGTGTAACCTTTCATCAAACGTAAAGGGCTGAGTGGAAAAAGAGTTTTCTTGCGCCAAACATTTTTTCGTCGCCATACTCAGAGCTATAGTAAAATTAATTTTTTTTTAAAGTTTTAATTTGTTTTGGGGCATCATTTTTAAGTTAATGCCTACAAACTTCATATTTCGATTGCAAACAACGGTAATTTTTAAACAAAAAAATGTAACAAAAATAATGCTTAAATATTTCTCGCAAAAAGAGAGGGGGAAAAAAAACGCGCGAAAAACAATTATTTTTTAAAAGCCGTAATTTTTAAGTTATTTTATCAATCTTTCTGCAGATTACGTATAATATTGTTCTACATACGAAAAATAGTTTAGTGAGCTTATTTTTATAAATAAAGAAGTTATTAAGTATTTAAATAAAATTTCAGTATTTTTTGAAAAATCGTAAAAAAAAACAGTTTTTGATATTAAATATTTTAAATGACCGATTCTAAAAGAGAAAAGCATGAAATTTTTTAGTGTAAAATATTTTTTCATTAGCGCGAAAGAAAATGCAAGTGGAACGATTTAGAAATCTTATTCATAAAAACGTATCGATTTTGACTCATTTAAAAAAAATCGTAAAAAATAGGAAATATAATTATTTTGTAAAATAAATTATTATACCCCATATTGTGGCGAAATAAATGATCTTTACAAATCTGTATTTATTTTTTGTGTGAGTTTCAAGAAAAAAATTAGATCGCGTTTTAAAAACGTCTGAAAAAAAAGTTCCGAATTTTCCCCTGGCGGTGAAAAAATGGTACTAATTATGCGTTTTAAGGTTTTTAATTAGTATTTTTCACTAATTGGAATATAAATGGTGAAAACGGATTCCTCGGATCTTTCCCGAAATTTTGGTACCTTCGGTGAGTTTCTGCGTCGTGCGGTTCATGAGAAAATAGGGACGCGTAGATAGATTGATAGAGATACCCTTGTTTACCTTCGCATTATAATAGTGTAGATATATTAAAACTATATACAAGCAATTACATAAACTAAAAACTTATACCAATGAATTTGCATCAATTTTTAAACTGCTTTTCATATTAAATAAGATTGATTACTTCATCTTGCACAGTTTTCTGATAACATGGAACATATCACCCTTTTCACTCCAGATTACATCCATTTTTCCATGTTTTTCCTGCAGTTTTTCATGAATTATATCTACCATGTAAAAAAGAGATGTAAAAGAATACATAAAAAATTTAATTCTCTCTTTCACCAATACTATATTTCATATTAAGTCAAACATATATATGTATACAATTAAATATTAAAGTATGTAACACAGTAATACTTCAAGAATTAGTTTTTAAATATCTTTATGAATCTTTATATTCTATATAAAATACAAAAAATTTAAATGTTCTTTAAAAGTCAAGCTTTTAATTGAAACTTCTGAATGTATGCTGCTAATATGTGTATATGAAAAATTAGGATTTAATATATTAGTGGCATAACAGAGAACATTTGCCCCACCTCCCGCAAAGTGAGGGGGCTCCGGTAGCCCAGTGGTCAGGGTATCGGATCATGGCAGGCATGTCGTGGGCTCGATCCCAGTACCACAAAAGAACCGCCTTGTAGGGGAGTGATGCATGTTAAATCATTCGAGAGCTGGAACGTCCTCCCTTTGGTGTGGTAATTAGGAGAGGGGTTGCCACATCAAGTGTCGTCCACATCACTTGACCAGGGATCAAAATTACGTAGTCCGTCACAGAAAGCCCTCGTGTAGCTTAACAGTGTGACATTAATATTCACTCACCCGCAAAGTGAGGTGTTGGACCACCAAGTTGGATTTTACGATTGATTGAATATTAACGTCGCACTGTTCAGCTACACAAGGGCTTTTGGCGACGGACCACGTAATTTTGAACCATGGTCAAGTGACGTGGACGACACCTGAGCTGGCACCCCCTCTCCTAACTACCACACCAACGGGACGACGTTTCAGCTCTCGACAGATTTAACGTGCATCACTGCCCTACACGGCGGGCCTTTAGTGGTACCGGAATCGAACCCGTGACAAAGCAAGCCATGGTCCGATACCTATACCACTCGGCTAGCGCGGCCACTTGGATTTTACGAAGGGTAGGTATTTGGTGTCAGTCAGTCTTCGGACCCTATACAATCCCCCCCTGTTTAACATAAAATAAGACATTTTTTAAAAGGATCAGTAGAAAAAGAGTAAAATTCAAAACTATAAATAACTACTAATGATAAAAAAAAATCACCTCATTTGAGGTATAACATTTGAGAATATTTTATAGGTAATAAAAAAACGCAACAAAAAATTACAGTCCATTAGAAAACAAGACATGTGACCTTTTTACAGTTTTCACCACATACATCTAAAACGAAAACAATTATATGCCATATTCTATATAGTGTGTTTATGTATGCATAGCTAAAGACAAATTATTCGTTTATTTTAAACAACAAACATACATTTAATTAAATTTACAAAAAGCTACATTTCAAATTGCAATTTAATATGAGCAAAGTGTAGTAGTTTTTTCTTGAATGGTCAGAGCAAAATCCAGGAAATATGCGACCTTCAAAGGTTTCCCCATGTATTTATTTCAGTGCATCTGCTTTAAAACCCATGTATTATGACATTGAACTCTCTCGCACCTAGTGAAACCAGTGAGCCTCATATGCAAACAATCATAAATGAACAGGAGCGTATTTCAATGCACTCTACTAGATCAGTGGTCTTCAAACTGTGTCCATGGTAGCCTGGGGTTCCGCAAGGCATAAGCAGGGGCTCCGTGATTTAAAATAAAATACAGTCGACTCTCGATAATTCGAAGTTGGAGAAACCAATGAAAAATTTCGAATTATCAAGAGTTCGAATTATCAAGAGGGTAGGAAAAACTCTCAAAATACACGAAGCGAAGTTTTTTTTTCTTACACATTTAAATTTAAAACTAAAGGGTGTTTTTTTAGAGGTATAGAACTTTAAATTGCAATAAAAGAACGATGTATTATTCGATTGACATGAATTTTTTTTTATTCGAAAGATAATCTTGTGGCATTACATTTTAAATATGATTTCTGGCATATGACTAGCACGGCTGGCTCGGATGTAGTCCAATCTGGACGTCCAATTTTCGATGACTTTTTCCAACATTTGTGGCCGTATATCGGCAATAACACGGCGAATGTTGTCTTCCAAATGGTTAAGCGTTTGTGGCTTATCCGCATAGACCAATGACTTCACATAGCCCCACAGAAAATAGTCTAGCGGTGTTAAATCTCAAGATCTTGGAGGCCAATTCACAGGTCCAAAACGTGAAATTAGGCGGTCACCAAACGTGTCTTTCAATAAATCGATTGTGGCACGAGCTGTGTGACATGTTGCGCCGTCTTGTTGGAACCACAGCTCCTGGACATCATGATTGTTTAATTCAGGAATGAAAAAGTTAGTAATCATGGCTCTATACCGATCACCATTGACTGTAACGTTGAGGCCTTCATCGTTTTTGAAGAAGGATTCCACCAGCCCATAAAGCGCACCAAACAGTCAGTTTTTCTGGATATAACGGTGTTTCGACATACACTTGTGGATTAGCTTCACTCCAAATGCGGCAGTTTTGTTTGTTGACGTAGCCATTCAACCAGAAGTGCGCTTCATCGCTAAACAAAATTCGCTTATGAAAATCGGGAACAACGGCAATCTCGTTTTGGGCCCATTCGACGAATCTACGCCTTGCTTGATCATATTTAAAATGTAATGCCACAAGATTATCTTTCGAATAAAAAAAAAAAAAAAAATTCAAGTCAATCGAATAATACATCGTTGTTTTATTGCAATTTAAAGTTCTATACTTCTAAAAAAACACCCTTTATTTATTTAACTTTCGTCATGCAATTTTCTTAATCTTTTTAGATTAAAGGAAGATTTAACTGGTTCACTCTCTAATAGCTTATTCATGAAACAACTAATTAAATGGTCCATTCTACCATATCTATCCTTCAAAAGATTTAAACAGGATTTATAATTATCTTTAGTAAGAGCAAAAACGGAATTTTTGAAGCTTCATCAGATAAAAAGGATTTTAAAAAAATAAATTTATCCACATTACTTAATGATTCATTAGTATCATTTGCATTTGTGAAGCTATTAATAAATTCAAGATAAGTGCTGGAATCGTCACTAAAATTAGGAATTTGAAGTTTTGGCAAGTTTAGAGATAATGCAGAATTATTGGTCCTCACATTGGACCTTTAGAATTTACAACTGGCTGGCTTAGAGGAATTTTATTAGATTTACTTTTTATATTTTATATTTGACATCATTTATAATCTATTCATATTCAAGAGAACCTTCTATTTCTGCTTCAAACAATTCTTTATCCGAGAGTAAATCTTCTACTTCTTTATTAAATATTTGGAGTTCTAATTGCTTAGTATCTAAATTTAATAAATATTCCGAGAGCTGTTCTTTATGAGTTTCGTTCTGGCTATCAAAGGTTTCCAAGAACAATTTCATTTTATTAACAAACTTTGAAGAGACAGAACGAACAGTTTTTCCTTTAGCTCTAATTTTCTCGATAGTTTCCCACTTTTAAATGAAACAAAATTTTACAATACCTTTAAAAGTCCGCGAGAGAGAAGACGTTGATCCAAAAAGCACAAAATTAAACACACCGCACACACACTTCGTTCCGAGTATTTCAAATTTCGCGGGTTGCTGTGGCACCATAAAGCTAAATGTGTGTATTGGTACATAAATACTGGTATGGTGTGTGGGTGTTGTTCTGAAAAGTAATACTGGAGTCCAAGCTTGTATTTTTCTGGATTTAATGGTAACACAATAAACTTGAATAAAACAAAAACTTAATATTTTTACAAAAATTAAATCATCAATTAAACTATTAGACTGAAAATATTCTAGAAAACAATGGCCCTCCTAGAAGCCGAACCCAAGATAAGATTTAAAATAGAAATTATCCGAGATGAAAACAACAGCGACCAAACGCGCTGAAGCCAGGTTCCGAATCTCGTAGGATCAGCTACATTACGTTTACGTTTGGTATACACCCCACAGGGGTTTGAGCGCAGTGACCGATACGCTCCGCCCACGCACGGGACGATAATTCGTAACAATGACATTTTTGAGATATTTACATTTTCAAATTGTATAGATTTTAACCTTTCTAAAAATACCTAACTTTAAACTCTAGGATAATTAGATGCCATTAAAGCCTATTTTTAAATACCCATTGAAAATTGGCCACGCCCATTTAAACGGCGAAAAGTGTAAACAAAGTATTTTGTTTTTGCTTAAAAGTTGAATGAATGATGGAAATCAAATTATTTAATCCAGAATAGCTGAAAAAAATTGTATACATAAAGAAACACAAAATCCCAAAGAAAGTGTAAACAACGTAATATGGTCAGGTGTATCGAAGAAAATATTTGTACAAATAGAAGTATTATCATTAGGTACATATGATGCCATTTTATCACTTAATATGGAAAATGTATCAAAACCAGAAATTTTGTGAAAACTTAATAATGAGCCTGATAACACGGTACAGGCAATGGAGCACCTCGCCAAACAGAGAGAGGCTGTTACACGCTAAATATTCATGTTTACAAAAAACAAAGTTAGGGGGGAAAAGACTTAAAAGAAAGAGCGAGGATGAAGAGACGCAAAAAATGTAGATCCTTTGGAGTATGGGGAGGAATATTTTAATAAAAAAGTAATTATACATTGAAGTTCAATTATCTCAAAATGTAAATTTTTGATGTTCGGATGTACCTTTTCTTGGGAAATAATGTTCATAGTAAGTAAGTTTTTTTTATGAAATATTTATAATGTTGGATAATATATACTGAAATGAACATCTTGTAAAAAACTCAAATTTATTTTTTACAAATTTTTTTATGTGAAAAATGGTTCAAATTTCACTGTTTAATGAAATATTTAATAAATTATTAAAAAATTCAAAAATATAGCTAAACGCTCATTTCAGTATAATGAGAAAGGTGTACCTTACTTGTCTGAAAATTTTCAAGCATATACATATAACAGATTTTGAGAAAAAGCACATCGAAAACAGTCAATTTAACATTGTCAGTATATAGGTTTCCGACTCCTCTTAAAAAAACTAGTCAGTAGCTTCCTCCATAAAAGATTTTATTTTTGGATATAATCGCAAGGACTGGTGTATAAAGGGGAAAATGTTTAATAAACTTTATGTTCCACAACACACAACAGTGGACACAAAACATACACCTCATTTTATAACACATCACAACATCTTGCAAAGGAGAAAGACGCATGAAATCTTATTGCAACTCCTTTTTACTTGGGAATAAGGGACTTTCCATTCAAAAGAACAAGGAGCACCATCTGGCTGACGTTAAATAGTAAAGAAAAGCTGTAAATATGTAGTGTTACATCCTGCGAAAAACCGTCTTGGCGAGGTGGTGTAATAAAAATAGTTTGATCTTTTGACAATAATCAAGGAGTCAATGCGAGATATTCCTTTTCTCATGAGGGTTACCAAAGGAAATTAGGACTTTACAACTAAGAAAAGGTGTTAGAGCCGATGCATGGTTAAACACCTGAGGACTCATCAGTTTTGACACAACAAGCTACCACAAAGATAATGGGAGATCTTTGGGATAACACGATGAAAAATTCGGGATGAATTTTCTGTACCATGGAGTAGGTCTGTAAAAATTACTATAGTTGTTTAACATTTCTCGGACAAGGAATGTTTTGTATTGTTACAGATTTATCTCTATCCTACTCTATTTCTTTATGAGTTATCTATAATTCAAGATATTTAGCACAACTACAAACTTACATTTTTTGGTTTAAACCTAATTTGAATTTTTTTAATTCTGTCAAACACCGTTCTTAAGTCTTCATCATGTTGTTCAAAGGTTTCAGACGATACAATATCATCTAAATTTGCCAGAATGTTCCCTTTTTCATTGCAGTTATTTTCTTTAGAATTTTCTAAACACAAAAGATCCTAGCACACAAACTCCTTAGGACCTCTTAAATATCCCATCCTCAACACTTGTTGAGGTTTGAAAAAGGATTTTTCCTCCTTGACACAGATGTGAATCATAAGTTCTCAATCCTTTCGAAAATCTTATCAGAAAACCAAAATATTCCAGAGATTTCAATTTAGCCATCTTGCGCGATTGAAAATACTACAGGGAAATGTATACGAGTTTTCAGAAGGTCACTTAAAACCCTCTTCAAAATTTTGAACATTCTTAATGGAAGGTAGACTCAAATTTATTTCATAATCGCTAAAGTTATCCTGTACACTAGTATAAATTTATTCCTTCTTTCAAAATTTTTAACAGAATCTTGATTTTCAATTCATTTGGCATATATTTTTTTTGGAATGTTTTCTGTAAAGAATGGGTGGATGCGACTAAGATATTCTAACTAAACATGCAATGAGTTGGTTAAGAACAGATAGTTATTTCACCTTCTAATTGAACTTTCTAAATTATAAGTTTCAAACTCAGTTATATTATTTTGCAAGTTTGGCTTGTGTGTTAGCTGAATCCCCTTTCACATTTACAGTTGCCAGATATCTAATTGAGCTAACTTAATTTTTTCCAATCTAATTTTATTTCATGCTTTCATATAAACCTTTCTGTGGTTTTCATCAGTTACTTCTAAAATTGTAAGGTATGATACAAACTTAATATCATTTTAAATCATATTACCTTCAACATCATGAGGAATTATTAAATTCAATTCTTTCATGATCTAATTTCCTCTGTTTTAAAGCTCAAATTAGAAACCATTGAATTTATACCATTTCACAGTGTTATTCAAGAATTACACATAAACACAATGCACTAAAAAAACTAATTCTAACAAGAGACTACTATATTATTTGATAGTTCCAATTTACACATAAAAGCATTTAATATTGCAAAACTAACCAAATGAAAAATTAACACTCCAAAACTGAAAGCAACTTTTACAGGATAATACCAAATTCAGCCCAACTTGAATACAAATATAAGTCAATTATCTCACCTCAAATAAACCAAAATTTCACCATTAGAATAGAATTATTTAAAACTTTAAATCAGAACAAATCACTTAATCTATGTTATGTTGCAAGCAGTCACTACATTGATTTTTTCACATATTGTCAATTACAGGATTTTCCGTATTCATGATAACATCCAAGCCATGCTTGGTGGAACCATGAAATGGTTACACACACATGCACTGCAGAAAAAGAGATAGCACACACAAGCACTATGGACTGTAAGGAATAAATCATAATTGATAATTTTTTCACAACAAACCAAAAACAGAGCTATCAGTCACTGAATTCAATTTACAAGAAACAAGGATGTTAACAAAACATTTCCTAAACATTTATAATTTTTCAGTTGTTTCATTGATTTTATCTGAAACTCTAAACCTCCTTCATATTTACACAATTCCTGCTCTTTAAAAACATGAAAATTAATAATGCATCAATTTTTTACTGCCCTACATTGGGCAGAAAAATTTTCAAGTTTGATATAAATATAGACTTTCAAGAAGCAAACAACTATGTTTCAAAATCCACATGTAATAAACACACTTAATTGTACATTTTTCAGAAAATTCATGGTATTTACAAAATCATGGAATATTCTAATTTTCATTTGACCATATGGTTCATAATATAAATAAATAACAAAATAAAACTCCCAAGTAAGATATTTTTACATTCAATTTCTTTAACCTATTATATAACTACACATATTTTAAATAATCTGTTTTATTATACACAAAATTTTTTATATTTAGAGCTTACTTTCCTATTATTCTCATATTTTTCCTGAGCAATATATAACGCAAGTACCGTCCGCGGATTATGTGTTAAAAAAGTTTCAAATTTTGTTGTGCTTATTATACGCCACCGCGGATTATCTGAGAAAAAACATTCTCCATCAGAAAAGCTAAAAATAAAGTTTTGAAAGAAATGTCCATAATGTTTTATAAAATATATTATAGATGGTGCTTTCATGACTCAGATGACATATTTCAGCCATAATTAGTTTTTGTCCAATTACAGTCAAAAACGAATTCGATTCCTCGGAAGGAAAAAACAGTTACTTGTCGCTGGCGCCATATCCAATTTTTTCTTGACTAGAGCAATTATGTCCTTTGAAAATTTTCATCAAGTTGATGCAAAAGCATTAAGTTACACTGCAAACTTCAAGTTAAAAGTTATAGAGAATGCTACTGAAGTGGGAAATCTGGAAGCTCGAAGGTTTTTCAACGTTGATGAATTGAATATTCGTTTGTGGAGAAAAGCAAGACCAACTTCGAAAATTGTGGTCGACGTTAAAGAGCTGATTGTCATGAAAAACCTCACTGGCCAGAATTAGAGAAATAAATAAATGGATTTTAAAAGAAAGAGACAATGGGAAAGAAGTCTCGTTCTTAATTTTTTGCTGTGAACTTGCTAAATTTTTAAAAAGGAAAAATTTCTTTTCGCGTGAATGTTTTGTTTAGCAATTCAAAACATAGATTGAAGTAGCAAAGAATTTTCTTCTTTTATTGAGATTATCGTAAAAAATATCATACATATTTAAAAAAAAGACTTTTCATAATAATTTTTTTTTTTTTTTTTCTCTCTCTCTCTCTCTCTCTGTACAATTTCTTACTTCTAGTTTAAATTATGCTGTATATTTTTTATCTTATATGACACTCATTATCGGCAGTTTATATTTTGGATTATTTGCCGTCAAAATACCGCGGATTATACAATGTTTTTTTTTACTCGAAAAAAGGCTTTGCAGATAATACGCTGCTGTGGATTATATACAGAAAAATACGCTACTTTCCACTTAATCACATTTTGTAACTAATGTTCTATAGTACATTTACACTTTTTACTTAAGATATACTAAAAAGTATAGCAACTATTTTAAATAAAGTCATTTCTGAGATTTTACACTTCAAATTATTTTATAAATACTAAACTTCAGAATCAAAAGTATTGTGATCGAATTTAGAAGAAGAAACTGTCCATTGCAGGCCTTTTTATATATTAGAATTAAAAAATAAAAGAAAAAGCAATGAGATTTATTGAAAGTATTATGTATGAATCTACTATCATACAACGAGATATTTGAAGTTTTCAAAAAGTTGAATTTGTGATTACATTATGATGAATGAGCTGTTGGAATAGTTTTGTCTATCCTGTTTAAAGCTAAATCTGTCCATTTTTGCTCTTGCTCTCGAAGAGTTTCTTGGGGATTGCTATTATCTGGTTCGGCATCGGGGACGTCAGCAGCTGGGACTGCAATTGAATCATTAGGCAATTTTTCTTGACGCCATTGAGTATCAACAAGGTCTATCAGCCTTCCATTACGAGCCACATTACTATCCATTCTGAAATATAAAAATATTTTTATAAAGATATTCATAGAAATATTTTTTTTTACTTTAATAAAAATGCTTATAACAGAATATGCTTAATTATTCAAAAAATATAATTTTATGAACAGATTTTGCAAAACAAGAATTATTAAAATTCTATATAATATACTAAAATGTATTTTGAACCTTATTTCTCTAAACATATCAAGTTAAAAAAAAATGATTTGAGGTAAATCTTATACGTTGCTTCAAGAATCTGATTTTATCTATACTTGAGTATTAGGGTAACTGCAGCTAAATTTGCCCGACATGATTCATGCCATTTTCAACTGAAATAGGACTGATTTTTTTTTCTTTCTCTTTTCCAAATAAAATGTCTAAGAATGTTTGTTGTTTTCATTTTCTGGCCAAATTAGCGTGGTAAAAATTTCAATGTGGTGATGCCAAACCATAAGTACCATTTTATCTTATGTGTTTTTTTTTATTCTCCAATTATGAACTAATGCATTTTAATCTGCAAGTTAAATAATTTTTTATGTATGCTTTATTTCAAAATGCCCCAAAACATTGCCTCTCTTATCCTTATTTATAAATTATTTTAAAAGTCTAACTTTCAATTTCAGTTGAAACTTTCAGTATACAGGGGAAATATTAGATTTCTCTATAATTCATGCTAAAACTAGTACTTCTAAGTCAACTGAAAATTTGTATAGTGTCTATTATATTAAAAAGAGAGGATACATCTTTTCTTGCAGTACATTTCATCATTTTTGTACTAATATTTATTCGCAAAATCACAACTAACCACTGGCATAGCTATTCTCGAGTGGATCATGTGTATCAAAAACTCCTTGGGGGCCCTCTTTTGCTCCTATAATATTTCCTGATTTTTTGCTTTTATGTGTTGGGGCCCTTGTAGCTCGTGAGCCCAGTATGATTGATACATTTAATATGGCTTTAGCTGTTCCACTGGTGCTAATCCTAAAAATTTGTAAATAGTTTTTTCAAAACTCAGTTAAAGAAAAACTAATTACAGAATTTAATTAAATAACGTTGCAAGTATAAATTTTCATGTTCACACAGTTAGGTCAAGTTCTGTCAAACTCATAAATACGGGCCACATGGCCTATTTTATTAAACGTTGGGGGCCGCAAGTATTCAAAATTTAAAAAATCAATAAAATATAAGTTTTATAATGTATTAGGCATTTATTAGACTATGTGAAGCTCAATGTCTTGTATATCATACATATGTATAAGCTTTATATTTCATGTTTTTTATAAACCTAAATTAAAAATATTTTATATTTTTTATTAAACAAAAATAAAAAATAATAATAGGAAATTCAACTTCACATTATTTTTAGAAGATATTTGACATCTTTTTTTTCACAAAGCAAGGCATCAGATTTGATTGAAAATATCGGGTTGATGCAATTTTTAAAACTGACGATAAATGTTCATTGGGGTAAATCTCTTAATGTTTCTGAATTTTCGCTATTTTTCATAAAAGAAAATAATTGCCCACATCAGTAGCACATACAGGAATTTTTCAAGCAGGCGTGGGGAGGAGGATGTCCAGGGTCGAAAGTCCATCATTCTTGTATCGTACTCCTTTTGATTTTGTCCATTTTTGGGAACAAAAAACAGTGAAAACTAATTATTGAATAAATTATTTGCATTAATTAATAAAATTAATCATTTATAACAAATATTTAGTTACATTTATGTAATTAATCGGAAAAAAAACATCAAAGACTTCGGGGGAGGTGGGATCCGGACACCTATGACACCTTGTTTACAAGGAAATTGTTTCATCTAGCAATTTAAAGAATCATTTTAACATTTTATGATTTGAAAGTAGTTTTTGATCAATCTTGCTGAAAATTTTGAAAATATGTCCTATATTTAAAACTTAGGAGTACAGTACTTGCTAGTGAATAATACAATGGAAATATTAAAAGTTATCAATACCATACTGTTAGCATGTTTATTTACATCTTGCAACAACTCTTTTAGTAGTATCGGTCATAGCATGTGCACCATCATGCAAGACAAACCAACTTTTCCAATGTGGTAACTTAAATTTCTTTACAACATTTATAAATGCATCCAAAACATCACCTCCATAGGTTATACTATAAATATGAATGATTTGTAAAAGTTTTCACTTATTTTTAAATTAACATTGTGTCCATGAAAACGACTAGCTGAGAGAAATTTTCAATAACAGTTCTTTCATCAATATTGAAATAGGGTAGGTTTGAAATGTTGAATTATGCTGAAATCGTGAATTCTCAGCCATTTCCTCGACTCTGATGGTTGCAATATTTTGACTTAAACTTACATTTTTAATTTGCTTTGTATGTGCTAGACATAATACTTCCGTTGTGTTTTAAATAAACGTTATCCAATAAATTCCCTTTTAGTAAAAGATTTTTATCTGCTTGTGTGATTAAATGAGACAATATATAACTTTAACTACAGCTGTATAATCTTCAACAAATTTATTGAGTACACTTTATTGTTTTTGTAGAATCAAACTCAATTTGGACTTGTTGCCCTGAAATTTTGCAAAGTATTGGTCCTAGTTTTATTCATGATTTGTGGCATAATGCCTTAAGATTACATTTAACAACTAAAATAAGAGTTTTTAGATATCAAGCATACTTTATTCTTGTTTTGGACACTGAAAATATGGAATTTCCAATTTTCTAGAAAATAACGACGTTCCTTCTGAAATGAGCTTTCTTTACTCATTGTTTAAATGTTAATTTTTTATTAAAAATAACTTTTTAGTTTAATATGACACAAAATCCACTTTTATTTGCAAAGGATTAAGTATAAAATGCCCTTTATCTTAACCACCTTGTATGTATTTTTTAAACTTTAAAAATATCTCTGACTGCCTCTTGTTGATTGGACACTTCAAACAGAGAAGGAGGAAGAGAAATCAAAGTCACACAGATGAATCGTGTACCATCCACGGTTAAAATATGCATCATGCATTTCAGATTTTATGAAAAAGGTAATTTAGTATAGTGAAATCAAATGAATATGTTTAATAAAATATAAAAAAAACCATTTTTAATCTAAAGGCCATTTCTTTGCTCAAAAAGGATTTATTTTAAAACAAGAACAGGTAACAGTCAAATATGTTTTAGATTTATATATATAAAAGGTTCACCTCAAATAAATTTCAAAAAGAAAACAGTTTAAAAACCTGATATTTAAAAATTTCGAAAAGTGTCGGCGGGCCGCAACTTATGCACTGGCGGGCCACATGTGGCCCGCGAGTTAGATCATAGTAAGTTGCAGTCACCTTCAAAAAGATTTACATACTGTTTGACAACCACTGATTACACCACAAAAGAGTCAGAAAGCAGACCACTTTTTGACACTCACGTTATGACAGCATTCCAAAACATTTACAGAAACAGAATAGATTTGTTTAGTGTTGTAATTGCAATTATCTTATGGACGTACAATGCCCTCTTGTGCCAAAAATTTTAGATTTTAAAATCTTTTAAGTGAATGTAAACTTTTTAATGTCACACAATAAAGCAACACAAGAGTTTTTAATCATGAACTTCATTATTTTAAACAATGGTAAAAAAAAAAAGATGGGACATGAGCTGTCACCTCTTCTCCAAACTAATGCCACAACAATACTACATTCCAAGACATTGGGAAAATGTGTGATAGCCAGGATAAATGAGAAAAGGCTCTGGTTTCCAATGTGTCGGCTGGGGAACAAGTGTTTTTTGCCAACATGTATGTGTGACACATTCAGTGTGCAAAGGTCTTAAATCTCTACTCAGATTACTCTGCCTTAAAAAAACATGCACAGCTGCATACCACCTTCAAAACAATGGGTTGATTGATGAATTACTTCCACAACTAAAGGCAGCAATTCTGTGTTACAAAATCAAACAGTGGATAATTTTTTCAATTGTGCTTTTCAGAAGCTTGAAAGCATACAGTCTGCATTTTAGCTGATTTAATACATAGTAAGTATCTCACTAAGAATTAAAAAAACATGTACAAACATATTTTTACATTAAGAATAACTTCTTCACCTATTTCAAAAACATCTTACATACAATGATCTGTAAGCTAAACTGAAATGTAGCAATAAAACAACTACTTTCCATTAATTTATTAAAATGCATTTATGAAGAATATGGACATGAATAACCCTTCCAGGGCAAAATTGATAGCAGCAGTAGAAGCCTTGCAAATCATCTGAACACTTTTTCTAGCTGTCATGTCTACATTCCTCATTAGTTTGTATAGTCATGATATCAAAATAGGGAAGAACACAGCAAACCCACTTAAGAAATTGATTTATTGGGCCATACTCTTTACATAGTGACATATGTACTTATTAACATGCACCTGATTTATAAGAGGAAAACTAGACAAAACTTACAGTTAGATAAATTTTACAGTAAGGTCAGAACTTGACCTAACTGAGGTACGAGCTCAAGATTTCTTGTTATTGCAGATGTTATTTTCATTCACAGCCGATTCCTGAGCTGAAATTATGATTTTGGTTGCAGCTGATTAACAAAGAATATTGTCACATGGTAATGGCTAGGCCCACCCCTGGTTTTTGTGCTTTTTTTGTCGATAAGTTCACCAAGCTAGAAACCCTATTAGTTTTTTAAAAAATGAGACTGTTATTAATGATCAATAGGTATCAGCAATTAGTAATTTCCGTTAATTATGTTAGCTTCGGTAACCCTACTAACTAAGTAAGAGTGGTAAAGGTAGTTACCATTTATTCGACGCTTTGCCATTATTTGGATTATACATGCGATTATAGGTCATTGCTAACAAGATGAAAGCAAGGTTTATTTTCTTTAAATATTTTTGTAAAAAAGGTGGTAATGATTAGATGGTGCTTTTCAAATGATGGAGATGCTGTTCGATAGCAGGAAAGAATCCTTATATAAGGAAAGGTACCTGGTTTGGCAAAAGCCATCCGAGTAATTCCAGAATGTGTTTCATATATTTTTAAGAAACTGAATCATACACAGGAATTTGTTCATAAAGTTTTAATTTTTCTCCTTCCAACATCGATTCCTTCTTTTTGAAATGTTCTTAATTTTCTACGTTAAGAAGTTGAATTTTTTAATTATTTGTTTTTAGCATCTCAAAAATTTTAATTTTTCAACATCCAGCTTCAATTCTTTTTCGGAGTTAATTTTCTATACTTCAAAAGTTAAAAGAATTTTCCATTTCTGACCTTTGGATATAATTTTTAACTTATTAGAATGCCTCTAATATACTATTTTTAAAAGACGAGATTTTACAGAATTTGCTCGTCATGTCAGCAAATTTCTCTTTTCCGCTTCTGATTCTTTTTTCCCCCCCAGAATGTTATCCATTGCCTACTTTTGTAAAGTTAAATTTATCATGGAATTATTTTTCCATATATTTTTAAAAGTATCTATTTTTATAAGCCAAATTTGACTCGAATTTTTTTTTCTTAAAGTTCTAATGTTTTCCATTTTTGCTCCTTTGGACAAAACGCCATGTTTTTTCCAGTTCGCCTGGATTTGAAAACAGTACAAAATAAAACAGAAGACAGTAATAAGAGAACAAATATGCTGAAAATGGTTAATTTTTTTAAGAAATTGAATTAAAATCTTCTGAAATTAATAGGGTTACAGCAGGAAAAAACCAATAACAGTTATTTTTAATATACGTTATCCCCATGGTAATCACATCGCCAGACGATCAAAATATCAAGGTAACCATATTGTAATGTTATTGCCCATCTTGGCAAACATAAACAATTTGGCACTTGCCCCATGATATCAACTTGCACCTTTTTATTTAATAAAGAAATACATAAGTTTATTTATGGCAAATAACAAAATAACTAAGATGACATTTTATCTGAATTTACCTTGCCATTTAAAATATGGTTCATGCAGAGACATTTAAATTCAATACATACACAACAAAAATTCATACACTACTCTTTGGTCATAATTGCTCAATACAAAATATACACCAAATGTAAAACAGATTTTTATAGCTTGAATGCATATTAAACTTGAGTTCCAGGAATGTTTAAAATTATCCCTCTAAAACTTCTTTCCTTAACTAATTGTTTTACGGGGTGGGGGGAATACATTAGTATGTACTTATAAAAATTTAATTCATAAACTTTTTTTGAATATTAAAAGTGAATCGTTTAAATTTCAATAAAAAAGAAAATGTTAATGTTTAAATGTTATTCATAAAGTAAAATTAAAATTACTAAATGGAGGCAATTATTAAATCCCTAAACGTTCTACCACATGCATATAAGATTATCAGATGAATAATAAACGATAAATGAAAACAAAAATGACAAGAAAATAATATGCTTTAAACAATTTAATTTGTTGTTAAAAACTAGCAAAGCATTATTACTTGTTTTATGCAATTTGTAAAAGTTAATCATAAGTATAGGAACAACATTGCACGAACTTTTAAAAAGACATACCTTATAGACGCCGCGCTTCTGGTTTTTTTAATTATTTTTTTTTTATTTATAGAAATTTATGAGATTGATACTTATGGGATATGGAGCACTAAAGGCTATATTATCGCGTAACGTTAAACAAAGAGCACTTTTTGAGTTCCTCACACCTCGGGCATTCCTCTTCGGCACGGTCAGAGGAAAAGAGGTTGCTTGTCATTGGTAGATGTGCAATGACATCATTATTTTGGGTTGTCTGGTTTGGCGTTATAGCATTTTTCTATGCCCTAGTGGTTCATTGAAACATAAAAATTTTGTCCCCATTTGGGAGATTGTTCTTCAGGCAGTAATTTTTTCCGTGTCTTGAGTATAATAGTTAAATTCCCTTGCGTATGAAATTTTCACTGTAAAAATAACAATCTGTTCTTTTTTTTCATTCACGTAAATCAAAATGGATTCAATTTTGTAGAAGAAATATATATTTGAGCTTAGTAAATGAGGAACTCAATTGCAAATAAAAAAATTGTTATATAAGTTTTTAATAATCCAGTTACAGTGATTAATAATACTTTGAAAATGAATTACATGTTTCGAGTTTTATCCTTATGTAAGAAAAAAGAAGTCCCTTATAAATAAAGAAAATGTATGTTTTTTTTTATAATATATATTTATTGTTAATATTAATGTACATTTTAAAGGTAAATGAATTCGTTCTTATATCAGAATGAATTTGTACAGGCAAGTGATATTTTAAATTATTAGCTTAATTTCATTTTTGTAATTAGTGATTTGTTTTTTGTATATATATATATATGTGTGTGTGTGTGTGTGTGTGAAAGACTCATTTATTCACATTTATAAAAAAATTCGTCTAATAGTCTGTTTCCTTTTAAATTTTAGAATTAAATTTACTGCAAAAGTTTTAGCTATTATAAACTTAACTATATAAATAAACTCATACTTAAATTTTTATTTTCTATCTTTAGTAAAATACTATAAATAAAGAGATTCCTGGCTATTGTATAAGAAACACCTCATTGTTCTAACTTCCACATCACAACCATATTATTCGTTCAAGTTATCATCGACACATTAATTCACATAATTCTCAATTTTTGCAATTATTTTAGAGGTTTTCTCTTCTAACATGCTCACACATATAAATCTTCATTCAGGGTTTAAATCAAAATTCCTGAAATAGAGTATCACTTGAATCCCTTCATCAGTGGTTTATTATAGAGAATAGTTTGTTTTTATAACAGGCAAGTATGATGAAGAAATGGTCATTATTGGAATTTGGATTCATATCTTAAGAAGTATTTACTGATCTGCAGTAGCGCACACAGGAATTTTTCAAGGGGGGTCCAGGGTCGAAAGTTCACCATTCTTGTATCGTGCTCCTTTTGATTTTGTCGATTTTCGGGAACAAAACACAGTAAAAAACTAATTTTTGAATAAATAATTAGCATTAATTAATAAAATTAATCATTAATAACAAGTAATTAATTAAATTTTACGTACTATATACTTATAATTATAATCAATCGGAAAAAAAATCAAAGGCTTTGGGGGTTTCGGAACCCCCTTATACGTTTTCGAGCAAAAATAAAAATTAGCCATTAAATTATAATTTCCAAAAACTTATTTAGATTTTGCATACGGCAGATACCTGTGGAGGCCTTTTACACGTTTTGAGTGTAAATTATTGAGAGAGGGGATTGATCTTACATTTTGATTTTCAAATGTTTTTTTTTTTGCTATGTTAATAAACAATATTCGATTATTGTGAATTTTTCGATTTATTTTTGGACTGGGGCTAATTTTTTTTCTGAGCTGCACATTTGGAAACTATTGTATTACCATACGTCCTAAAAGGGAAGATTGTGTTTAGAATTAGAATGACGCGTGCATTATATTTCTTAAAATATTTTTGAAGTTTATTTATTTTTATCACACAAAGATCAGAGCATTTATCTTAGAATTTCAGCAATGTTATACTAACTGATGCATCAAAAGAATTATAATTTATTGTAACTTAAAAATAAGAAGCTAACAAGTTTAACTTCTATCCATAAAACTAATAAAATAACCTTTTTATATGAAAGATGAAAAGGTAAGAAATAAATGTGTTGTAATTAGTCATAAAAGAACAATTAAATACGAATAAGAATAGTTTTTTCCTTATATAAATAAGTTTACCAAGATACATGAATGATTTGCTCCTTGCTGACTTAAAGATATGTGTAGTCATAATTTTGTCTTATGTCAACTAATTGTTTGCGTTTTACTAATCAAGAATTTTTCTAAAAATTCAAAGGATTTGATATTTTATGCTAACGAAAGCAGTATATTACAGTTGGAAAAAATATAAATTTTACATTTATTCACTTGTGTATTTAAAGGATTTATTTTTGAGAACATGCAAATAAATCGATAGTTTATTAATGTCTCATTCAGAGGAAACATGAGGGATATCACAATGAGACGGACCTCATTATTTGAATAACAATCAATTAACGAGGATGATATCCGACCTGGAACCCAGTCGATTATGTTATGACGGCAATGAAAGTACTTTAAGCCTTTAGAAAGTTAACGTGTATTACAGCCCTGCTAGATGATGGAATCTTCAATTGTGATCACTCGGCTACCACAGTTGTAAAAACATGTGGAATCTACAATGTGATAGTTTAACAAGTGACATTTATTTATGATTTTGAGATATAGTATTAAGTTAACACCACATTCCTGCCATTTATCCCATTTAACTGTCATTGTTAATCGATTGTCATAATTTTCAGCATACATAGGAACAATTAGATCAAAGATGAACATTATTGTATAATTTTAATCCTTGAAAAATGCTTGGGGTAAAAATCTAAACTTAATCTTAAGATTCAATAATTATTATGAAATCTAATGCATCAAAACAGAATGAATTATCGAGGCCATAAAAAAATGACATTTATCAATGTTTTATTCTTTTAAGAAAGAAAGTATACAAAAATTCTTAACAGAGTGTTATTTATAAATAACTAATTATTATAAATTGATTAACCACAATATTACTTATATAGTTGAATATTTACATCTCTATTGGTACACAGATGTTCAATAGTTATAAGATTTTTAAACTCACATATTGTTAATGTAATTTTGTTACTTGTTAAAGAATTATGCATGTGTCTTAAAGCAAATATTTTCCATTATAAAAAGATAGAGAGCTTCAGAGTACTATATGATTATAAAATAGCCCATTATCGATTTGAGATTTTACATTATGACATAGAGAGACAGGCAGAAATTTTGCTTTTTCTTTCCATTTTTTAAATTCATTGTATGTATCTAAATGTTCAAATAATTATACACTGCTGGACAATTGCTAAGGACGGATAACACTATCATCCATAGCAACCACAAAATGAAAGGAAGCAAAATACGGAAAATTAGAATAAGTGCGGGATATTAGTAAGAAGTATGAGTATGCAAATTTTTTTCCACGTCTGTTCATCACGTGATAGCGTTCATAAGAGCTTTAAAGGTTTTGACGCGTGTGGACAGTTGTTGTTTCAAGTCAAAGTTTTACAGGAAAGATTTAATAGACGAACTTAAAATTTTTGGCATGTCTTCCCGACATCACATAGATGATTTTATGCGTGGCTGAATTATTGGAAAGATCGAAAAAGGGCGAAAAATAACAGATGTTGCCAGGGAGTTCGACATCGCTCACAGCGTTGTTTCACGGCTGTGGAAGTCATTTAAAACTACTGGAATGTGTAGTAGACGGCACGGGGGAGGTCGTGTTAGAAGTACGACGCCTACAGAAGACAGATATATCGTCCTATCAGCAAAAGGAACAGGCGCACCACAGCTCAGCAGGTGGCAAAGCAGTTTCTTGCTGCCTCAGGAAAGCAGATCTCCTAAAAACTATTGCCAGACGTTTGAGGGGAGGAGGACTATACGCACGCAGACCTGTTGTGTGTGTC
This sequence comes from Trichonephila clavipes, assembly GCA_019973935.1. Classification (NCBI taxonomy): domain Eukaryota; kingdom Metazoa; phylum Arthropoda; class Arachnida; order Araneae; family Nephilidae; genus Trichonephila; species Trichonephila clavipes. The sequence continues at coordinate 85,059 of BMAU01005471.1, forward strand.
CCATTGACCAGACAGCACCGTACTGTCCGTTTGCAATGGTGTCGTGAGCATCACAATTGGTCTGAACAGGACTGGGCATGCGTACTATTCTCAGATGAGAGTAGGTTCAGTCTGCCATCGGATAGGAGACGCCAACTGATCTGGCGCGAGAGTGGTACTGCTTATCGTCCAGAAAATATCCAGGAAAAGGACCGATATCCGACATGCAGTATCATGGTGTGGGCCGGCATCATGATCAATGGCCGCACGCGCCTACATGTGGTTGCGAATGGGACTATGACGGGCCAACGATGCATTGATGAAGTTCTACTTCCTCATGTTCGTCTTTTCCGTGGTGCTGTCGGTGATAAATTTGTTTTTATGGATGACAACGCAAAATGTCATCGAACACTCGCTGTTCAGGATTGTCTAGACAGCGAGGGTATTCAACGTCTCGTATGGCCAGCGCGTTCTCCAGATCTAAACTCCATTGAAAATGTGTGGGATGCTTTGGGGAGGCAAGTTGCTGGTCGAAACAATCCTCCGACAAACAAGAACACCCTCATCCGTGCACTCACAGAGGAATGGGATAAATTGCCTCAACAGCTGCTGGATAATGTTGTGCAAAGTATGGTACGACGTGTGGAATGTTGCATCATACTCCACGGTGGACATATCCCGTACTGATACCTTTCTTTAAGGTGCCTGCTGACTTTTAGATGCATTATTCCATTTCTCCGTACGCAGATCAAATGAACATTTTTTTCTTTCAGATGTTTCACAGCTTTTGTACTTTCCAGAACAATAAATATTCTTTATTTTAATGTCTGAACAGTGGGGCAACTATATTTTATCCTACTAGGCCTCATGTCTTGCTTAATGTTATGCTACATAGCAATTTGTGATCCGTCCTTAGCAATTGTCCAGCAGTGTATTATTATTTGTTTTTCAAAATTAATTAATTTAAGAGTTAACACGATAATTTGAGTTTGTATGTACGAAATAACTGCGTTTAACAAAATAAAAATAAATCTATAACATTTTCAACATTTTAAAACATTTACTGAAAATCAAAATATAAATAAATTTTACCCTGATAAATTAATTTAAATTTGGTTTAGGTTATTATACCTGTGACTGAAATGAAATAAGCTTTTCCTTTTTTGTGCAATAGTTTACATTGTGATTAGTATTTTATATAATAATCAATGTTTTATACTATTTCATTCAATGCCTTTAATAATACTGAAAAAGAAATCTTGGTGGAATGTGGTTTAAATTCGTAGGAAATGTCTCCTTTAAAAGGAAAAGAATTTTTTTGAACTGAAATCAGTAGTAATTATCACACGAGATTTCCAAACACAAGTTTCTCTAAGAAAAGGAAAATGGGGACTTTCAAACTTAGAAAGTTCTACAGTATTGGATAAATTTTTTTTATAAAAAAAATTATCCAATCCAAAATATCTGAAAAAATATATATATTCAGAACATAGTCTAACAGATATAGTTACATCTAAATTAAAATAATATGTTCGTTCTCTTTTTTTTCGCCTATTTATTCGTGAGTCACGCATTTTATGTACAATAGTATAAAGAAAGGAGTGTTCGGGGGCGCTCTAAGGCTATTGAACGTTTGAAACTCTGAATACAGAATAAGATGGTTCTTGTAAATGAATATGGAAAGCAAGTCGTAAAATCTTTTTATCAACAAAAAATGCTTCTCCCCGTTGATTCTTCAGTTTTTGGTCATTGTTGATTACCATATGCCTATTTGGTGTAAGAAAACCTAGAAATGCACATCTGCCTTCTTGTAAATCTTCTAAGGTTACTTTCAAATAGCCGGAAAACTATTCTTCCTCTTATTGCCGTAATAAATCTTTGGAAAGGGCATTTCCTTTTCTGTTAAATTGTCGGACATAGGATAATGCCGACAAAGCCCTCCAAAAAAGCCCCTCTTCTACTTACCCGGTCACTTTAAGGACCTGTTCAAACGAAGAGGAGGGGTGGGGTGATATTTGAAGCTAAAGTCTTTCTTTGTTTTGAAAAAAGTAAAGAAAAATTGTTGTCACAGTTATCTGCAACTCGATTGAGGAGTCTGTGCGTTGAGAAGGAAATGTGTTTTTGTAATTGTTTTGAATGTTGACCGAAGGTGTTGTCTTCGTAGGAATGTTTAGGCTCTACCTTACGCACAAAATCGGTGAATCATCACACAAAAATCAGAGCAGTAATCTTAGAATTGAGGCATAATGCAATTCTTTTGAAATTTTAAATAAAAAGTAAGGATTATCCAAAGGCTAAGAATATAACTCTTTTTGTACAAAAGTCGAAAAAAATTAAGAATCCCAGTATTTTGTCATTACTCGCAAAAGAAATAATTCAGTACAAAGAAGAAGAATATAATCCTTTTATGTAAACAAGTTTACCGAGATACATGAAGCTCCTTGGCAAATTAAAAATGTTTGTAGTCATATTATTTTGTCTTTTATACCAGCTTATTGTTTGTACTTAACTATCAAGTATTCTAACATTCAAAAGCATTTCCTCTTTTTAGAAATGAAAGCAATTTATTACTGTTGAAAAAATATAATCTTAAATTTCTTATGTGTATTTAAAGAATTTATTTTTAGGAACACGTAGGTAAATTGATAAATCTAATATATATTATAAATGTGAAAGTTTGTGAGGATGTTTGTGGATCTTTCACGCAAAAACAACTGAATGGATTTTAATGAAACTTTACAGTAATATAGCCTATACATCAGAATAACACATAGGCTATAATTTATAAAAATTTGTAAAAAGTGTCCAAAATATAACGATATTTGTCAAGTAAGTAGGAAAAAATTCTGGCATCTGCAAGCAAATGTGGCTTGCGCTGCAAAAAAGCCCACCACAGCATATATCTATCTTTTGTTTGTGAAAAACTTTTTGTTTTGGCTACGCAAGGGGCTCGCTTCTAATTAATTCCTGTGATCAGAATAATGCCTATTTTTTTATTTCAGAATAAAACTAAGTTTTGAAGAGAGAGGTTGTTATAAATCTCTCTTTATTTTAATGTTTGTTTTTTTTATGATTTTATTATGCACATTTAGTAGTAAGAAATTGATCATTTTTCAAAATAAATGCTTTTATCGGTTCTGGTACTTAAAGTAAATAAACTTTCTCTTTCCCACTGCATCATTTGGACAAATTTTCAAAATTTGTTTGTGGCTAGTAGTTAATTATAACGCTATAATTTTAATTGAATACAAGATATTGCGTTTTTAAGTATAAAAATAATTATAACTACTGTACTGTATTTTTTGGAGTGTGTGAGTGAGTGAATATTAACATCGCACTCTTCAGCTACACAAGGGTTTTTGGCAACGTATCACATAATTTTTAACCATGGCCAAGTGACGCGGACGAGACCTGAGCTGGCACCCCCTTCTCATAACTACCACACCACACCAACTTAGAAGAAATATTCTACCAATACTTAGCAGGAATATTCTTTGAAATCCACTCTTCCAAGATATATGGCAGCACGGGTTCTATGATGAGTATTTTAGCGGGGAAGCCGAATAGTTTTGTAGCAGATATTGCGTTTTCAGCTGACGGTGTTTTCAGCGGATTGCAAAGATTATTATTTTTGTCCCGAAAAAGTAGTTTATGTCAAAATTTAAGTGTCTTATGTTTTTGTATGTTAGTGAAGACCTTGGAAAATGATTTGACTAATTATTTTAAGTGAACGGTGTATATAATTAATTTTACAGTGGAATATCTTTAATTAATTTATTAGCTCTTACGGATTAAATTTTCCGAAGTGGAGTATTTGTTTATGTATATCCCTTAATTTTAAATGTAGTGATCCAAAAAAAATTGTATGAAAAAACTGCAGTAAATCAATGCGGTTAGGTAAAGTATTAACGTGCATCGCGCCCCTACACGGCGGGTCTTACAAAGCTCTAATAAAGCTCGAGCTATGAAAGTAGCTAGGCATTTGCCAAATTAACTCTATCGTTAACATTTCACTATGTTTTTCATTGAATCGCCATTATAATTTAAGAAACGGCGTTGCTTGCGAATATTACAATTGTGAAGATCCCCTTGGATCTCACTTTGAGAACGAGAATAATTTTGAGTCAAAGAAGAACCAGTAGCCATTTTTATAAATAACTTTCTTTATTTGGTTATCTTTCCCAAATAGAATCAAAGACTTTTAATAACAAATAAATCAAAATAGCTTTATGAGGTTTAAAAGGGACTTTTCTTTATATTAACTTAAATATTTAATGATCCAATTAATTAACAATTAGAATATTTATCACGGAGAGATTACCGCAATAAGGGATCCCAGAATTATATTCAATAATGTTCCTATTGAAACTTTAACTTTAATCTCACTCCTAATATAAAACTTTAATTATAAATCAATATTTACCACACTGAATCTCAGCTCTTCCTGAGATTAATTTATCCACCTAGAAATCTTCAATAATAAATCTCTAACTTCACTATTATAACTTCCTGCTTCAATCTCTCTCTCCTACTGCCTCTTACTTTACTATTCCATTTGACTTAAGTACTTTATCTAATCTGCATATAATAAGGAATCCCTGTCCTCTTTTTGGAGTTGATTGGAAATAGGTAGGGAATTAAATTTCCCTAAAAAAGACGTCTCAGAAGGTTAGTGATAAAGTTCCGTATAGATTTGTCACACAATTTTAAAATAAAATAAATACAACCGAAAGTAATATTAATGTATTACACTTTCAGATATAAATTATTTACTCTACTTTAAGCGTTCATTACGCAAAACTTTTAACAATGTGTTACTTTTGCTGAGCAGAGATCAACTTAGGGAGGTATTTTGAAAAATCGACCCTCAAGAGTGTTACGAGGAATTATAAATAAAAAAAATCCTTTTTATCAGCCATTAGATCTACATACTTAAAATTTAACAAAGGTGTTTTTTTTTTTCTTTTTTTTTTTTTGTTTAGCTGAGATATGCAAAAGCTTTTTTTTGTTTAATTTGCAATTCACATAAAATTCACTCATTAAAAACTTCTTTTTCCTTCAATCTGTGTTGTTTAATTTTTCAATTCACCCGTGCGAAGAACGGGTATACCAGCTAGTTATTAATATTTCATTTACGAGTCCCATTAGGAACAAAGTAATAAGACGGACCTCGTAATTTAAATGACGATCAAGTAACGAGAACAATAGCCGAGCTAGAGCCCCCACTTCTAATTTCCACACCATGACAACGTAAGGACTTTGACTTAATGCGTATCAGCTCTGTTACATGATGGATCCCCTAATCGTGATTATTTTTCAATAAAAAACATGAAGGGGCACATGTGGCACTATTTAACATGTGCCAACATTTATAACCTTAGAATATTCACATTTTATAGCATAATGCGAAACACCTACCTTCTGTTCATCTCATTTATTTTCCACAGTAAATGTTTTATCATAATTTTCAGTATATATAGGAAGAATTAGGTCAAAGGAAAATATAATTTTAATTTTTGAAAAATACTTGTAAATAAAATTTAGACTTATTCTAAGGATTCGTTAAGTATTATGAATTCTAATATATCAAAACAGAATGGATTAAGAGTACCATGTATTCTGCAAATATATTCTAAAAGAAAAAAACAACTATAAAATCATTAACAGTGCAGTTTCCTAAGAATCATAGTTGATTTTTGACGATGTCCATTGGAATACATATGTTGCAAATACGTACAACAACTTTTAAACAAAACACATATTTCACATAATTTTCTTTTTGATTGAAGCCGTATGCAAGTGTCTCAAAGTAGATATTTTCATTTAAAAAAAAGATAGAGCTTCAAAGTTTTAAACTGTTTTAGAATAATTCTTTAACGATCTAAGAAAATCTTAATTTTACATTATGACATAAAGCAAGCACACATTCTCCATTTTCTTTTATTTTATATTATTGATTATACATTATTATAATTAATTAAAAATTACCTTATTTTTTACACCTACGTAAATCAAGTTTGTGTAACAAATTCCTGCATTTAATAGAATGAAAAATGAATTTATAATAATTTACATATTTTAATGCATTTACTGAAAATCAAAATATAAATAAGTTTTACTTAACAAAATTTAATTAATTCTATCTAAGTTTATTGTACCTTTAATTAAAATTAAATAAGTGCTTCTATTTTTTTTTTACCCAATTACACCAATTTTTTATTAATGAATGCGTTCGTGGTAAATGACTTGAAAGTTAATAAGAATAGGTCACAAGTTGGTGGATGACAATTTTCATGAATTCCTTGCATCCATCGCAAGGGTGTATCCACCAACGGAACATGACGAAATGCAAGCGTAAGGTAAGTGCCTTTTAAAAATTTTTAAAATGATTGATTTCATGTATTTCTTCAATTTTATATTTGCGAAACGCCCCTTTCGTCCTTTTTTAAAAATGTAAATCATGTTGTACACACTGGTTTTAGAATGCTTTTTTTAAAATGAATTTCATTGCTTTCTCCGTTTTTTTCTTTATATAATGATTAATTTAATGTATTTATTCGTTTTCATCTTTGCGAAACGCCCATTTCATCCCCCGCTGACGCATGCGCTTCCCAAGAGTTTTTCGTCATTGACGCCTTATTGAAAACCTTCAATTTGGCGCTTTTTGGCGAAAAATTTTTGGCGCCAAAAACAGCAGCGGGTCCTCCTAGGATTTTACCGATTAATTTTATTAATTAATGCTAATTATTTATTATGTTTATTATTCTTATGTTTTGGCATCACCACATTGAAATTTTTACCACGCTAATTTGGCCAGAAAATGAAAACAAACGTTCTTAGACATTTTATTTGGAAAAGAAAAAGAAAAAAAAAATTGGTCATATTTCAGTTGAAAATGGCATGATTCATGTCATGCAAATTTAGCTGCAATTACCCTAATACACAAGTATAGATAAAATCAGATTCTTGAAGCAACATATGAGATTTACCTCAAATCATTTCTTTTTAACTTGATATGTTTAGAGAAATAAGGTTCGAAACACATTTTAATATATTATGTGGAATTTTAATAATTCTTGTTTTGCAAAATCTGTTCATAAAATTAAATTTTTTAATTATTAAGCATATTCTCTTATAAGCATTTTTATTAAAGTAAAAAAAAATATTTCTATGAATATCTTTATAAATATATTTTTATATTTCAGAATGGATAGTAATGTGGCTCGTAATGGAAGGCTGATAGACCTTGTTGATACTCAATGGCGTCAAGAAAAATTGCCTAATGATTCAATTGCAGTCCCAGCTGCTGACCTCCCCGATGCTGAACCAGATAATAGCAATATCCAAGAAACTCTTCGAGAGCAAGAGCAAAAATGGACAGATTTAGCTTTGAACAGGATAGACAAAACTATTTCAACAGCTCATTCATCATAATGTATAGTCACAAATTCAACTTTTTGAAAACTTCAAATATCTAGTTCTATGATAGTAGATTCATACATAATACTTTCAATAAATCTCATTGATTTTTCTTTTATTTTTTAATTCTAATATATAAAAATGGCAGCAATGTGGACAGTTACTTCATCTAAATTCGATCACAATACTTTTGATTCTGAAGTTCAGTATTTATAGAATAAATTGAAGTGTAATTAAAAATAATTGTTTATATAGCATTGAAAATCTCAGAAGTGACAGTATTTAAAATAGTTGATATACTTTAGTATATCTTAAGTAAAAAGTGTAAATGTACTAGAACATTAGTTACAAAATGTGATTAAAAGGAAAGTACCGTATTTTCCTGTATATAATCCACAGCAGCGTATTATCCGCAAAGCCTTTTTTCAAGTAAAAAAACATTGTATAATCCGCGGTATTTTTTACGGCGAATAATCCAAAATATAAACTGCCGATAATGAGTGTCATTTAAGATAAAAAATACCCAGTAAAATTAAAACTAGAAGTTAGAAATTGTACAGAAAAAAAAATTATGAAAAGTCTTTTTAAATATGTATGATATTTTCTTACGATAATCTCAAAAGAAAAAATTCTTTGCTACTGCCATCTATGTTTTGAGTTAAACAAAACATTCCAGGTGAAAAAATCTTTCTTTTTTTAAAAATTTAGCAAGTTAACAGCAAAAAAATTAAGAACCAGACTTCTTTCCCATTGTCTCTTTCTTTTAAAATCCATTTATTTCTTTCTCTAATTCTGGCCTGTGAGGTTTTTCATGATGATCAGCTCTTTAACGGCGACCACAATTTTCGAAGTTGGTCTTGTTTTTTCTCCACAAACGAATATTCAATTCATCAATGTTGAAAAACCTTGGAGCTTCCAGATTTCCCACTTCGGTATAGCCTTCCCTATAACTTTTAACTTGAAGTTTGCAGCTTAACTTAACGCTTTCGCTTCAACATGATGAAAACTTTCAAAAGACGTAAGAGCTCTAGTCAAGAGAAAATTTGACATGGAGCCAGCGACAAGTAACTGTTTTTTCCTTCTGAGCAATCGAATGCGTTTTTGAATGTAATTGGACAAAAACTAGTTTTGGCTGAAAAATGCTTTTTTAGCTTTTCTGATGGAGAATGTTTTTTCTCAGATAATCCGCGGCAGCGAGTAATACGCACAATGAAATTTGAAACTTTTCTAACACATAATCCGCGGATTATATACAGGAAAAAACAGTACTTGCATTATATATTGCTCAGGAAAAATATTAGAATAATACGAAAATAAGCTCTAAATAAAAAATTTTGTGTACAACAAAACAGATTTTTTAAAATATGTATAGTTATAATAGGTTAAAGAAATTAAATGTAAAAATATCTTCCTTGTGAGTTTTACTATATGTGGTTTATTTATATTATGAACAATATGCTCAAATAAAAATTAGAATATTCCATAATTTTGTAAATACGATGAATTTTTTAAAAAATGTCCAATTAAGTATGTTTATTACATGTGGATTTTGAAACATAGCTGTTCGCTTCGTGAAAGTCTATATTTATATTGAACTTGAAAATTTTACTGCCAAATGTAGTGTTGTAAAAAATTGATGCATTATTAATTTTCATGTTTTGAAAGAGCAGGAATAGTGTAAATATGAAGGAGGTTTAGAGTTTCAGATAAAATCAATTAATCAACTGAAAAATTATAAACATTTGGGAAATGTTTTGTTAACATCCTCGATTCTTGTAAATTGATCTCAGTGACTGATAGCTCTGTTTTTGGTTTGTTGGGAAAAAATGATCAATTATGATTTATTCCTTACAATCCATAGTGCTTGTGTGTGCTATCTCTTTTCCTGAAGTGTATGTGTGAATGTAACCATTTTATGGTCCCACCGAGCAAGGCTTGGATATTATCATGGATACGGAAGTTCCTGTAATTGACAAGATGTTTAAATTCAAAGTAGTGACTGCTTGGGACACAACATAGATTAAGTGATTTGTTCTGATTTAAAGTTTTAAATAATTATATTCTAATGGGTGAAATTTTGGTTTATGTGAGGTGAGATGATTGACTTATATTTATATTCAAGTTGGGCTGAATTTGGTATTATCCTGTAAAAGTTGCTTTCAGTTTTGGAGTGTTAATTTTTCATTTGGTTAGTTTTGCATTATTAAATGCTTTTATGTGTAAAATGGGAACTATCAAATAATATAGTAGTCTCTTGTTAGAATTAGTTTTTTTAGTGTATTGTGTTTATGTGTAATATTTGAAGAACACTGTGAAATATAGTATAAATCCAATGGTTTCTAAATTGAGCTTTAAAACAGAGGAAATTAGATCATGAAAGAATTGGATTTAATAATTCCTCATGATGTTGAAGGTAATATGAATTAAAACGATATTAAGTTTGTATGATACTTTACAATTTTAGAAGTAACTGATGAAAATCACAGAAAAGTTTATATGAAAGCATGATATAAAATTAGATTGGAAAAAATAAAGTTAGCTGAATTAGATATCTGGCAACTGTAAATGTGAAAGGGGATTCAGCTAACACACAAGCAAGTAATTAAGGATTACTCTGGAGGGAAAGATAAAACAGGCTAAGATAATACTCATAATATTAATTTCATATTGGTTAACTACTCATTTTTGGCATGATTTTGAAATCACGCCAAATTGGTATGTTGCGGCCAGTCTAATGTTATAGTAATGCACAGAATTAAAGGTACTTACGTATTATTGCAACCTATTGGTGACATTATACAAAATGAAGCACATGATTGCCAATTCAACGCATACAAAGTTGGGATTGCCAAAGTGGCGAGTTTTTTGAACGTTGGCGACTGTGCAAAAATACCCAAGTACTAAAAAAATTATCCAAAGTATATATATATATATATCCCGAGCATAAAAATAAATTGAAAAATGAAGTACAATACTAACATTAACTGACATAAAAAGAACTGAACTAACTTTATCAATGCAAAAGCATAATTTGAAAAAATAATGTATTTACTTATAACCCCAACCTTTTGGCGACATTATATGAAACAAAGCACATGACTCGCAATTCAGCATATATATGACATGCGAAATCAGGGTTGCCAACTTGGTAAGTTATTTTGAATGTTGGCGACTGTTAGGATAGCACATAGGTGCCAAAATAATTTATCTTACCACTACCTGCTTCCCTCAACATACTCATTTTTGGCATGATTCTGAAATCACGCCAAATTGGTATGTTGCGGCCAGTCTAATGTTATAGTAATGTACAGAATTAGAGGTACTTATGTATTATTGCAAACTATTGGTGACATTATACAAAATGAAGCACATGATTGCTAATTCAACTCACACAAAGTTGAATTGCCAAAGTGGCGAGTTTTTTGAACATTGGCAACTGTGCAAAAATACCCAAGTACTAAAAAAATTATCCAAAGTATATATATATATATATCCCGAGCATAAAAATAAATTGAAAATGAAGTACAATACTAACATTAACCGACATAAAAAGAACTGAACTAACTTTATCAATGCAAAAGCATAATTTGAAAAAATAAGGTACTTACATATAACCGCAACTTATTGGCGATATATGAAACGAAGCATGACTCAAAATTCAACATATATATATGACATGTAAAATCAGGGTTGCCAACTTGGCAAGTTATTTTGAATGTTGGCGATTGTTAGGATAGCACATAGGTGCCAAAATAATTTATCTTACCACTACCTGCTTCCTCAACATACTCATTTTTGGCATGATTCTGAAATCACGCCAAATTGGTATATGTTGCGGCCAGTCTAATGTTATAGTAATGTACAGAATTAGAGGTACTTATGTATTATTGCAAACTATTGGTGACATTATACAAAATGAAGCACATGATTGCTAATTCAACTCGCACAAAGTTGGAATTGCCAAAGTGGCGAGTTGTCTTGAACGTTGGCGATTGTGCAATAATACGCAAGTACTACAAAAAATTATCCAAAGTATATATACATCCCGAGCATAAAAGTAAATTGAAAAATGAAGTACAATACTAACATTAACCGACATAAAAGAACTGAACTAACTTTATCAATGCAAAAGCATAATTTGAAATAACCGCAACTTATTGGCGATATATGAAACGAAGCACGACTCAAAATTCAACATATATATATGACATGTAAAATCGGGGTTTGCGAACTTGGCAAGTTATTTTGAATGTTGGCGATTGTTAGGATAGTACATAAGTTCCAAAAATAATTTATCTTATGACCACCTGCTTCCTCAAAAGGTATTTAAGCCATTTGTCTGTTTTGCTCATTCTCTGATGCCTATTCCAGTTTGATATGTAATTACTACCAGCACTGCTTTTGCTTGGGCAGTATGATTTTCTGCATGGCAATTTTATGCACTGAAGCCAGTAGTATTATACCCTTAAAGGTTAAAATAAAGACACATGAAATTGCAAAGAACCATATTATTGGATCAAGTGTAGTATAGGGGGCTACTTGGCGCAGTCGTTTATTTTGGTTACTAAAAGTGGTCCCCAAGGTACTTTTTCGGTATTATTTATTTTAGAATGAATTCGATATCTCACCATGACATTTAGATAAAAATCCGAAGAAAATCGCCAAATCCAAAGTGCCCCCTATACTACATTTGAACCGAACTGAAATATAACCCTTATCAATGAGAAGTTTTAGTTTGTCAAAATTATAATCTTCGCATTCTAAAGAAATAAATAAATAAGTTATATAATTTGCAAGCAAAATCACGCACATAAACATCCCGCGATAATACCTAAATGTTGCCAAAACAACAAAACAAAGTTTTAGTTGTTGAAAGAATTATCCTTAAAAAAATTATTTATTCGAAAAATAATCCTAATTAAATATCAAAGAATAGAAAAATTGAATAAATATTCCAACCGATAAACAAAGCTACAGTAAAAATATGTAATAATCTTGAAAAAATGCATGTAAAGTATAAATTGTCCACTTAGTGAGAAACGTGACTACATATGACGTCATAACACTGGAAAATCACTTAAAAATTAAAATTTAAAAAATTTGGAAGGAATTATGAACGCCAAACCTATTTAAGAACCTTTCTGGTGTAATTTTGTGTACGTGTACCAAGTTTCACGTTATTTGGGTGTCTGGATCTCGAGTTATGAGGGAACAGACAAACAGACAACAAATGCGTCTTATATATATATAGATATTCAATGACTGTTGGCAGAACATAGTCCCATATTCAATACATTGCTAAAAATTATGCAACATTTCTTAAACCTAAAAATGAAAATTTAACTATCAGCAATCAAACAGTTTTATTAATTAACAAATAACAAAAATGAAAATTACAGTCATTTTAAAATTAATTTAATATTGAAATTTTATTACATGGGCTCTTTTGGCAACAGACTTCAAATTTATATGCAGTCACACTTCAGCTGGAACGCTTAGTTTGTATTGTATTAATTACCACACAACATCATTCGAAAAATTTGAGATCCCTTTTCTTATATTAAGTCGCAGAATTTCAAACCGGGGATTCTTGGTAAAATCAGGATTGGAACCTGCTTGGCTAATCGTCTAGACTGCAGTCCATTAAAAATGATAAAAGCTGTATATATATATAGAGAGAGAGAAATAAATTCAACGATGTAAAAATAGACGCGAAAACTAAATACTAAGTACAATTTTTCCTCAGATAGATTCTTACACACAGGTCTGTACTGAGGAAACCTTTCACGAATTGAGTTTTTTAATGTAAAAAAGAAAGTAGAAAATGGAAAGGCATTAAAAAAAACTTAATTTTATTAAAAAAAGGTTTCTTTGAATGGAAAACCAATGGACTGATTTGAACATACCAAATTGTACTAAAACGTTTTTAATTTCATACATGAAACTTACCAATAATTTTATTTCAGATAATTATTCACTTAACAAATAGTTAGAAATTTGTATTGTTTTTAAAATAGCAATTATAAATCAAATAATGAATACAATTTTTTTTGGTATAAGGAATTTACTTCATCAATCGGGTCCATGACGGATGAAAAGTATCGAAGCACATCTCGCTTTTATAGTTTTCAGACAAGATGTAGGTGGAGCTACCTATAGCCAACCTTGCTCTCGAGTGAAAAATGGGATTCATGGGGTGGTGAAGAATGGCAAACATGCCTTGCACGGCAATCCAACGATGGCATTGCATCTGATTGCAAAAGGGACATTCTCCCATTTCTCGTGGATTCAAAAGCATGACCGGGTTTCGTTTGAAAGGACTCGGGGAGCTCCAACTCGCTTGTATGTCTTTAAATTCGTACTTGGAACGTTGATCGGTCACACAAATGGTACCAACATTGAGGTAATGTAAATATTTAAAGAGTTTATTCGGACACCCACGATCCAAGGCATACGAGACGACACCATTGGTGAGCGTGAAACCATGGTCTTGGAGACACACCATGGCCAAACCTTGAGTGTGGAAAAACACTTGGGCCTGGTGGAATCGATGTGCATAAGAGGGTCACCGAAACACCCGTCTGGGATCTCGTGGCCGTCTTTCCCTGGATCTTCGTTGAGAATCTATCTTCTTTACAGGTATTTGGGGTGGATCACTCAAAGGTTCCAAGGAAACCATAGATTGTTCCATGGTCCCATCATGGGATGGAGAAGCCACTGGAGTGGAGGGCATATGTGAAACAGGTGTTGAGAAATTGAACATGTCGACCAAATCATTATAGTCTGGAGAATTCATTGTTGTCAGAATCACAGATGAGAAAGCTGTAAAAACTACTAAATAAATTTTTTTCAGTGTGTGTGAGTCATTTTATTTTTCAAATAAGCCATAAAACCACTTCCATAACTTTAATAGCTACTTTTCATAAAAGCCACTTCCTGCTTCTCTCTAGTCTAAAAGCGGGGCTCAGAATCAAGTCGCCTCATAGGACGAGATATGGAGGCCGACCAAACATTTCAATTATACCTGATCAAATACCAGGGAGTACATCTCTCTGATTTCATTACCTTTATGACGCATTTCCGAATCATTCTCAGCGGCTTGCAACCCCTACTCCCCCGAGATCATTAACCTCCACACCGAAACTGAAAAGCGTATTGTGGAGTTGTTGACCAAAGTGCTCCCTCATCTTTATCCCCTGGATATTTCTTGCTTCAGATCATTTGCTAGTTTGCAACCTGCAGACGTGTCCAGTGACTACTTGGAGCAGGAGGCTGCCAAAGGAAAAGGGGCCTTCATTCAAGCTCTGTGGACTCTGTATGACAAATCCAAATTATACCGTTTGGCATATAAGGCTTATAAACGACATGGTCCCCAAAGCTTGACCACTTGAACTCTATTGGCTCAAGCGGTGTTGGAGGGATACTTGGAGATAAATGGCCCGATACCGTTTTTCAAGTGCCCGACGCTTGTCCCATCTGTCTGAGTAAGATGCATTGGCCAGAAAAGACACAGTGTGGCCATGTGTTTTACTTGCGATGTCTGTTGCAACACCTGGACGTGATCAATATCTGTCCTCTCTGCAGGGCACCCAACCCATTGAGAGCATCCTAGATACCGTGTTGAGCCCCAGAAAAATGGGAGAATGATTGCTGGAAAGGAGCATAAGTATCAAAGAATAGAAAAATTGAATAAATATTCCAACCGAAAAACATAGCTATAGTAAAAATATGTAATAATCTTGAAAAACTGAGTGTTAAGTATAAATTTTCCACTTAGTGAGAAACGTGACATCATATGACGTCATAACACTGGAAAATCACTTAAAAATTAGATTTTAAAAAATTTAGAAAGAATTGCGAACGCGAAACCTATTTAAGAACCTTCCCCATTAATTTTGCATACGTGTACCAAATTTCACGTTATTTGGTTGTCTGGATCTTGAGTTATAAGGGAACAGACAACAAATGCGTCTTATATATAGAGAGATATATATAGGCCTTCCCCATACTGCTTTTTTTCCTAACACATATTTATATGTTTAATCAAACGTTCAGAAAAAACAATCATTTTAATAGCTATCTGTTAATTTTTCTTTCATTTATTACTTATAGAATTTTGATTTTAATAAATATATATATGTTTTTTAAAAGGATTACTTCTATTATTTCATTGCGAAATTAATTCTTTGTTAAGTAAAAAGTACATAGTATATTTAAGAAAATAAGTGGAATGGAACAAATTTCGAAAAAGGGAAATTTTTTGACATAATTTTAGAAATCACTCACATTGTGCGCGTACAAACACACACACAGAGAAATGCTGGTGTTATGAGGAAAAGAGAAAGCCCGAGCAACGCCGGGCTAAGCGGTGGAGGTGGGGATGGAAGTCATTTTGAAAATGAGTATTAGAAGTTCTGATTTTGTGAAAAAAGGGAAAATTTATAAAAGTAGAGATAACCCGTGCAATGCCGGGTCATGCAGCTAGTAACTTCAAAAAGAATGTCGGATTACGATAGAAATATACACTAATAGAGATCTGAAGTTTGGAAACTGATATCAGCATTTTTGCTTTAAAAACATCTTCTTATTAATTGCAATGACTTATGGAAATCTTGAGAAGGTTTTTAATTTCTTTTCCTGTTTAGGAGTTCCCGTGGGGTTGTCAAACTCAAAAAAAAGACTGAAACCTTTTAGCAGATGAAATTTAATGTCAAATCTGACAAGATTGATACCAAATGTTGAAAAATTGTTATTGAAACATCAGATACCTCTCTCCCACTAAAAGCATTTGTTTGCTGCTCAGTTACTTTATGTAACAAAGATATATTTTATGTTTTAATTCATTTTTAATTAATTAACATGTATTTCTTACACTTTAAATACTATACCTCACTATAGTTAGAAATTTAAATCTTTTAAAGTAAGTAGCCCTATACTAGTTGTCAAAACGACATTTAAATTAATGAATTTGCAGAAATTGAATATTAGATAAATAAGAATCTACTTCAAACCGAAAAACATGGCAAAGGGTATATGAGACAAAAAAGTTTGGGAACCTCTGTACTAGGCTATTTCCTTTGTTACAAATATTTCTAGAATGTATTATATATAAATTATAGCATAAAATGTATCACATAAACATCATTTTGTAAAATATGAACATGACTTTACATATATATTAAGAAAATTATCTGTAACAGTTAATATTTTTAATACAACTTAAGAGGGAAATTACACTAGTGTTTGTCAATGGATACAGACTCCTATTTGTTTTTAAAAAATGACATTCAACAACAAAAAAAAAAAAAATAGTTGTTAAAAAAAAAATGTTGCTGTTGTTACTAATGCCATCTGTCTGACGATGTCAGATCGAGGCCCCCGAAATTCATCGCGGCTAAGGACTAAAATTTTTACGCCTTTCGTTAGCCTTAGCTTTGAGCACCATGTAGGTGACAGTACGATTTGGCTCGGTTCCATCCTAATTTTGAGGGAGAAAGGGCTGGGAGTGGTCAAGGGTCCCCCACCTCTCTTCCCTTTCCACCAACCTTATGAGAGGACTTGCGGCTGGACGGCTATTCAGAGTACCCCCATGCCCCACAGGCACTATACATTTATAAACATCCATGCCTTCTTTGGTATTCAATTCCATGCTTTACGGCACAGTAGTCAGCATCGCTAGCCACTATACCGGATGAGCGGTTTTTATTATTATTATTATTATAACTGAGACTGAACAAATAATCAAGACCTAACATGAGTTTTGACTATAATGAACAAAATTAGAGGTAAATAAGAATATTACACACCTTAAGTGGCAACAATGCTAAAAATTTAGCAGCTTGTGCTCTATCAGTCCTGTATACTGTCATTCTTAGAGTCCACTGTGTAAATGAAAACACTAGTTAAAGGTTTGAAGTTCTTACATTAGGGGGTAGGGGGAACAGGCTACTTGGAAAAAGAGTGATAAAGTTGTGCTGAACCATCCCGACAGACTGCCACATTCCAGTCACCTCATTTGCAAATTCAACTACCATCTCTGCAGCAGTCAATATATTCTTTAACTCTTCCAGAAAAATGCTGAAACTAATAACTAATATCCCACTGTAAATAAAATGTAGTAAGTAATGTATGTAGTAAAATATTTGATAGTAAGGAGCATAAATATTATCTATATAAAAGAATCCATTATTCTTACTTAATTCGTTTCAAAACAAATTAGCTCAAATAATAATCTAATTCAAATTTTTAATGAAACAAAATGATTGAAGCAATTAAGAATTTACTTAAACAACACAATTTGTAAATATAATAATGAAACACTTTTATCGCCAACATTTGAAGAGTCCTTATTCAATGCAGCCAGAGGCGGATTAAGCAGCTAGCAGACCTGGAGGCCGCTAGGGGCCCCCCGCGCTAGTAGCTGCTCCAAGCTTGAGGAATTCCAGTTATAAATTCAACGTGCAACAAAAGTATTGAAAAAATATTGCAACCCCAAGGATTTTCACGCATTTAAATAGTGTAGCAGAGCCCTAATCATCTTTCTTCCTTTTATCTGTATTTTTGCAAACTGTACAAAACTTTCGCATGCTTTTGTTTGTTTGTACGTATTTATGAATTCCTAGAATTTACTACATGAAAATGAAAATTATGAGTATGAAAATGACTATTAGTATATAGTAATGACTATATGAAAATTACTATTAGTATATAGTAATTTACCTGATCAGAAACACCCCAGGAAACTTCTTTGCGAAGTCTTAAAGCTATCCATAATAAAAATTAAGTAGCCGACTTTACAAAAACTGGATACTTTTTTTAAAAAAAGAAATGCATAATGTCATGTTGAGGACTGTTTTTCGATCAGCAAGAGTGTGGTGGAGCTATTCGGACTGCCGGGTTATCAAGTGCCGAGTTTTCGGGACTCTACTATATTTAAATGAAGTTGAAAAAGAAAACAATACTTTTAAGCTTGTTTCATAATTCAGTCTAAGCCTAAGAATTAATTGTAATGAATCCTTTTTTCTTGTTAGTACCGACGAAGACCCGCCGTGTAGGGGAGAGGGAGTGATGCACGTTAAATCTGTCAAAGCTCAAACGTCTTCCCGTTGGTGTGGTGTGGAAATTAGGAGAGGGGGTGCCAGATCAGGTTTCGTCATCGTCACTTGATCTTGGTTCAAAAATACGAGGCCCATCGCCAAAAGCCCTCGAGTAGCTGAATAGTGTGACATTAATATTCATTCACAGTCACTAACCCAATTTCTTGTATTTGGGGTTAGTGGGGAATCCCAGTAAGTTGAATTTAGATTCCCACTATTTGTTATATATGTATTATAAATTTAATTTATAAAAAGAATCGATTCACACACGTGTTTGATCTCTATAGAAAAACAAACTATTAAATGGATTTCAATGCAATTTAATTCAATTCTTTACTATCAGGATTAAGATAAAAGTTTTAACTGAAATCTTAAAGTTAAGACGCCCATGTTAATTATCTAATATGTTTTATTAAAATTTTTATCTTTATTGGATATTGAAGCAATATAACCTAATAAAATTTCCTTTCAGTTTTCTTGCCGCTAATTAAAGTTCCAAAGTAATAGTGAACATTTTCCTACTTTCTTGTAGCAAGCTCTGAGAGTGAATTTTCCCCACGGTTAAGCACAATTATTTCTGCATAAAAAATTCAGAAGTAAATTAAATTTGTGTGAAATACACACACACACAACACAATAGTTTGAAATTATTGCATATTTTAATTTTTATGTAGCTCTATCGCAACAAGCAATACACTTTAAAAAAATTAAATATTCTCAAAGTATACA
This sequence comes from Trichonephila clavipes, assembly GCA_019973935.1. Lineage (NCBI taxonomy): Eukaryota > Metazoa > Arthropoda > Arachnida > Araneae > Nephilidae > Trichonephila > Trichonephila clavipes. Next base: position 104,282 of record BMAU01005471.1, read on the forward strand.
GACTTCATTAAGAATAAACTGAAATAAACAATTTTTGAAATATATTTAAATAATTAAAAAACAAAACTGATTTTTTAACAAAAAAAATTTGAGAAAGCATATAGTTCACAAATATATATTTTCGCGGTAGTTTTTTTTTTTTTTTTTTTTGAAATAAAAGCAAAGGAAAAGAAAAGAAAAAAGCTTTTGAAAATTTTAGAAATATTCCTAGAATTTTCATTGGAAAGATGGTCATTTTTTAAAGAATAATATTAAAACTGCATTTGTGTATTTGTATAAATGAGTTTTGAAAAACCGAATGCAAATGATTAAAACATTTGCGTTTGACTCTTATCTCCCTATTGTGGATGAGTTACGGTGTAAAAGTTAAGTGCATGAGATATCTTCGTTATCGGCCTCCTCATAAAACAATATGCAGAGATAATATATCCAACCTTAAAATTCTAAACTTGAAACAAATCTAAAAAAGATAAATAAAATTATTCAAGAAAATAGTAAACTATACATGATGAAACCTCATAAAATTTGACACATATTGAAAATAAATAAATAAAGACTCTTTAAAAAGATTCGAGAGGCAATGATAAAAATATTCTTTCTTTATAATAAAAAGTGCCTTTTCAAAATAAACAAAAGTTGTTAATAAAAATTGACAATGCATACACAATTCTATTCAAAGGAATTATTAAAAGAATAATATCTAAGAAGGTAAAAAATTGCATGGTGCTTCTAAAAAGCCATAAAATTAAAAACGATGAAAAACATTTTTTTTCTTTTGTAATTTTTAGTTACGCTAAAAATTAGTTAAATTTTAGTTAAACTTTTTATTTGAATTTCGTGTTTCATTTGTTGTTGTTGTTTTATTTGCATATCTTTATAAATAAAGTATTATTTTTAGCTTAAAAATTATTGTATAAAGTAGTCAAAAATCGTTTTACAGTAAAAACTTTAAAACAATGATATACTATACTGTTCGAATTAACTGTGGGACAGACTGTAAGAAAACAATTTTTTCTAAGACCTTAGATTTTAATCATTACATACCTTAAGTAGACAGAAAAATATCTCTATATCATTGTGAAATATGTCCTCCTGTAGAAGAAATGACCTCTCTAACTCGTATTGGTATTGACTTCACTCTAGTGCCACGTCCATGTTCATCTTGGTTGAACCACACTTCCATAGCACATTTATTATTTGTTCTGTTGTCTTGCAACTCATCTTACTAAAGGATTCTTCAGAATATGCTATAAATTCTCAATAGAATTTAGGTCTTGTGAATTACCAGGCCAATTAAGTACTTTTATTTTATTTTCCCGCATAAAAGTCTGGACCAATTTCGAGTTGTGACAAGCCAAGTCATGTCGAAATGTTCCATGAAATGTTTCCATGAATGCAATATTTCCACTGCGTTATATTTATGTGTATTTGACATAGTTCATTATGCCTTTAAGAGGAACTAAGATTCTAGTTCCATTTGTTGAGAAAAGAAACCCCAAAACATTTATTTAGAAGGGTGTTTTACAATCTGTTGGGTTTGATCTGGTAGCAGAGTTTCATCTTCACCGTCTAACTAACACCTAATTTGCATCCCTGCACAAATAATTGTATTTCCTCATTGAAAATCACATTCTAGTCGTTAACAGCCCAAGATCAGTATTTTTTTGGCCCTTGCTAAACGTTTTTTCACCTTTTTCTGAACTGGAAATTGCTTTTTCCTCGATCTAGTTGTCTCACGGCTAACATCCAGAAGCCTTTTCCGTATAGTTGAGGGGCTCATGCAACTCCACAATCCAATAAACCCTTCGAATGTCTTTGTTTATCTTTCTTGGACTTAGTTTGCTATTTCATATCAAAATTTTATCAGTTCTTGGAGTATTTTTACCGTTTGAGCCCACATTTTCATTTTCTTTTTGGAGACGATGTTCTGGAATCTTGAAATGTTCTTAAAATTCTTGAAACACTTCAGTTGTCCACACCAACTACCGTAGCTATATCTATTACAGTGATAGAAATGTGTTCATTAAGAGTGATTATTTTAGAACGCTTCCTCAGAGAAATATCTATCTCAGAAGAAGTAAAAGTAATACGGGTTATAAGGAACGTAAAATTATAACCACCAGTTGCCACACTGAAAGGCTTACAACTGGAAAATTTATTCACCGAAACCAATTAAACAAGTAAATTATAGTGAAAGTCGATCAATCACATTACCTCTAGGCAGATATAACCGATTTGAGGGGTTTGAGACCTCACTGATAAAATGACATACCGACTCAGACAAGAAAAGAATGCTTGTCCTAATTAATTCGAACAGTTTAGTATATAAAATTTACAGTATATATATATAGTTTTATAGTAAAATAAACACACACACACACTCACACACACACACACACACACACACACATATATATATAGTATGTACTAATAAATAGAGAGTCGCACATGACCCTCGACTTGTAACCGAGTGGGTTCGGGTTCGAATCCCGAGTAAGACTTGGTTGTATCTTTTCGGGAAAGAAGTCGGTCTTTCGCCTGAAATGGATTTCCGTCTCGAAAGGAAAAGCAGCGCATCCCTCTTCTTGTTATATGCTGGGATCATCGTTTGTTATAAAATTGGTTGTGTTATATGTGTCTTTCGTATGTATCCCAGTAATAAACACACAACAATAAATATAGAATATAAAAGAAATTTTTAAAAAATAGGTTTATTTTTTCAATACTATTTTTACAAATTTCTACAATTTTAATTTTAAGTTTAAATAACAAAGTTTCCTGAATTAAAAAAAAAACATCAACTATTTCAAAAGAAAATTGGAAATTTTTTATTTAAAAGAAAAAGAACTATATAATTAAAGAAACTTTTTTTTTGTGCGTTAAATATATATATATATAAATTTTTAATATTGTAATCTCTTTAACGGTGTGCTCTAAAAATATTATTCTAAAACTGTTTCAAAATTTCTAATGTAAAATAAATTAAAAACTGACAACAAATGTTCATGTTTTTTTTTTTCTTTTGCATTCTCTTTAAAAGGTGTAATAGGTGTTGAATAGGCGTTCCTTTTTGGGCCTCTGGACTGTAAAACAGTCCTCAATCCGATATCGTGAGAGTCTATGATGCTCGGCATGGCGAAAGTGATGTTTTCCATTCTGCTGAGTGGCATGATGGCGATTGGTTGAACGATGGAATCCGGGAGGCGTGGCTATGGTGCTTCATCTGGGAGGAAAATTTTTTGAGTTTTTTTGGCTTGGCTGAGAGCTTAGAGGATGCTCTCTGATTGGATGCTGGGTACAGTGAACAGTGACTCCAATTGGCTGCCCTGGGGGCTGAAAAAGGTGTAATTGTATTTTGGACTTCTTTTATGTGTAGCAGAAGAACCACACAGCATTTATTTCTAACTCAATTACTTCATTATTTGCGAAGTAGCCAGAAATATGAAACTCTAACAGGCGACTGCCTCATTTGATTGATAATCACTCTGTCTGGCGATCTTGGCGCATTTTGAAGAGTCTTCAAGCCCATGTTTCTAATGGATTTCCCATGCTATTGGCAATGGACCTCTTAATTTTAAACCATGATCAAGTGACAATGACAACATTCTGTATTTGGAGATCAATTCTTTCAGGCTAATTGTTTAGTTAAAGATTTTAGACAAATGAAATTATGATATAAATACTACTATAAATAGATTCTGTTCGTAATATTTTAACCGGAGTGTTTCTTGGGAGACCCAGACCTAAGCGTAAAGCAGCATTATGTATCGGTTCTAGTTTTTCTGTATTTGTAGGAAAATAGTTGGCTACCAATAAAAAACACAGCGGATTGTGTCGTTAATGATGGATAAAAGATGATCAGCTATTGCTCCTATTTTAGGAAAAGATATTGCTTCGATGGCATTTAAACTTTTGAATCCTTTCCCTCAAAGATAATTAATATGATTTTTCCGAGAGATAATGGAGTCAAAGATTACTTCCAGGATCTTGAGATTCTTCACTTCGGGAATCGGATGGTCATTTATTATAGGTAATGGAGATTTAATGCTGCTTCTTTTTGAAAAGTTAGTTAATCTATAATTTTCTGAGGTGGTAGTTGTAATGTCTGACGACTGTTGACGGTGGGTTATGGAATATGTAGCGCAACTCCGCATCTCTGCGTGTGTGTATGGTAGGGGAGTTGCTATTTTGAGGGAGAAGGTGGTTGACCTTTGAACAAGACAGTGAAGGGTCAGGAGAGTCCCTTGGCTTAGGAGCGCAGAGCGCTGGACTGAATTTGGTATTAAGGAAAGCGAGTTCCTTTGTTTTTAGCCCAACGCACAGGGCTTGGTCTGCTGTACCAAGAAGAGATAGTTTCTTGGGTTTTGTGTTTAGCGTAGCGGATAACGCTTGGTTTGGTTGTATTGAGAAATGAAATAATTCTGTTGTCTGTTGACGCGAAGCACGACGTTGAGAAGCATTAAGAAAGTAACGGAGAAGTCATTACAATAGTTAATTTCTATTTTTTCCACCAAGCAGAAAAGATAATTTAAGGACTCTTGCAGTTTAACTATTGTTTCATTCCAATATGTTCCACTATTGTATAAAAAATATCGTCTGGACATAATAGTAAATGATTGTCATGTTGGATTTTAAAAACATCGGACATGTAAATCATAAAAAAAGGACTTAAAATACAACCTCAAAGTAACTTTTCAGGATTCCTGAGAAGTGGTTCCTTTTTACTTGTAAAATTCTCTGGTGTAGATTCTAGATCCATCACAACAATAAACCAGAATATCCAACTTTATTTAGCTTAGATATCTGACCATTAGGCCGCACTGAATCTTATGCTGATTTAATGTGTAGAGCTACCCAAAATATGTATTCTCTGCATTGCCAAGCTATAATTATGTCATGCTGTAATTGAAGTAGGGTATTTATGCTGCTTCTATGAGGGTAAAATCCATGATGATTTACATAAGACATTCTATTGTGAAAGCTGTAGTCTATTATTCCGTGAAGGATCATTCTTTCAAATATTTTATTTACAACTGAAGTGAGAAATATTGGTCAGCACGACAAAACTTCCTTAGGAATTTTGTGAGACTTTAAGAAAGGTAATATAATATAGCGGGTCCACTCTATTGGAATATGACTGGATATATAACTGTAATTTAAAGACTTAAGAAGTAGATTTATTCCTTCTGGGGGAAGATGATTGATTATTTGGAGAGAAATTGTATCATTTCCTGGGCTGCTGTCCTTTTGATGGGATTTCGCGGTTTCTAATTCTTTTAAAAAAAATGTCTTATTAATTTCTTGAATATTTTCTGGAATATAGGTATTTTGAGTACTGTTTTTTATTTAGCATATTATAGAAAACAGTTTGCTCGACATTGATCATTAGTTAAAATGATTCCATTCTGCTCAATAATGTCAAATAATGAATAACTAGAATTTGTTCTATTTTTGATTATCTTAATAATTTGAAAAAGATCTTTGGGAGAGGTGATTCTTTCACATGTCTCATGACAAAATCCTTCTTTATTAGTTTTAATTCTTCGCTTAAGTTTTAAGCTTAATTATGCTTAATTATCTATATTTAATCCATTCTTCCTCTTTAAAATGTTTTCGTAATTTTTTAGGAGCTGTCTCTCAGTTCAGAACGGAGCTTCTTAACCGGTTTGTTTCCGTTCTAAATGCTGCAATGAGACTTGAGATTTTTTAGTTTCTTCTATCTTATCCATGTTGTATTTTTCATTAGAGTTTAGCTTTTGTGGAAGGAGATTGGTAAATTTATACCAATTTATACTATGGATAAATGGATCTATTACTGAGATGTGTATGATCTTTTACATTGAATTATAATCGGAAAATGGAAACTTTCAAAATGGTCAATATTTGTTGACCAAGTTAAATCATAACTTAAATTTATTGTTGATAAAGAAAGATCAATTGCTGTACATGTTCCTGATGATGGAAGATAAGTCGGGCTTTCATCATTTAGTAATATGAAATCATTCTCCAGTTACAAATGTTTTTTCCAGAAGCGTTGAAATTTTTTAAGCCTCATGCCTCATGAAATGCACTATATTCTCCTAAGATCAAGCTATGGTAATCTAAATTAGCTGTAATTTTCAATAAATTGTCGTTATTGAAGTTTTCTGGTGGAATATAAATGTTACTGTATTTATTTGAATTTTGATTATTAAAATTTCTAGATCTTCACTAATTTGGGAAAAAAATCTTTTTGAAGCTAATATCCTTTCTCAAGGGTGTTATTAATCTTCCTCTTTTTCTGTCTTCTGCAATACACCAGAAAATATTTTTTTAGGAATAATGAAAATATCATTAGGCTGTAACCATGTTTCTTAAACTATTAATATGCAAAAATAATATCTTGTCTCTTGTTTTTAATTTTACGTACATTCCATTGGATTAGTTGTATGACCATGGGAGAAATACAGAAATAGTGTGGTCAACATATCTAATTAGATGCTAAAAAATAAATAAGATTTTTTAAAAACTTTTAAAAAGGATAAAATGCATGTATATTTATTTATATCTTGTTCTACAGTACTTCCAAACACATTTACCTGCTACTCGGATAATTTTTTAAGCCCTTTTGTCTCGTCATGAAATTTCCTATTTATTTGATTGACCTTACCTTTAGATATTATGGAATTGACATTGGAAGCAGTTTTTTTAATGTAAATTCGATCGATTGTAACAAAGAAGCGAAAGTTGAATTTATTTGTGTGATCCTAGTATGAGTTGAGTGGTAAAAAAATGGACAATATATATACATTCTTTCTAATTTCCTTACAATATGATATTATTATTTTCTTCAATTTTATCTGTTCCTAGCTCGTAAATTGTTTTTCTATTTTTTCTGTTTGATTGTTATATATTTTGAAGGAGCATTCTAGCATTTTGATATTTTTCTACTACTTCATTTCTGGAAACTTGTTGCTCTACTTTTATTTTAAAATTTCGATTCTTTCTTAGTATTTTTTTACATAATTTTGAATTGGCCTCGTGAGCTTTACTACAAGTCACACTTTTTTTCAGTTTCTTAACATTCCTTTTCAGGATAGGAACAAATTCTACATTTTATTCAACTTGGGCAATATTTTTGAATGTGTTTGAATTTCCAGCAATTCGTGCCCTGCTTTAGTATTTCGTAAAGGATTTGCGTTTTAAGCATTTGCAAAGTAATGGGAATTCTTAAAGGTATGACGCCAGTGACGTAGCTAGTTCTGAGTGGGCCCTGCATCCAAATTTCTTCGGAGCCTTTTTTTAGATATGAAAGCCCTGTTATTGGGACTATAATTAAACATTTTGGGGCCCCGTATCTTGATACGGCTGATACGGCGGTAGCTACGCCTCTGTATGACGCCTTCTATTTGAGTCATATTGACGGTTTTAGAGAGTAAGATGCCAAAACTTATTTCTTTTGTAAATCGCTGTGTATTTTCAAACCTGAAAAGTTGTTGTCTTCCAATTCTGACTTCAGGTCACCAATACTATATTTGGTGTCGATTCCTTGTAATATATAACTAGATGCAAAGGCGTCTTAAGGGATGGGCCAACTGGGTCCTGGTCCAGATCCTCCACCTTGATGGGGGCGTCGTCTCGTTCTCGACAGCCTCAGTAAGTCATGCTCCGAATAATTTTAACGGTCAAATGTTATTCCTGGATGTCAGAAAAACTGGGAATATCAAACTATATGTAAACTAGCAACAATGGCAAGACTATATTATTATGTGATGACAGTCATCCATGCGGAGGTCTAGGTATACAACCATACACAATCATTACTCACTCAGTAGAAAGGCGGGAATTGGTCGAGTTGGTTTATGCGATTGTAAATCATGCACATTTATTTGTTTCTGGTTACCGTTTGTACGAGTATTTGACAACGTATGCTATATACTGCCTACTTTTAAGGGACATGGGGGAAACTACTTTTTCGTAACGACCCAGAGCCTCAAGAAGTCTTTAGATGTTCCTGACTAGACGTCATTCCTAAAAATGTTAAGGTTGCAGAGATTTTAATGTCGTTTATCTTCTCAATATTTAATGCTTTTATGGCAGTATTGCAGTAATTTGTTTTAATAATAATTTCATTATTTCTTGTTTTGCTTACTAATAGTATATTTTTCTTCGTGGAAATTTCTTTCATGATTGCTTCCTTTAGTTTAATTGGATTAGTATTCAGAATATTGTTATTTGATTTTAGGAAAATCATAATTCAAGGATTCGTAGCTAAATTTTGTTGTTCTCTAAATCTAATTATTAATGCAATATCAGCAAAGTTGCTTCTAAATCTAGCTGACGTAGATAATCCTTCAAATTGAAATTTCCATTTTATTTTCTAGGTGAGAGAAAACATTCATTCTTCTTCCACCTACACCAAAATTCTGCACAAATTAGGGAAAAAAGTAAAACAAAGAAAACTTACTTATAAAAAGAAAAAGAAACAAAATAAAAGTTCACAGAGCTCCAATACATAGACGAAAACCGAATCCAAAAAGAGCACAGAAGAGAGAAGTAACCTTCCTCCTTCAAGTTAAATCTCTTTCCTCCCGAATGAATTAAAAACAAATAATATTAATTTAAGTCTAAAATACAGCTAAAACTCTTTACTTATAACCTGAACTTGATAAATTAATATTTAATATTAAAATTGAGAAGCATTTGTCATAAGAAAAAAAAATTAAATTACATGGCAGCTTTTTTTTTGTATGACTGTAGAATATAAACAAAGGGGTGCGTTCATGGGCGAAATGAAATTGAAACTATCCCATAACACAATAAAGAATGCTTAAAACCGAAATTTTGCTTGCGTTTGTGTGACACGGGCTTTTATAGAGTTAAAATAAAAGTCAAAAATATTCTTCCCTATTTTGATCAACTTTCCACATTTTAAATGTCTATTGTGGTCATGGTCTTACAAAGTTTGACTTCTTTTTTGCTCCTATTAATCCTTATGTTGCAGCCAGTGTTAAATAGCTGTTATATGAATATAGCCCAAGGGGATAAAAAGGTTGAGGAGTATCACTGTTCTTATAGCCATTACGACTAATGGCACAACTAAACTTACTTTCCACTCTAGAGATAAACAAATTCCCTACCTGTCAAAACCGCAATATCCACGATTATTGCACAATGTTTTGGTAGCATCCACGGAACATCTTGCCGGGGTGTTGGATTGCTCTCTATCTGTGAAATTGTGGAGATAACAGGTCAGTCATTAAAAAATCAATGTTGTACTAATAAGTTTTATTGATTTTCACGTGATTTGGCTGAAATGGATGATTTATTATAAATTTATTAATAAAGATCTGAAGTCGAGTTTTTAATTTGAAAATAAAATTTTCCGATTCATGAACAATATGACTGATATTCGGTTCTGCATTGTTCTAAAAATGCTTAAAAACTGGGGGAAAAAACAATTTTTAATAAATGAATATTTTTTTTTTACTAACGTGTTTGCTCGTTTTAGTACTTTTTAAAAATATCAAGTAGATAGTAAATATAAGTAGATAATATTAAAAGTATTGCATTTTTCATAATACACCATGACTTGCTGAAAAGATATTAATGTAAAATTATTTAAAAATCTCCGTTTCGCTCGGAACATGTGTTTTGAAGGGAGAGGAATGATAAAATTAATATGTGTTGTCATAAAATGATTGATAATTTTCATTAATTAAATTCATATTTTTTTCTGATTTAAAAGAAACGAATTAATGAGGTTAGTTTTTATTCTTTTTGTATCGTTATCAAAATAAGCAAGGATTTATTATTTTATTTGATTATTAGGAATAAAAGTATAAGGTAAATCATTAGAATTATCGATATACATTTTGTCAAATAGTTTTCTTGGTTATTAGGTTGTGAGATAAATATGTAGTTTCTTTAAAGAATGTTGTGTTAAATAGTTAGAGCTGTGCTGCATGTATTCTATTCTATAAGTAGGAATCAAAATATATTTATAGTATTGTGTGAAAACTTGGAGAATTAGGTACCTGCTTAGTTGTAATTATTGTCACTTTTTGTGGTTTGAGATCAAGAAGCCTATTATCAATAATGTTTTATGCAGCTTTTAATAGATGTTGGCTGAACAGATTTCTGATTTGACTAAATCTAGTGATTGCAGTACATTTTTCTAAGTAGTTTAAAATTAAAGAATAATATCTTACTAAGTTTTGGTTTTCTATAATTTACAATTTACCTAATTAGAAAGTGAGCAAAAGGTTAATCTATAAAAATAATTAAGAATACAATTTGAATGATAAATATACTGATGACTATTTTCATTGTTTCTTTACAAAGTCTATCAATAAAGAATCCTTAATTTTAAACATATTGCTTAAAGTAAATTGGTAAGTTTTCATTGTAACTAAATTTCTTCTTCATTCTTTTGATGTAAGGAATTTTTAAAATTCATTGCATACATACTTGCTTTTTTATTCTTTTGATGTAAGTGATTTTTAAAGTTCATTGCATGTGCTTGCTTTTTCATTACATATTATTGCAAAAATAAATATTATAGAGTTTTCATTATTCAATAAAATAATCTTGAATTTGTTATAATATACTAATAATTTAGAATGATTGTTATTATTTAAAAGATATTAGAGAGAGAGAGTCATATAAAAATTCAGAAAAGTGATATATGCAATAGGTAATCAGTTTTTTTATATATTTTATTACGAAATTTTTTCCTTTTAGGAAAAAGCTTCTGAGAATACCTTGAATGTTACTCTAAATTCCATGTGCTTTAAACGACTTATAGCTTGGAACTTTTAATCTTCTAATAAGATCTGTAGATACACTTGTGTTGATTTCAATAATTCTAAGATTTTCAAAGAACACGTTTTTATAATTACTCATAACCTTTTCCAAAACAAACTTAATTCTTTATTTGAATTTAATATTTATTACAGCATACTAGGCTATTAAGTATAATTTTTACTTTAACTTAATTTGCTTATTATATAAATTTTTTTATCAACTTAATTTGGTTACAGTTTTCTTTATCTAAATGTATTTTCTTCTACATAAAAAATACCTTGATATTTTATGGCTTAGTATTAGGTTCGAAGTTTTATTTCTATCAGTGGTGTACACAAAGGGAGGGTTTGAGGGTTTAACACCCTGTCCCATAGACCAACAGATTTTAAATTTTCATTGTAGGGATTACCCCTTCATGCTTACATGTTTTTTAAAAATATAACCCCTCCCTTCTTAAGAGAGGTCTGTGTACACCACTGATTTTGATAGTTATATGAAAGTAATACACCAAAAAAAATACTTAGAATAAAATTTCGTTTTGTCTCTTAAAAATGCATGGGACATGTTTTAAAATATTACAGATAAATTCATGATTCAATATTATGTTATGTATAATTAACACAGTTATACTTCATAAAGTTAAAAAATGTCAAATTAATATGTAAAACTCACAACTTAAAATTTTTTTTTATTTTCATACAATCTGTACTGACAACACTACTAACTACAATTAACTACCACACCATAACAACAAATAACTACTTTATTTACAACTTTTAACCGCTCACACCTTATTCATTCTAACTACTATATCTCACACCTTATAACATCTCATAAACTACTCAAACTCTCTCTGGTACACTTCTCAGTCTTTCTCATCATACACACAACTACCTGCATTCCCAGGCATATACTTACACAACTCTGCTGTTGAAAGAGTGCCATCTATAACCTTAACACAGTCAGTTGAAAAAGTTATTTAGTATTAAAAAAATATGCTTTTTCAAGCCTGATTAAATGACAAAATATGTGAAAACTTAATTTTGTGTTCAAAAGGGTTATTTTTTGAACTTATAATTTTTCATCGTGTTTACAGTCACTTAAATATACTACACTTATAAGAACTGACTATCCAAATTAAGTTAAATCCTGGATATAATTTAAAATTTTTTTTTTTTGCAAATTTAGTAAAATACCAAGTTTTAAGAATTTATTTTTTGTTGTAGAACCATTAGTGTAGCTTGTTCTAAGTGGGCCCCGTATCAAAATTTCTTAGGTGCCCTTTTTTGGATATGAAAGCCCTGTTAATAGGACTTAAGCTACACATGTTGGGGTCCCTGTATCATTAATACGGTGGTAGCTATGCCCCTGTTTAGAACTCTTTTAGGAAATTATTTTAATGCTAGTAGAATTACATTTTTTTTATATATAGCTAACATTCCAATTAATAAGAACAGACTCAACTTAACGTAGTGGCACAACAGCCCATGAAGGCCAAGGCTTACTGTGCCCGTCTCAGTATACATGACCTTGGGCCAGAGGTGCATGAGCAGATGGCCAGTCTGACACGAAACCCTCAGTGATAAGTTTCCAAGCAAGTTTGGTACTCATTTATCGACCCACTGGAAGGATGCAAGTCGACCTTACCCAGCCTGGGGTTTGAATCTCGGACCTGTGGTGTGGAAGCGGGATGCACTACCATTCAGCTACTGGGCTTCAAGAGCAGACTTACCCATGTTATTATTCCCTCACCTTTTTCTTATAATAATACAATGCTGACTTAAACAATGGATATATCTAACACTTACTACTTGCATAATATTCATAATTAAAACTATCATTTAACATGAAAACCATATCAGTAAAGAATAAAGTTTCAATTAACTTTAAAAGCTAACATATTTCAGTATTTCTACATCTACAAAACTGAATAAGTAATGGATTTTTTTTTATTAAGTTGTATATTTTTTCTTCACAAAGTGAAGGTTATTAGAAAAAAGAATTTTTTTTATAGAGTAGCTCATATATATATATATGTATATATATATTATTATTATTATTAATTTTTTGTCAAGTGAAGGGTAATGGGTCTCCAAAATGTATTAGTGTGCACAAAGTTGTATTTTTACAAGCTACTTATAACCAAGTATCTGTTCTAATATTGCTTGTTATTATTTACTTGTGTATTGTATTATTCATGCATACATAGCCAATTCTATGAAAGCAATTTTGGGTGGAAGAAAATTTAATTAGTAAAGTTATCTAATCATTGACAAAATTATATAATTTGAGTATTCTTCAGTCACCTATAGTATGTCTTTTATATTAAGGGTGTAACATTTCTCATTGGCATCTCATTTCATTTTGACTGACAAGATTTGATTAATATTCAAGAAATGAATTTTTTTTGTATTTAAAATGTTGTTTGGAATTTCTTTTTACTTTAAAACATCTATATTTTGTTACAGTATAATAAAAAGAATGATGTATATATAGTTCTAATTACCTTAATAATTTATTGAAAAATTTTGTTACTGAAAAAGTATATGGAGTGCTTTTTCAGGAAAATACTGCATTATAAAAAATTAAAAGTTTTTTTTCCTGTTCAGTTAATAATACACTCTTTTATGCAAGTATATTGAAAACATGCTAAAAGACTTTTGAAATATGCATATTGTTGCTATTAATTTTTTTTTTAATTTTTTGATATACTGCCAAAATTATTTACCTTTTCATTATGGTTTTAATTTTGCTATTAACAATCCAGAAAAAATAAATAATTTAAAGTCTTACTGAGAATATATATAAGAAATGTTATAAAATATGGCCATGGACTTGTTCCCAAATAAATAGGAAAAATTTGAAGAAAATTGAAGATTAAATAAATTTTTGTAGACAAATTGTATAAAAAATATCTTAAATATGTTATACATATCTGTTGAACCATTTACTGGAAATTCTAAAATAAAAATGGATAAATATTAATGAAATTTTTTTGTATAATTTAAATCAGTTTAAACTGATTCTGTAGTTTATTTTTGCAATATTTGCAGTATGGGAGTATAAAATAAAGAATATACTACAGTAGGGAATTTTAAAATAATTGATTTCATTGTTAGAATTGTTTTATTAATTCCTATCTTACATCCATTAAATATATAGTAAATGCAGTAATGTATTTTGATAATATATTAATATGTATTCAATTCACTTCTCATGTTTTTGGAATTATGAATGTTATAATATTTTTCTAATAGATTTTTTTTATAAGCACATTATTCATATTTATCATAGAAATAAAATACCATTGATGCATTTTCTTAAATAGAATTTTATCAAATTATTTTAACAAAAACCTTATATTTGTCACGCAACATGATATATAAAAAGCAAAGCTTATAAATATAAAAGTATATAATTTTGTAAAAGTTTATATTTTACATATTTTATAAAATTTTAGATGCAGATAATTTTTTTCTTAATACAACTGAGAGAATAAACTTAAAGTAAAGATTGCAGATGTTAAACTATACTATTTACAAAAATTTTATATTTCATTTTAAAAAGGGAGTGTTATTATTTTTTCCTTTATATCTCTAAATCACTGGATTTTTTTTTGTTCTAGTGATAAATGATAACATTTTTTTGCCACTAAAGTAATTGATATGGATTTTTATAGAAGTTGAATTCATACCTATAATGAAGCGGTAATTTATAATTTTTTATGTGATGTTAATGTGTGTGTGTGAACATAGTTCTTGAAAAATTTCTTTGGAATGTAATTTCTGTAAGAAATTTTTATTTTAATGAAAGTGAATTACACTGATTGTCTAAATATTTTCCTTCTATAATTTAAAGGTTATGGTAAAGATTATTTTGAAAAATTGCTTGATATATTTCTTGTTTTTATTTAATTTTGGAGTTTTTATTTTCAGTGAAATAGATCTAGAGGATGTGTTGCAATATATTGAAAGAAAAATAGATAGATGCTCTTTTTCTGATACAAATATAAACGTTCATTTAAAAATGCTGTTTAACTTTCAAATATTAAGATTAAAAAAAAATACTTGTTGAAATTTTATGAGATATTTCAATTGTTTATTAATAATATATATGAATTATTTAAAGAGAGATTTTTTTATACTTTTTTTCTTTTTCAAATGAAACATAATATAAATTAAATGTTATATAAGTATCATTTTTTGTATTAGTAAAAAATTCAGAAACTTGATTTTCTGTTTAATTAAATTGTGTAGTTTTCTATCACATTAACTACTATATTAGAAATAAACACATGCTGTGTTACTTTTCTTGCCTTTTTTTTGCCACCCTTCCTCCAACTGGAATTCTTTGCAATATCTTATTTTCAGAGTATTTATTTGACTTTTGTATACTGCAATTGTAATTTACTTTCAAATTGGCACATATCTTGGTTTTTATGTTTTAACACACACAGTTAAAAAGTTTGATTTTCTTTAAATTTCTAATTACAATGGTGCGAAAAACTTAAGCAACATGTGTTTTTCCTGCCATAACTCCACAAGAAATCATTTGGAAGGCATAAAATTCAAAAATGAGAGAGACTGCCAGTGCCGGTTTATTGCGCTCCCCGGGGCCCGTATAAGCTGGACTTAACCAGATTTTCTGGTTATAAATTTCGATCCGCCAGTGCCAGGGGTACCGTATATCTTCTGCGCCCAGGGCCCGAAATGAGCTTAAACCGGCACTGGAGACACATTTTGTATTTAAACGATGATAAAAACATAGTTGCGCAAAAATGAGTTCTATGCATATGGTATGGAATAAAACAAACAAACAAAAAGACTTTATTAAACTCGTAATATTGAAACACACATGATTGTCTGTCCAAGAGGAAGAACAACAAGTAGATGTTCCTTAGTATAGGATGTGCCTTCCTCTTACTGCAATGGTTGCTTCGCCTCGTCTTTCCATACTCAGCACCAGATTGTCCAATAGTTCTTTAGATAAGAGTGCCCATTCCTCAGCATCTGTTTTAGTTGTTGGGTGTTTCCTGGATGATGTAATCGTGCCGCAAGGCGTCTCCCCAAAGCATTCCACACATGTTCTATGAGATTTAAATCAGGAGAGGACGCTCGCCATTCCATTCGAGTGATATCTTCACTTTCCAATAGCTGCTGAACATCAGCAGTCCGGTGTGGCCGTGCACTGTCATCCATAAAAGCGAAGTCTGGTCCAATAGCATTTCGGAGCTGACGCAAATGGGGAAGGATCATCTCCTTACAATAGCGATCTCCGGTTACAGAACCTGTGTCGAAAACATGGAGCTCAGTCCGCACGTTTAGCATAACGCTTCCCCAGACGACAACTCAAGGACCACCGTAACTTTCTCTTCCCGTGATGAAACTGGGATGAAACCATGTCCCAACCTCTCTCCAAATCAATTGATGTTGAGAATCGCTTGTGGTACTGATACGACTCTTGTCCATAAAGAGGACAGGACTCCATTGATGAGGTGTCCAGTTTTTGTGCTCCGCACACCACTCTAAACTGTGCCACCAATCGCGAAATTACAAAGGGATACCACGTTAGGGAGGGACGAATATGCCACCTTTGTGAAGGAGTCTGGCCTAAGTGAACCACTACACTTGTCGCCCTGTTGCTGTACACAGTTGCTGAACAATGACCCTTGTTGACTGGTATCGGACTCTTTTCTCCTACTGGACGATATATTGGTTATCCACTGCAGTTGTTTTCCTAGGGTGGCCACCACCAACCTTTCTAACAGCTGTCCTTATGTTTTGGGAGACTTTCCAAGCGTGCGAAACGACACTTTTGTTGATTCCTAACTCTTCAGCGGTCAAACTACATCTTTCCTTCAGCTTTCCGATCATTCTTCCACACGTGAAGTCGTCCAGGTGATTTATTACAGTCATATTTCAGGAAAGAACGCATTTGTGTGTGCAGAGCGAATGTCTTTAATTGCGTGTCCATTCTTCCTTTTATTGTAGTCTTGAACTGATCGCAATAACCCTTGTTCTGCAATTTCATCGTTGTCTGCTTAAAATTTACAATGTTGCTTAAGTTTTCCATACCAATGTAACTAAATAACTGTAGATAAACCCTAAAAATGATTCTTATTCATATCCTAAGTATATGTAACTTTTTAGATTAGCCATGATGGCTGAAGTGGCGACTGAAAACATTTTTTTGAAGGAAACACCACTTACATCTACAAAAAATAAATTTTTGGTTTCTGAGTTCTATGAAAAATGGTAAGTTTTTGAAGTTTTTGTTATTTTAGATTTTTTTTAAGGTTATCAAGAATTGTTCTCTCAATCGTAATTTTATGTAGCTAAATATGTTGCTAAATGTTTTTTTTGATACGCAGTATTCTTTATTGTTATATAGATTAATTAATAATTCTTAGTATTTTAATATTTCCTTTTTCTTCTTAATTAATGTTTCTTATAAAATTAAATGTTTTTTTTAAAAATTATATGTATATATATATATATATATATTTATATATATATTGCATTGCAACCCTTACTATTAATCTTTTGTATGTAACCTTTAGATGGAAAAGAAGTATAGTGTACCCCAAATGGAGAAATTGGGGATTTTTTGGTGACATATAATTGGTTGTCAAACTATTGATATGTATTAATAGTCATCCAGAAGTAAAAATATACTGTTGTTTGTAAAAAGTGCTACGCCATGAAGGAGTCATCAGAATTAAATGAAATGTAATACACAAACGACTTGTATTGGTACAGATAAATGAATACATTTTCAAAGCAAATAAATAAATAAATAAAAAACAAAAACAATATTAGGTGTCCGAAATTAGTATTTGGTGTATCCACCACGTGCTGCAATGAGTGCTGCTATACGACGTAGCATGGAGGCAAACAGATATTGAATGTTTGCTTGTGAAAGAGATTTCTATATTGTTTGTACGTGCACCCAAAATTCGTCTTTTAAAACTGTAGGATGTTGATTACAAGCGAGACGCCGACCAACCAAATCCCACCCATGTTCAATAGGTGACATATCTGGTGAATAAGCGGGTCAAGGAACTAGTTGCATGCGTTGATCTGAAAAAAAGTCTTGAACATTCCTTGCAATATGTGGACTTGAATTATCCCGATGAAAGATATCTCCAAGGCAGTGGCGTAACGGAAAACGCTAGGGCTTGGGGGTCCAAACTCAAGTTTTGGACCCCAAGCCCAAATATGTACTTAGCGTCAGTCAAGCTTTGGGCAATACGGGGGTGTACGTTACGTCACTGCTCCAGGGATGTCTTGAAAGAAGGGAATGACTTCAGGCTGTAGAGAGAGAGAGGAGAAGAGCTCTTCACGGGGGCACCTGTTACTATTCAAATTACTCTTAATTCATAACAGCTGAACTCGTCTATGATACGAA
Organism: Trichonephila clavipes; assembly: GCA_019973935.1. Lineage (NCBI taxonomy): Eukaryota > Metazoa > Arthropoda > Arachnida > Araneae > Nephilidae > Trichonephila > Trichonephila clavipes. Next base: position 122,474 of record BMAU01005471.1, read on the forward strand.
ATAGCACCCCAGACCATAACTCCGGATCAGTGGCGCTCACAGGAATTTTCAAGGGGGGTTCAGGGTCGAAAGTCCACCATTCTCGTATCATGCTATCATGCTCCAATACGCCACCCAACATATTTTTTGTCGATTTTCGGGAACAAAAAACAGAGTGCAAAATTAATTATTGAATAAATAAATAACATTAATTAATAAAACTAATTAATAGCAAATAATTAAATTTTACGTACTATATACATTGGGTTATAATCAATCGGAAAAAAATCAAGGGCTTTTGGGGGGTGGGGGTCCGGACCGGGGACTACTTGCGTTCACCACTTGTGTGCGCCACTGCTCCGGGTGTGCGGCCACTATAACGTCCAATAATACGCTGTGGCAGGCAGCGTTCACTGACATAGCGTCTAACACGAATGCGGCCATCATGGTTCCACAAATTAAGACGGGATTTATCAGAAAAGACAACTTGTTGCCAATCAGCCCGCCAGGTTCTGTGTTCATGAGCCTTTTGCAGACGCAGCCGTCGATGGTTTGCTGTGAGGGGAATCCTGTATAAAGGAATCTTTGTACGCAGTCCATAATGCAGCAGACGTTGATGAATTGACGAAGCCCACATTAATACACCTGTAGCAGTAGACAAACGTGTTACCAACTGCCTGGAGAAAACTGTACTGTCATTCACCGCCATGCGGACCAGGTGTCTATCATCGCGCGTTGATGTCACTTTTCGTCGTCCACTTCCAGTTTTTCGAGTTGTCCGGTTCTCGATGATTTACTGCTTCCTAACTCGCATCGCCGTGGAACTGTTCCGCTGCGCACGAGTTGCTATTGCATGACCGGAAAATCCTCCTTAACGAAGGCCGATGATTCTCCCCTGTTGAAACTACATAAGTTGGAATTTCATCCTATTTCGTCGTGGAGGCATACTTAGGTCCCTTTAAATGTTCGCTACTAACAAATAACCATGCACGTTTTCAGTGTCTCGCTACAGACCTCTATTTATATGCTTTCAGTATCAGTTCAAAGGGCGCTGCTCGCACCACGTATGTGCTGCACATTTCAAGGTATAGGCTATGGTAGCCGACGTCCTGTTTGAAAATCTTTGCTTTCGACCTTGAACAAGAGCAGGTGTCTTCAGTTTGCAAAGGAGCACAAAGATTGGACAGTATATAACTAGAAAAGGGTTCTGTGGTCCAATGAATCGTATTTTCAATTATCCCATGCAGATGGTAGGATGCGAATATGGGAAAACAAAACCAGAACGAAAGCATAGACTTGTAAAATCCTGTTGATGTTGCGATGAAGGTAATCCCGTATAGTAGAAAGTAGATTTTAACATAGGTAAATGTTTAATGTAATGAGGTGAGTTGAATGCGAAATATATATTCTACACACCAAAACAATCGAATAACTAGTGCTGCCATTTTACAGTAGTTTAATTACAATATGAAGGATGGTTGCAACACTATAGGAAGCCATGTGGCGATTATCGTGCTTTAAGTGTAATCACCATTCCAGACAAATACCCAATTCCTCAAATATTTGATATTTCTTCTAATCTAGTAGGCAAAACCCCGTGTTTTCAACACTAGATTTAAAAAATGCTTATCACCAAGTTCCTATGAACAAAGATGATATTTCAAAGACTACATTTATCACGCCTTTTGGCTTGTTCCATTTTAATTTCATGACATTTAGATTGAGGAATGCCGCACAAACCATGCAGAGACTACTCGACCAAATTCTTTAAGGACTTTAATTTTGTTTCAGATATATATATACAGGGTGTCCAGCCTTAAAGTGACCCAATAGCTAATTCCCGAACCGTTCAGTTTAGACATGCACTTCCAATTTGAAAAATGTTTTAAAAAAGGTAAAGAATGTGTGGGTGTGTGTGTTTTTACGTGCTTTTCGAAGCAAAAAAACCCATTTAGAACAAAATTACAAAAATCAAATTTTTATACGGTCCCCAGGTACTATCATATATATTTAGGAAAAGATGCATTGCACAAAAACAAAGTAAACACAAAAGGTTTCATTTTATTACGATAGAAACTGACCGAGATACGGAACTTTGAAAATCATACATTTAAAGTATTTTCTGGACAACTTTCAAGAAGCTAGTAAGGGGCCGTCTCCAAAGTGAAATTAATTGGAACTTTGCCAGGAAACTTTCACTCTTATGTAAATCGTTTTTAAATTTAAAGTTAATATTACAAAAATTGAGTACTTAAGAAATAAAATTTATTATGTGTTAATGTAAAACATAGACAAAATAAAATATTTTGGACGAAGAAAACATTTCAAAAGCAGTTAAAAAAACTAGGTTTATTTGCTGCGGCTTCAGACTGCTTTGTTGCGGTACTTATCATCGCGATCATTAAAAATCTGTTGTATAGTCGTTTTCAGGGGCTGCGTAGCCCAGTGGTCAAGGTATCAGATCATGGCAGGCATGTCATGAGTTCGAGCCCAGTACCACTAAAAACCGGCCGTGTAGGGCAGCGATGCATGCTAAATCTGTCGAGAGCTGAAACGTCCTCCCGTTGATGTGGTGTGGTAGTTAGGAGAGGGGGTGCAGCTCAGGTGTCGTCCATGTCACTTGACCATGGTTCAAAATTACGTGGTCCGTCACCAAAAGCCCCCGTGTAGCTGAACAGTGCGACGTTAATATTCAATCAATCGTAGTCGTTTGCAATTGCATACAGTCGTATTCTAATATTACGAATTCTAGTACGGGAGAACGAGATGTATACAAATGAAGAATACTTGGAATTGGTACTGTTGTATGAGCAGCATAATCGAAATGAGAGAGAGGCGGCAAGACTTTTCCCATTAAATTTCCCAGTCGATGACATCCATCTTATTGTACAATTCCAGTGCTGTTCAACGCTTGTATAAAACTGGGAGTTTTCATAGACGTATTCCCTTATCTCGTGCCACACCTTCAGCGGATACCCACTGAGGATGTTCTAGGATATGCCCTGGCTCATCCTGAAAGTAGTGCTTGGGATATTAGCAAAGTTTGTTCCTACTCAAAATCGATGGTGTGGAACATATTACATACGTACGGTGCATATCTTTATCGTCCAGTCCTAGCGCAGGAACTAATGCCCTGAGACCAGGATCGTCGTTTTGATTTTTGCAATTTCGTGTTAAACACACTGGATGAAAATCCAGATTTTTTGAATGAGTTTTTGTGTTCGGATGAATGCCAGTTCTCGAGGCAAGGCACTATTAATACACAGAATAGGCATTATTGGTCCCTCGAAAACCCATATCTAATACGATCGAATCGCCACCAAGTACGTTGGTCGGTGAATGTGTGGTGCGGAATATGGAAGCGCACCTTAATTGGCCCAATATATTTCGATTGATCTTTAACATCAGAATCATACACGGAAGTTTTATTTGGACCGTTAGCCGATTTTTTAGAAGATGAAGTTCACCCGTATCACACGTATATTTTTGATGCAATTTGTGGCCGAATCTGAGGGGGAAGGGTTGCCGTAAACAAAACGACATGCTCTGACGTCAGCCGCGCTCTATCTCCACATTGAAAAATTACTCGCCGATTTTCCTGCTTCGGAAAACGAACATCCAAAATTATTTCTTTCATTTCGCTTGCGCTTTTGTTAATGGATGTAAACAGAAGTAGAGCACCATTATATTTAAAATATTATATGCCGTTAAAATACTATACACCATTAAAATATTATACGGCATATCTGAAGTGTTAGACGAAACCGAAGCCGCCATCTTGTTTATGACGTAGGGCGCCGAAGAGCCTTATTGGCTGGAATTTCAAGCAATTTTTATTTGGAACAACTTTTTGAGCTCGCTAGCAAAAAATTGCTCTAAAGCGGTTGCTATGGCAACTGAGTAAAAATTGCACGAATTGGACGAAAAATTGCTTGAAACGTGTACGTGTGATACGGCCTTTACGGGATTTGTCACGCATGTGGTACCAGCATGATGGTACCCCCGCACTCAAATATGCGCATCCATGTACATTTTTGGCGCAGACATTTGACACTCGAAAAATCGGCTACGAAGGTCAAGAGGTTGCAGAAGCTGCTAGCGGAGTTTCTGACGCGGGTTTGGAACTGCATTTCTGCGGAAGGCAGTCATTTTGAACATTATTTTAATTTGGTCGTTCTGATATAATAAAGCCCCTGATTCATGATTGTAGCATCATTCCACGTTATGCTATAATTTGAAAGGCAAATCATGTATTTTTTTGCTGCTATTTGTTTAAACAAGCTATTTAAATCTTTTCGGTACAGGTTGTATTTCTTTAATTTAACTTTTATTGTTTGCCATATAGCAATACAAATTATCAATCTATGATGTTTACTACGATGTTTTAATATTACTATGATGTTTTTCTTTTGATATTTCTGTAGATAGTGAATTACTGTTCTCTAAACTCAATTTGTATACGACCCCCTTTTCTGAGCAATTAAGATGCTTCAACTTTATGTAGGCATAACTCGGTCAGTTTTTATCGTAATAAAATGAAATTTTTTGTGTTTACTTTGTTTTTGTGTACTGCTTCTTTTCTATACATATAAATAAAAATGAAGTGTCTGTTTGTAATTTGAAATTAATAGCTTTATACTAAATGCATTTAAAAGTATATACGGTACTTATATGAAAGAATCAATTTTAAAATTTTTTATCTGTCTGTCTGTCAGTCTGTTTGTTGGGGCTAATCTCTGAAACGGCTGGACCAATTTTGACGAAACTTTCACTGGCAGATAGCTAATGTTATAAGGAATAACTTAGGCTACTTTTGTTATAGAAAAAAAATTAGGGTTCCGCGAAAATGAAATTAAAACCAATGAAATGGTGAACAATATCCTTTTCTAATAAGGATTGTTTATTTCAGTAGAGATTATTTTTATTCAATAGGGATTGTTTTATTTTGCGAGCCTTCTGTCTCGACGTTTCTAGACAAACTTTTTTGTTTGATAAGGTTACTTACTGAGACTCGCGATATTTCCCGTTCATATCCGATCCTAATGATTTTAACAGTCTTCACTTACCCCTTGCTTGCGGCTTCGTTTCATCCTACCCCGGTCCCTCACCTCACTGACAGTGTCAAAGGTCACGAGTACCTCTCCCCCCGCTTGTAGATTCGTTTCATCCTACTGTTGCTAAGACCTGTTTTGAACGGTTGCATCATTCCAATGATTTCATTCGTTCTCAAAAACACTGAGCAACATCAATTTTTCTATAACTTAGACAGCATTTAAACTTAAATCAGGAAGTTTTTGGGCTTTACGTCATTTGACTTCTCACAAGGCTCCGCATTTAAATAGAGGTAAGCTAATTTCATACCTCTATTGTTTATTTCATTGCCAAACACTGCACAAAGCAGTCACAATAAATGTTTGTCTTGCAAGAGTGATTGTACAAGTGTGAGTGTGCGGTGGGGGTGGCGATCGCAGAGCCAACAGGTTGTTTTATTTAGTTAAGTACGTAGGTAGTTGTTTCTAAAATAAATATTTTTAATTACGTTTTAGGTGAAAAAGTGCACTTACACCCTTTAGCTATACCTAAAAGAAAATCAAATCATTTTAATATAAATAAATAAATTGAATTGAAGTGTGTTTGTAGTTTGAAATTACAGTTTTTTACTAAATGCATGTAAAAGTATATCTACGGTACTTATTTAAAAAAAAAATCCAGTTTTTAAATTTTTGTCTGTCTATCTGTCTGTTTGTTGGGGCTAATTTCTGAAACAGCTAGACCGAATTTGACGGAACTTTCACTGGCAGATAGCTGTTGTTACAAGGAGTAACTTAGTTTACTTTTATTTTAGAAAAAAAAATAGGGTTCCGTGAAAACAAAATTAAAACCAATAAAATAATGCACAACATCCAATTCAAAAATAGGGATTATTTATTATTACTTTTTTTTTTTTAATACTCAAAGACATTTAAAAAGCATTTCTTCATGGAACAAACGCGATGACTCATTTTTAACGAAAAAGAATAATTTATTCTTACTGACTCACTTTTAATTTTGTAAGAACAAACGATTTTTTTCGTTGCTATCGCAACCAGAGTTGATATGGACCTTAAGAACAGAAAAAGCTTTGAGCAATATAAGGATTAATCTATACATTTAAATAAAAATGAAGTGTCTGTTTGTAATTTGAAATTAACAGCTTTTATTAATGCATATAAAAGTATATACGGTACTTATATGAAAAAATCAGTTTTGAAAATTTTTGTCTGTCTGTCGATCTGTCTGTCTGTTTGTTCTGGCTAATTTATGAAACGGCTGGACCAATTTTTGCGGAACTTTCACTGGCAGATAGTTAATGTTATAAGGAGTAACTTAGGCTACTTTTATTTTAGAAAAAATTAGGGTTCCGAGAAAATAAAATTTAAAACCAATGAAATAGTGCGCAATATCCGATTCAAATAGGGATTATTTTTATTCAACAGGGATTATTTTATTTCACGAGCCTTCTGTCTCAGCGATTTCTAGCAGTTATGTCAAACTTTTTTGTTTGATTAGGTTGCTGCCATTCGAGACGTTTTCCGTTCATGTCCTTTGATCCTAATTATTTTACAGTCCTTAAACTGCATTGTCAAAGGTCATGCGTCCCTTTTACCCCTTCCTTGCGTCTTCGTTTGTGTTCGCGTTTCACACTACTGCTACTTAGACCTATTTTGATCCTAATGATTTTAGTCTTCACCCCATCGACAGTGTCAAAGGTCATGCATCCCTTTCACCCCTTGCTCAACAAAAAACAAAGGGGGAAAAAAACAAAAAAAACCCCCATAGAATCACAAAGTAGAAGAATGACATACTTATAGCATAGGTATTTCTTTACGTAGAATACATAATTAAGATTTCGTAAACTCTGCGAATAAACACTTTTTTTTTGTTAAATTCCACAGGGATGAAGTCGCGGGTAACAGCTATTTAGCTTTTTTTTTTGTGTGTGTTTAATTTACAATTCACATAAAATTAACTCATTGAAAACTTCTTTATCCTTCAGTCTGTTTTGTTTAATTTTTAAATTCACCCGTGCAAAGAACGGGTATACCAGCTAGTCCTAAATGTAATTGATAGGACCTGGGAACCGTATAAAAATTTAATTTTTGTAATTTTGTTCCAAATGGGTTTTTTTTGGTTCGAAAAGCATGTAAAGACATTCTTTACCTTTTTAAAAACATTTTTCAAATTGGAAGTGCATGTCTAAACCGAACGGTTCGTGAATTAGCTATTGAGTCACTTTAAGGCTAAACACCCTGTATATATATATGACATTTTAATTGCCTCATCTTTCCCTGAAGAACATTGCATACATTTAAAATAAGTCTTTCACCGCTTAGAGCAACATAATTCAGCAATTAACGTACCAAAATGTACATTTGGGGCAAAAGATTTGTGGAAGTAGAATTCTTACGACATTTAGTTGTAAAAAAAGGGTATAACACCTTTAAAGAAAAAGTGGAGGCCATCATGAGTTTTCAAAAACCGACTACAGTTAATGACCTTCGACGGTTCGAATTAATTGGGAAAAGCATTTTTTTCTTGACTGAGTTGGTATGTGATTACCAGTGATGTCCTGAACCCCCTCAAATCAGTTATATCTGCCTAGAGCAGGGATGGCGAACCATTGGCATGGCACGCGACACAATATTTTGGGCACGCCAGCGATCAAAATAGTTTGCATTTTATTTCGAAATAACAAAGTTCACTATGAAGTATTACGAACAAATGCGAGTGATCGGTCGTGGGGCGGCGGGGAGCACACTCGTTTGTTATTGTCTTGCCTTAGTTATGTGGAGGACTACAGTTGCAAAGTTTGTCTATGCATATCATAGTCGACTTCATTGACACAACTGTGTTTTAAAGTTTATTTGTATTATATTTATGATTTTAAGTGTTATTTAACATGACTAGTTGAGCGAAAAAAAAAAGGGCAAGATATAGTAAGTGTAACAAAGAATTTCAAATTTGGTTAATCTAGAAATATGGCATTATTAGTAAAGGCAACAAAAAAGGTGCGTGTTTTATGTTCTAGAATAGTGGTATGCAAAACATCGTCTGTAAAACGGCGTTTCGAAACACATCGCAAATCCACTTGTCAAAAAGTGAACCACATCAAAATTAATTGCTTAAAAACCAATTGGCTGATGACTCCTATTGAGCATGTATTCTACTAAAAGTAATATCTTACAATCCTAATATAAGTTATTTGTCATCCACATACACACAATCTGCCACAACAGAAGTCACACTAATGTTACTTTAATTTGAATTACACGTATATCTAAAACATTTACAATTATACAGTGCAAAAGGGATTTTTTCGTAGTAAACAAAGAGTTTTGTATTCTTAGTAATAAGTTTTATTATTTTCCCATAAATCACAAGTCAAAATTATTTGTGGTGGCACGTCTGTACCTCATTAAACACTTCTTTGAAAAAAGTGGCACGTTGTTCCGTAAAGGTTCGCCACCCCTGGCCTAGAGGTAATGCTATTGATCGATCTTTACTATAATTTACTCGTTTGATTGGTTTTGAAGTATCAATTGTCCAGTTGTGAGCCTTTCAGTGTGACAGCTGGTAGTTATAATTTTGCGTTCCTCTTAACACTTATTACTTTTACTTCTTCTGAGATAGATATTACTTTAAGGAAGCATTCTAAAATAATCATTTTTAATTGAAACATTTCTATGACTGTGATAGGTATATCTACGGTAGTTGGTGTGGGCAACTCAAGTATTTTAAGAACATTTCAAGATTCCGGAACTTCTTCTCCAAAACGAAACGGAAAATATGAACTCAAACGGAAAACTACTCCAAGAACTGATAACATTCTAATTAGGAATAGCAAAATAAGTCGAAGAAAGATAAGTAAAGACCTTCGAAAGGATTTATTGGATTATAGTGTTAAATTGGGCCCCTCAACTATACGGAAAAGGCTTCTAAAAGTTAGCCATAAGGCAACAAGACTGAGGAAAAAGCACTTTCCTATTCAGAAAAAGGTGAAAAAACGTGTAGCATGGGCCAAAAAATACCAATTCTGGACTGTTAACGACTAGAAGAAGGTGATTTTCAGTGATGAAACACATTTATTTGTACAGGGATGCAAATTAGGTGTAGTAAGACGAAGTGAAGATGAAACTCTGCTACCAGATCATACCCAACTGACTGTAAAACTCCCTTCGAAACTAATGTTTTGGGGGTTTTTCACAACAAATGGCACTCGAAGCTTAGTTCCTGTTAATGCCATAATGAATGAAGTACATATAAATATAATGTAGTATAATTATTGCATTCATGGAAACATTTGATGGACCATTTCAACATGACTTGGCTTCTTGTTACAATTCGAAATTAGTCCAGACTTTTATGCTGGATAGTAAAATAAAAGTGCTTAATTGGTTTGGTAATTCACCGGACTATTGAAAATTCATGGCATATTCTCAAGAATCGTTTGGCTAATATGAGTTGCACGACAACACAGAACAAATGATAAAAAGTGCCATACAAGTGTGGTTCCACGATGATATGGTTCCAGTTAAGATCATGTGCACTGCACTAGGAAAGTCAATACCAAGATGAGTGGAAGAGGTCATTTTTGCTACAGGAAGACATATTTCATACCGATATAGAGGTTTTTCTGTCTACTTAAGGTATGTAATGATTAAAAGCTAAGGCTTTAGAAAAAATCGTTTTCTTACTGTTTGTCCCATTTGATTCGAACAGTGTAGTGAATGATTTACTAAGATTTTGTTATAAGTTTTCAGTATAATATACGAAACAGCTCCGTATGCTTTAATGCTAGAATCTGAGAACATGTGTATTTCACACTGTGAACAGTTTGTACTGTCACACTCCAGGACATATCGAGGAATCTGAAGTTCACTTAAGGAAGACACTTTCGAACACCGCCACTGTTCAAACTTCTCTCTAATATCTGACTGCAACTCTTCATCCCAGTCTGTTTTTCTTTGCCATATTTCTTGAAATAAAGATTTAAACCTTATGTGGAAGGGGAACACAAATCCTAATGGATCAAATAGCCTGCCTGTAGCCATCAACAAAAATCATTTGGTATTTTTCTCTTTTTTGATGGAAGTCCAAGAGGCCGTTTAGACGAAGACTAAAATGGAGTCATTTTGAGGATGTCATAAAGCCCCCGGAAAACACGATGTGGTTGGTTTACGAAATCGTTTATATTTAAATGATCAAAATGTTCCAACTGCCATTGTTTCATTAAATCAAAGTTATTCGAAATCCACTTCCTCAGGTTCTTTCCTGCTTCAATCGTAATTTTTGCACTGCGCTCGACAAATCAAATACTGATAATACGTCATCTTCACCAGTGACGAGATCGTCCACGTAAAAGCAATGATCAAGTGTATGCACAGTATCGGGATATTGTGTGGGTTCCACGTATTTCTCTATATGCATCTTAATAGTTGCTGCCAAAAGAAACGGATACACGTTCACACCAAAAAGATCTCGATTAAATCTATACACTTACACACCATTTTCTCCGTCGTTTATAAGGAATCGTACTATGCCTTTATCATTTGGAGCCAAAGAAATGTGGAGAAGTGCTTTCTCCGCATCAGCTAAAATAGCTATTTTGTTCGAACGGAAGGATACCAATAAGTCCAAAATAATGGGGTTCAAATTGACTCCTTGAAAAAAAGGCAGTCATTTAATGAAAATTGTCCTAGCGTCAAACACTATTCGGAGTTTCGTTGTCAGAGATTCGTTTTTATTATCACTTGGTGAGGAAGATAAAACACTGGGTTATATTCATTGAAATAAAAGGATTTGTTACCCTTCTCAATTATTCCCTCATCTAAATAATTCTTTAAAACCTTACAATACTCCGAATACTACACTTTATCACTTTGCATTTTTCTCATAACACTTCCAAGTCGTCTTCTTTTCGCTAAATAAAAATTTTCACTCAACTCATTACTATCTCTTTTCCACGGAAGGTCTACTTCATATCTACCATTTGTAAAATGTACTCTACTCTGCTTAAACATTTCTAAATTAACGTCCTCCTCACTATCACAATTCTCGTCTTTGACACCAATCAATTCTAAGTCTCAAAAAGTCTTTAATGTTGCTTTTAAATCACAATCTATAATTAACCCACAGTGAATATTACTATCCCTCACCTCACCTCCTACACTTCCGCTAGCGACATATCCGAATGCAGTATTTTGTGAGAGTAGTCGAGAATCCCCCCAAAACAAATTTGGCCTGGTTTCAGTAATTCGTAAAATATTTCCGAGCCTAATAACACATCAATTTTACCAGGGATATTAAATTTATATTCCGCTAGCTTAATTTCGTTTGGTATATCTAATGAAGCATTTATTATTTTAGACGGAGTCAAATCAGTTATCCTTTTTAGTTCCAGTTATCCTTTTCCTTAATAAATTTAGATCTTTTTAAAACTTAAATCGTCGTTATTTATGGTCGCCGTAACACACCCATTTATTATCATTGTCGATTAATTTAAACAAGATACTTACAAAATAATTTTCTCATCTTTTAATTGTAATCTATCCGCGTAATAAAATTTGATTGACTCCCCACACAGGGGCGGCCCTTGGGCCGGACAAGCTAGACCCCTGCCCGGGGTGGCAAATTCTAAGGGCAGCATTTGCATCGAATTTGAATCCCCCCTTTTTGTTACAAAAAATTTGATATATTTTCTGAAATATTATTTATTGGCTGTGAATTTAGTATTTCATTTAAAGTATCTTACTTCCTTATTTTGTGCTCTGTCTGTTTAATGTCAGCTTTCTTTTATGTTGAAACTTAAGAGTTCAAAGCGGGAGTATATGTTCAATCATGAAATTAGATAAGTTTACTCATCTCTCTCTCTTTCACTCGTAATTTTCTTCCCTTCCTGGAGTGGGGTCAAGGTGTGGCAGGCATGTCATGAGTTCGAGCTTGCTGCCGCTGAAGACCCGCCGTGTAGGGGAGCGATGCACGTTAAATCTGTCGAGAGCTCAAACGTCCTCCCGTTGGTGTGGTAGAAGATTGTAGTGTCAGCTTAGATGTCGTCCTCGTCACTTGACCATGGTTCAAAATTATGAGGTTCGTCGCCTAAAAGCCCTCGTGTAGCTGAACAGTGCGACATTAATATTCACTCTCTCACTCACCCGTCCCGGAGTATGTCACAAAGGACATTCCTTTCACCCATACGACGTCAGGGGACAGGGGCAATCAGAAATTTTGGTTTTGTTTCGTTGATAGAGAGGCAGAGGAAATATTTTATTTTAGTCTTGAGCGTAGATACTATAAGTTAAAATAAACGTGTGGGATCCCCATCATCAGTACTCTCTTTTCAGAAAAAAAATTGCATGCTGAAATGGACGATTCCTTCTCTTGCATATATATATATATAAAGGGTGTTTTTAGAGGTATAGAACTTTAAATTGCAATAAAACAACGATGTATTATTTGATTGACATGAATTTTTTTTTTTATTCGAAAGATAATCTTGTGGCATTACATTTTATATATGATTTCTGGCATAGGACTGCCACGGCTGGCTCGGATGTAGTCCAATCTGGACGTCCAATTTTCGATGACTTTTTCCAACATTTGTGGCCGTATATCGCCAATAACACGGCGAATGTTGTCTTCCAAATGGTCAAGCGTTTGTGGCTTATCCGCATAGACCAATGACTTTACATAGCCCCACAGAAAATAGTCTAGCGGTGTTAAATCACAAGATCTTGGAGGCCAATTCACAGGTCCAAAACGTGAAATTAGGCGGTCACCAAACGTGTCCTTCAATAAATCGATTATGGCACGAGCTGTGTGACATGTTGCGCCGTCTTGTTGGAACCACAGCTCCTGGACATCATGATTGTTCAATTCAGGAATGAAAAAGTTAGTAATCATGGCTCTATACCGATCACCATTGACTGTAACGTTGTGGCCTTCATCGTTTTTGAAGAAGTACGGACCAATGATTCCACCAGCTCATAAAGCGCACCAAACAGTCAGTTTTTCTGGATGTAACGGTGTTTCGACATACACTTGTGGATTAGCTTCACTCCAAATGCGGCAGTTTTGTTTGTTGACGTAGCCATTCAACCAGAAGTGCGCTTCATCGCTAAACAAAATTCGCTTATGAAAATCGGGAACAACGGCAATCTCGTTTTGGGCCCATTCGTCGAATCTACGCCTTGCTTTGATGATCGTTTTGATGAATTGTCAAACCGAACTGATAATAAATCACTTGACAGCTGTTAAATCGTTCGCCATCTTGGAAAGTAATGCCAACTTAAACTTCTATACCTGGAAAAAAAACACTCTTTACTTAGAAAATAAATTCTGTTCTTTAATTTTTCCTTTGGATGATATGAAAATATCACACTCTCGACCTAGCTCTTTTGGCTTATACCACGTTTCGCCCTATTTAATTTCAATATGTGCATTTAATTCTCTGTCTAATGTCTCTGTTATCTTATCTGATATAATTAATTCACGAACTGATTTAAAATGTTTTACCTCCCGCAATTGGCAATAGTAATTACAATTTGCACTTAATCTGGACACGAATTGAACATAATTTTCGTTAGGTAACTTTTGAGATCCTTAAAACTAATTTAAACATTCATAGGGGTTTGGTTGAAATTTTCTTTTAACAAAATTGCTTTTAGTTTATCATAGTCACTTAAATCCTCTTCTCGTAGATAAACTATTAAATTATTTGTTTTTTCTCCTAGAATATTCAAAAGAATTTTGGATTTTAATTTCTCAGGAACATTTTTAGTTTTAAATGCCTTATCAATTGATTGAAAAAATAAATTAAAAGACTCTGCTTTTTGTGGTCCTGGGATAGTTAAGGTTTTAGTACTCTTAATTAAACGTTCTATATTACATTTGGTTGTTATTAATTGATTTTCATTTTTTAAAGGGGTACATTTTTTTCACCCGATTGATTATGTAATTTAGCTATTTCTAACTCTTTCTCTAACTATAACAGTTTAATTTTTTCAATTTCTAGTCTATCTTCGTTTTTATTTCCTCTATCATTTATTTCCTTCAACAAACAATCAACAATAGTCTGATACGTTTCTTTAACCTTTTTATAAATCTCTCATTCTCCTATATTAACTTTCTTAAATCTAAAACTTTAGCATTATCTGGTACATCTAACTTTAATTCCTCTGCAATAGCCCTCAGTTCGCGTCTTTTTTAAATTTACCAATGCTCATTTTCGCAAAATAAAGTTATCTCAATCACAAATGAAACACATATGAATCACAAAATAATTATCTCAATCACAAAATAAAGTTATCTCAGCCACAAATAAAACCTATATGAATCACAAAGTACACTACTGGCCATTAAAATTGCTACACCAGGAAGAAATGCAGATAAAACAAATTGATATTTATTGGAATAATATATTGTACTAGAAATAAAAAGTGATTAAATTTTCAAGAAATTTGGCTGCATACACACATCCTGAGAAATCAGTACCCAAAACAACCACCTCTGGCAGTAATAAGAGCACTTATACGTCTGGGCATTGAGTCAAACAGAGATCGGATGGCATGCATTGGTGCAGATGACCATGCCGCTTCAACACGATGCTACAGCTCATCAACCGTAGTGAGTGGTGTATGGTGACGAGTCAGTTACTCCACAACCATCGACCAGACGTTTTCTATTGGTGAGAGATCTGGTGAACATACAGGTCAGGATGACAGCCAAACATTTTCTGAAATCAAGGAAGGCCCGTTCAATACCGACAACATGTGGTCGTGCATTCCTTGCTGAAACGTAGGGCTTCGCAGGGCTCGAATAAAGGGTAGGGCAAAAGATCGAAACACACCAGAAATATAACGTGCACTGTTCAAAGTGCCATCAATGCGAACAGGAGATTACCAAGACATGTATCCAATAGCGTCCCATACCATCACGCCAGAGATAGGCCAGTATGACGATATGACGAATGTACGCTCACCACGATACCTCCAAACACGGATGCGACCATCTTGGTGCTATAAACAGAACCTGGATTCATTTGAAAAAATCACGTCTTACCATTCGTTTGACCAGGTTCATTGCTGATCACACCATTGAAGACGCTCCTGTATGTGATGCAGCGTCAAGGGTAGCCACAGCCATGGTCTCCGTGCTGAGAGTTCATGCTGCTGCATACGTCGTCGAGCTGTTCGTGCAGACACTTGTTGTCTTACAAGCGACCCCATGTGACGTGGCTGCATGATTCATTAAGGCCATGAGGGTAATATGCCTGTTTTCTCGGCTTCTGGGTATAGGGGGCCGTTGAGATCCAGCACGGAGCACAGTCTGCAGTTTTTCCAATCTGGCGCACGAAAATTATTTTATGGCTTTTATATTTAATGATCAAAAATCATAGTAATTAATGTAAATTGGGTATTCTTTTCTGTTTTTTACTAACATTTAAAGTTAATAGGGTCTTAACTAATTTATGTCCAGTTTGAATTTGATCAAGAATAAGTGATTGCTAAGTGAAACTAGTTTTTAAGCAAGGATCTAAGGACATTAACAGAAGCACTAATTCACACGTGATAGAATATATATAAGAAATAGTGTGGCAAGTTAAAAAAATTAAATTTAATAACTATTAAAGATTAAACAAATACAATCAAACATAACATTGTGCATATACAGTAAAGGATATTAGGTATAATGTTTAAAAGGACTCGGCACCCTTTGAAAATTTTTTTATTTATGTATTTAAAAATTACATTTTAGCATTTCATATAATGTTTATTTAAGAAAATGATACGAGATAAAAATTTGCGCATATTATTCACACAATTTTACAAATTTAATTTCTTTTAAAAAATTTGGAAATTTTTAAAATTCTACTCTTTTTGTATTAATTAATTTTTCAACATGAAATTTTTGTAATATTTCTGAGGATGTTTTAAACACCTTTAGGGATCGATTTTACAATACCTTAATTAGTTTTGGAGAAAAAATAATAAAATGTTGATATACAGGGCGGGCAAAAAGTCCGTAAACATTTTAAAAATTCATAAAATCCGGAGAAATGGACGAAAAAAAAAACTGTTTGCAGGATCAGAATTAGTATGTTACGGGAATTTTTTTAAGCTAGAAAAAAAATAATTCGAAAATCATCCGGTAGGTGGCGCTGATGTACGCAAATCAAAGAAACAATGCGTAAATAATGAACAGAAAACTTTCACAACTTTATTACACCAGAATATGTTCCACATGACCACCACCACAGGGGAGAAGACATTCCAGACGAGTGACAAATCCAGCAACGGCAGAGTGCAACATGTCCGGATGTATGGAGGATACTTCTCTACGGATCGCATCTTTCAGTTCCGACAGACTTGATGGACCGAATAGATACACGCGAGATTTCAAATATCCCCACAACCAGAAGTCTGCCGGTGTTAAATCTGGAAACCGAGGAGGCCATGGGTACCTGCAGCGCCTGTCAACGATTCTGTCTTTCCCGAACGTCTGTATCAGGAATGCCTTAACCGGATTAGCAGTGTGACTGGTTGCTCCATCCTGCATGAACGTGACATTCGAAATCTGACCTCGTTGAATTAAACTTGGCACGACAATCTCCCGCAGAAGCGTTAGATAACGCCGAGAATTTACCGTTTCCGTTATCCATCCATTTACTGGGCACTGCGTTTCAAAGAAGAAGGGTCCTATGATAAATGAACCCGTGAGACCACACCATGCTGTCACTTTGGGGAATGCAATGGCATCTGTGTGTACTCACGTGGATTAGAGGTCGCCCAAATGCGACAGTTATGGTTGTTAACGTCACCATGAAGCGAGAAACGAGCTTCATCTGTCCACAAGATGTTAAAAACCCAGGTGGGGGGATCCTGTTCCATTTTAGAGAAGGCCCACTTCGCAAATGCTTCCCTCTGTGCGGTATCTGCTGGCAAAATTTCATGGCACGATTGCAATTTGTATGGGTACAGCTGGAGGATTCGACAAAGAATATTGCGGACAGATGATGGTGGTAAGCCCAATCCTCTGGCAGCTTCACGAGCACTGCTGGTCCCTGAAGCTGCTTCGGATGCAATCGCTTCCATTTAGACAGCAATACAGGGTGCACGTGCTTCTTTCAAGCATGGTCATCCGGCTCGTGCTCGATCCTCCAAATTTAAAGTTTCCTCAAAACGTTTAACAAGCTTTAAGAGACCTGCAGGTGTTAAAGGGCCTTTTCCACTCTTCACATTTTTCTGGACTCGGAATTTACGCAAGGCAATGGTCGCTGATTCCTCGTTCATGAAAAATCACTTCACCAACAAAGCGTTATCCGGTGCACTGAGCATCCTTGTTCACATTCACTATTTGTAATGGTGAAATGAATGTGGATTCATTGAGAGCAAAGGTTTTATAGCCGTCTAATTTGCATATTTCCACCACAGACGCTTGTAATAGCGCCACCTACCGGTTAATTTTCGAATTATTTTTTTTCTAGCTTAAAAAATATCCCGTGACATACTAATGCTGATCCTGCAAACAGTTTTTTTTTCGTTCATTTTTCCGGATTTTATGAATTTTTAAAGTTTTTACGGACTTTTTGCCCACCCGGTATATATGCTAAAATTCAACCAAAAGCCTAATATTTCCCATGTTTCAATTTTTTTAAAAAAAGTATTCCATTTACAGAAAGATGGATCCCTAATTTTGTTACATGCATTACATATGAGACACAGGGAAAAAAATGGAAGTGATTGGTAAATAACTGGAAAAAGTAGTATTTTGAATGCGAAAAAACACAAACTGAGAAAACCCATTTTAAAGTTTATAATTCTGAAAAAATAATTATTATATGCTTAAATAAACATAACATATCGCACCAAAATATTAAGCTACATATTTTCCTTAAAAATAGTAAAATGTAATATAAATCTTACTCCCCCGACAATTACGCATCATTCGACTTGGAGAACTTTTCATTTCTATGGCACCTCATCCATTTTCCCCCTACAAACGAGCAGAGATTTTTGACAACTTTTCAAACTTTTAATTGCTGCTGGTCCTCATATTTGTCAAAGTTCATTGTAATCCTAACTAAACTTGAAACAACATTAATTTTTTGCGCTAGTGTCTTGCTCTTCCTTTCACACATTGAATAAAGCACGCCGAGTAATACCATCCGCCAACGCTGAAAAAAAAAGTCATAACTTTGGGAGTATAGCAGGAAGTAGCAGCTAAATTTGGTATTAAATTAAAGGTCTATAACTACTCTATGTGACTTAAGTGTTACTGTAATCAATCCGTGTCAATCCCAAAAGTTCTAGTCCATTAAACACAAAAACTGACATACGTTAGTAGGAGTTACATGCTGTGCTAAATGTTATGTTTTTACAATTTTTAATCGAACTTGAACCAAATTTGAAAGTCAAATCAAGAAATTTTTTACTCGTGATATCTATTTAAAAAAAAGCGCTAAAATCTGCAAAATCCTTTTCAGACGATACGGTAGAACTTGCGATTGAAAAGGAGGCTCTCGCAAGTGTTTCTTGTAACAAAACAAATCCGATCTAAACCGATAATTGTTAACGATTTCCATTTGCGTACTGACAATAACTGTTTACCACATGGCCAGGGAATTCAAGAGGACCATAAATTGTGGGTTGTTGTTTTATTTCGTGCAGTTTCATTTTTGAACTTTCCGTGCGCCAGATTGGGAAAACTGCCCACTGTGCGGCGTCCCGTATTACTGTCTTGAACTCATCGATTCCATATTCTGCTAACAGTCATTGGATCTCGACCTACGCAAGCAGCAATACTGCGATGCTGCAATGCAGCTATGCTGCGAGAATAAAGTTAACTCAGCCACTCATGAAACATTTATAAATCACAAAATAATTACACCTCAAAACACTATTAAAACAATAGATGACTACCTTTCACCTAGTGACAGTATCAACCGAATCTCTGCTAAACACATCGCTACAGCTTTCGATTTCAATTTGTACTCGTTGCACCAACACGGTTTAAAATTCTTGATCTTCGGTCCCGGCCATTTCAGGCTCTGACGGATCATATATTTACTCACTGGTTCACAATACATAGTTAACACTAAAAAATCACACCACAAATTAAATAAATGGCTGGGACTCTTAGAAAAAGAAAGAAAATTCGAGCGTTCTTTCCCTCCCATACGCTCTCTTTTCTCCCAAAGTTTACTCATACACTGAACTCTAGACACACTAGCGCCCTCTCGCGACAAATATTCACTTGTTATTTTGGGCGTTACAAGAATTATTTGTTCAACACTGCACTGTATAATTTATAATTCACCGTTAACGATGTATTAAAAGCATTCTTTAAGTTTCATAATCCATCTTTTAATGTGATGTGTGGTATATTTTTATTGTTAGCTGTTGTAATAATGTCGAACAGTATCAATTTTGCATCTTTAAAACATGCTTAAGTATTAATCTTTTAAGAAATGATTTTTTGTGTGGTCTTTATTTTTATTAAGATCGGAGAAAAACAGTATTTGCTAATCCTTTGCGAAGGTGTTGATACATTTTCTGGATGTGAAAGTCGTAGGTACGCAAAGCATATGATTGCGTAGCATGTGAAAGACCCCTTGAGTATTTATTTGGCTCTGGTACTTTCGGCAAAAGTAAATCAGAGCAGTATTTAGTATCCGACGAGAACTTGAATTAAAATTAATTCAACCGTCAAATTTTGGTAGCGAGAGTCGCCACTAGATAGTGCCATCATGAAATGGTTCTCACATTTGGGGACTTGCCGTGTCTGCAGAGATTTAGTTGCCAATACGCTGGGGAAAAAATATTTTCAGATGCAATCCAGAACTATTCCTCTTTTTTTCCCCCTGTCACTGAGCATAAAACTGAAACTTATTCATTTTAATTAAAATTGTTTTTTTTTTGTGTTAGATAATTAATGTTTCCGATAAAGAAAAGTTGAAATTGTACATTCATTGACGCATCTCTGATCAAGTATCGAAATATAATTTTTTTTTTCATAATTATGGACTTTAATATTTTTCACTTTGAATTTGGTTACATATTTTTTAAAACATAAGTGACAACATTTCTTAAAGAATTTGAGTCTGATTGTTTTGGATTCACGTTAAAGTAACAGTTTTCTATTATGAAATTTATCAGCTGTAAAATTTTCTCCCATGCAATAATTGTTTAGAGAACTAAATTAGCTGTACTAGAGATTGAGATCAAGGTAAGTAAAAAAAAAAAAATTGCTTGTTTATCTAATGTTTAAAATTTCATTTCAAAATTTAGGTTAAAATGCAGAAATGTGTGTATTATTTTATGTTTTTGTCTTTGCAGGTGTCCTAATTTATCTGAAATTTATGGCATGAAAAGAAAATACGATTTAACGTGCTTAGAAAGTTGTAAAATGAAAGAAGATGCCCTAGTAAGCATTAAAAATAAGTTTTTGAAAAAAAGGTAAGATGCATCCTCCCTTTATTGCATGTATTTGGTTTGTTTGCTAAAGAGTTCTGTAATAATTTATTCACACAGAATATATCAATGATTTAATGAAGATCTCATCCTTTTTTTTTTCATTGAACATTTGAACAGTACTGGGTACAGTTGATTTAATTCATTTTACACAACTGGGAACATTTGTAAAACTGATTAATACCACAATTGAATAACTTTGTGTAGCCATTAAATCTATAAAAATAAGGAATATCACAAAATCTTCAGCATAAATCTAATTTGAATGCACATATGTATGCCTTGTGAATTTAAGAGGATATACGGAACAATTTATAAAACTGTTTACAGTTCCTAGAAGCATCCACTTGCATTCATTCCATTCTTGAAGTCCAAGCATGTAGTGTCATTTCCATAAAACTTCAACATGTCTTTGTGCGGGTGTTATTATAACATGGAAAAAAGTTTGATTTCATATAGGGATACAAATCTTCATCAGAATTGTTTTGATCCTTGAAAAGAACCCAATATTTAAGACTTCTTGAGAATATTTCCTTGATTTAATTTTTGGAACTACGCTCGTCTCTGTGCACTTGTTGATGCTTTATCGCACGCGCGCGTCTCATGTTCCCTTACGACCTAAAATTTTATCCATGATTCTGTTTATATCTATTGCCATAAATGTTTAATACTGCGAATTGCAATTAATGCGTAAATTGCAAAGTGCACATTCAAGATAGTTTCAATAGCAATAGAAGGATTGACTCGACCGAGACTGACTAGAATTGAACGAGCATTTGTATACGCGTTTTCGATAGTTTGCCCAGTCGGTTGCACCGACGTCCACTAGAGTGCCTGATGTGATAGATACAAGATAGAGAGCAACAGAGACTAGCTTATTTTTCTGAAGACATTTGTATTTTCAACATGAATTCCTCAATGGATGATTGAGGAAATAAATATTTAATTTAATTAAAAATTATTTTGCAATCTGTTCCAATTTAAAAATTATAAAGGAAAAAAGTAACGCGTAATATTTATCATATATTACTTAAATGTAACTTATTTAAAATGTTTATTACACTTAAAAGTAATGTATACAAAATTTAATTCTTATCTTGATAATTTGTACGGTTTCTAATTAATGTCGTATTGTAGCTTTAGTGTTAAATACATTTTCACTGTTTGGGTAAGGGTGCTGAAAATTGTTATTCAAAATTGAGACGCAAATATTAAACATTTGAGAAGCATTGAGCTAGTGTATTTAAAAACGTTAATTTAACTCTATGTGACTTATTTTTTAAACTTATCTTAAAAACGTTTGAATTGAATTTTTAAAATTAAGTTTAGGATAATTTTATCAGTTAATCGCTTAACACAGATAAAGAAAGGAATTGTATGGGGAAAATTCTTTTTAGAAGTTAACTATTTTAGTTAAGTTCATTAATTAATTCTTTAGCATTGCAATTTAGCTCTTTTTGATTTGTTAACAATGATAGGAATTTTCTTTAATGCCATGAAATGTTCGAAAGTAATTAAGGGAGTTCTTTTTTGACGATTAAAAAATATTTTAAAAAATGATGATAGTTCGCGTTTTTTTATTGAAAATTCTTGCATGATTTATTATTATTTATTTTTTAGGATCGGTTATGATTGTAACAATTGATATGCAATTGTTCGTTTTCAAGGAATGTCCATATATTATTTAAGTTGTCCTTAGTAGTTGAATAGTATCGTAAAAGTATTTTTCTGTTCTTAATCGTAGGTTTCAATCCTAAGTCATTTTATTTGGATTTACTGCACAATTTTTACTTTAATTTATTTTAAAGTTTTTGGGTAAAGTAATTTCTGAGTTGAAAAACGTGTGATTTTACAGGTACTATTTCAAATGAAAATTCACGATCTAAAAAGCATAAAGCTTCCCTTCAAATCATTAGAAGGATGTGTGCAAAAAAGAAGTCTCGCAGAAACGAAGATAACCGAGATAACATATACCGAGGTAAGCAATTTTAAAAGAAAAATAAATTAATTATATAAAGTTAATACATTATAGAATCGATATTTGTCAAATGTTTATTTTAGTGAATGCCTTGTAAAAAAATTTTGCTAATCTTTTGCTCTTTTTTGTTACAGAAATTTTCAGATTAAAATATTGTGGCTATGTTATTGTTATTTTATAGTTATTATTATTTTCTAAATGTTGTAAATATGCTGTGAATATTTTATTGCTCTTTGAAGTTGTTTGTATGTGCACTAGATTCACAGTCTAAATTTTTCATTCCAGCCATCTTGCTAATAGAATTTTCAGACACTTATCTAAATTTCTAAATAATTTTGTTTGGTCTTTTATTTTTTCTGAAATGCAGTAGAGACATGATAGTTCTAGTTTCCATTATTCCGAAAAATTAAAAAATTAAAAATTCTCTGTGATTTCTCAGAAGAAACACCCTTAAGCAGTTTAGTACAAAACTGGCTAGTCAACAATATACCTCAAAATTATTATTGATTAATTATGATTTATTTAAATCTTCCTTTATATAAATTTGATAGTCTGAGTATTTTGATAGTTTGTTATAAACCCAGTTCCCCCCCTTTTTTTTTTAACTCGCATTCTCAAAACTTTACTGTATATTCAAATTTTCGAAGTTTCTCATCTCATTTTATTATTTTTTTGTTATACTTTTCTAGAACAGTTTTGATAAGTGTTTTAAAAAATATCGCAAAATAAGTAAGATGAATTTATCAACTGGCTTAAAAAGAAGTATTATTTGTATCTATACATTAAATAGTTTTGGCTGTTGTAAAAAGCCTTGTTTTCTGATAGCTGTATTTTGATTACAAAAAGAAAAATGTTCTTAAATATTAAGTATTCATATTGGTCGCCCATCCGGTATAGGGGTTAGTGACGCTTACTCCTGTGCCGTAGGGCCTGAGTTCGAATTGCGCAGAAGGCATAGATGTTTGTAAATGTATAGTGCCTTCACGGCATTGGGGTACTCTAAACAGCCATCTAGCCACAAGTCCTCTCCTGAGGCTGATGGATGGGAAAAAGAGGTGGGAGTTCTTTGACCATCCCCAGGGTATCCTCCCTCAAAATTGGGGTGGAAAAAATCCCGGGCTAAATCGTTCTGCCACCTGTATGGTGCTCAATGCTACGGCTAAGGACAGGTGTCACTTAGCCCTTTGCCATGAGGTGGCATTAGTAACAACAACAACAGTATTTATATATTTTTTTTCTCTTCAAAATATCATCCTGACTGTCATCAAGAATAAATATAAATTTCTTTATGAGCGTAGAAGCATGCTAATGCCAGAAAGATGGCAAAAGGAACTGGGCCAAAATGCAGGATATATAATTCTCAATAAAATATTTACACACTATAAAAAATCACTTTTAATTTTTTTAAAAAAAGGAAACTACTTTTCGAAAAACTAAATAGTTTAAAACAGGAGATGGAAATCTTGTAGCTGTGGTGTGCCAAACTAATCTAAAAATATGATTCAGGATGCCACACTGTAGGGGATAGTTGAAACAATTCGATTCCCATGTTAATGCTTGCAGAGTTAGGGAATAGAGGTCAAGAATACAGATTTATATAGTTTTATGATATATATAGAGAGATAATATGTATTTACTACATAGTTTTTTATAGTTTAATTTTATATAGATAGTAAATAGTTTAGAGATTAATATAAATTATTAATATGAATTTAGATTTTTATTATGTATTATTTTGCATCATTTAAAGATATATTTTATGTTGTTTATTTTTATATTAATAAAAAACTATTCCTTCAACAAAAATAAAAAATTGAAATTTTCATGTATTATGTATCTTTTGAACTTAATCATTAAAATTAGAAATGAACATAAAATATAAGTATTTCCTTTCAATATAATTAAATAAAAGATTTATATTTTAGTATGAACCTCTCTTGTCCCTGCACCGATCTACTTCATATTGCAATATCAGGGGTATGATTTGTGACTTGCAATTTGACATGGTTCTGGTGGTCGCGGTAGCCTAGTGGTTAAGGTAACAGGGTATCATAAGTTTCAGCCTAGTATCACTGAACACCCGTCGTGTAGTGGATCGATTCACGTTATTTCTGTCGAAAACTCAAACGTCCTCCCGTCACTTTGATATGGTAGTTGGGAGAGGGGGATGCCAGAGCTCAGGTGTCATCCTCGTCACTTGACCATGGTTCAAAATTACGAGGTCTGTTGCCAAAAGCCCTCGAGTAGCTGAACAGGGTGGTGTAAATATTCACTTACTTACTCACTTGACATGATTCTAAACGTTCAGTTTCTAAACAACTTCTTTACAGACTCAAAATATTTTTTAAATGAGGAAAGATTTGTTCTCACTAGATCTGTTGGACCAAAAATGGAAAGCAGAGTGCATGCAATTTTCTTCAAACAGTTAAATCTCACCTGCAATGACTTACAATAATTTAAAATAGCTTTTGATTTATCGTAAAAGATCAGATTTATCGCTCGGATTTTTTAAAAAATTTCGTGAATGTTACTTTCTACAATTTTGAAGAAGTTGGTTCAATAATCTCCGTTTCAAAATTACCAACTTCCATCCACTCAAAAATTGATAAATTTATAGACTGGTGCAGAGTGTTATTGAGCATTGTACCGCGTACACAAAATAGGTTGCCAACGCCTGGTTTAAAACAATAATATACATCACGTATATGTGGAAACATTTCTAGCACCTTTTGTAGTTCTTGATAAGACTACCATTAATGATGTTAATCCTATTTTTAACTTGTCTCACTGTTCTATGTGTATTTGGTGTAATCTGAATACCGAATTTTAGAGGTATGGGGAGAGGGAAAATTTTTGAGAATGAAAACTTTTCGATAACATTTCACTCATATTAATGAAGGTATATGGTTGTAATAAGAAAGGAAAAAAATCCACCT
This sequence comes from Trichonephila clavipes, assembly GCA_019973935.1. Lineage (NCBI taxonomy): Eukaryota > Metazoa > Arthropoda > Arachnida > Araneae > Nephilidae > Trichonephila > Trichonephila clavipes. The sequence continues at coordinate 147,874 of BMAU01005471.1, forward strand.
TTAATAACACTGACAATTCGCATTGCATAGAGATAAAATTGGTGCAACTGTAAATGCCTCTAAGTGAACTCAATTATAGTGCTAATGCATTGCGATTAATTAACTTAATCAAAATAGTTGATTAACTTTTAAAATATATTTTTTCCCGTATGGAATTCTTTTTTTTTTTTGCACAATTAAGTGGAGAATGATTTAAACAGCATGTTTCAAATTTTATTCTATTTCCAACATTAGATTCATAAATATATTGGAAAATTTGTTCTGAGGATAAGATTTCTTCACCTAAATATTAACCGTTATCTAACATTGATTGAGGATTGGATAGATACTTAAAAATTCATAAATTTTTTACCGCCACTAAGATTTCGCGATTTTAAATAATTACTTCTTGAATTGTTGGGAGGGAGTTTGGATGTAAAGAATTTTTAATTTTTTGGAGCCTTCATTGCATACCATTTCTTTTAGATTCATTACCTGTATATATTCATGAGTATTCGTAAATATTTATGACTGATTCATTATAAAATTATGTATATTAGCATAAAATTTCAAAGTAAATTGAGCCTCAATTTTTATATATAATACATATATTAATCTTTTTACTCATGTAAAAATTTAGACATGATCTTTATTGGCTCGAACCCTGGGTACCATTCAATTAAAGAGTTATTCTTTGAGGTCCACATAAATAAAGAAAAGTAATGTAATTTAAAAATTTCAAAAATGGCGGGGTATGTAATACAACCTACAGGGACGAGGAACGATCACTTTCCAGATCATATTGTTTACTCATCACTTTTCTCCATGAAATGTAGTTTAATTGAATAACTGTAACGTCAGGATATCAAATAAAATAATCGGTATTTAAAAGTACTAGAGATATAATTTTTAAAAGTGTTTAATGTAACGCAAATTATTTCCTTAGATATTATTGCAAATTTGCGTTGGGGCAAAACAGCCGATGACTTCATTTACTTGGAAAATAACAAATTTATCAATAAACAAAGGACTAACAAATGACTACACGAAGACAAATCGATGTATATACACAAATAAATACACTCTTTTGCAAAAAAATTGAAGCACCCCAAGAAGAATTTGTACGATTGTGATGAAATTTCGTACGCAATGACATCTTGATCGAACATGCAAGTGATCAAATTTTCATGAGCAATGGACATGAATTGTGGTCGTAGCGCGTATTTCTGCTGAGCAAGTGACAAAGTATGAAATCGGTAAAAGTGGCGGACAATTTATCTTTTCGTTTTCGCCGTTGTGATTCACTAGAAAAAAAAACGAATGATGCCATCACGCCGTTTTTGAAGACCTTATAGGTAACTGAATGGCTTCAAACGTGGTCGCATTGTCGGAATGCGTAAAGCTGGGTGGTCATATCGAGTAAAAGGTTGTCACCTGCAATGTACAGACACAGCTGTACAAAGGTGCTGGCAGCAATGGTTGCTGCGAGGAACTTATTGACGAAATGAAGGCTCTGGAAGGTCAAGATGCACAAATGCGAGGCAAGATCGGATGATTGTTCAGGCCTGAACTGCTCCAATGGCATCATTGTCTACTATTCAACGTACTACAGTCTCTTCCATACACCCCTTAGTACCTTCCATCATTTCACGGCGTTTGGTTGATACTGTGTTACGTTCACATATGCAACACATCTGCCTTTGACCCCACAACATCGACGGAATCGTCTGCAATGCTGTCGCAGTCGATCATCATGGTTGCCATCAGACTGGCATCGCATACTGTTCAGCGATGAATCCTACTTTACTCTTGAAGCAGATGACCGTGTCTGGAGAGGCTGGGGCCAACGGTCTCAATCAGCCTTTGTCCTACAAAGGCATGAAGCCATAACCTATGGTGTGACGGTGTGGGGTGCTATGTCTTACGACAGCAGGTCATCTCTAGTTATCTTCATACATCTTAATTTTCTCAACGAATTGTTAATACCATCCTGCAGCCGATTGTATTACCCTTTATAGCACGCCATCTGGGGGCCAGTTTCCAACAAGATAATGTAAGGCTCCATACCGCCCGCGTATGTCTGGACTACCTTCTTGCCGTTAATACTCATAATTGGCCAGCAAGGTCACCAGACCTTTCACCAATCGAGTATTTCTGGGACATAGTAGGGTGCCAGATTCAGGCACCCCCAAATGTCGCAGATCTGGAGCAACAACTAGTGAATGCCTGGCAGAATGTATCGCAGGATGCAGTGGCGCACACAGGAATTTTTCAAGGGGGGTCCGGGGTCGAAAGTTCACAATTCTTGTATCATGCTCCTTTTGATTTTGTCGATTTTCAGGAACAAAACACAGTAAAAAACTAATTATTGAATAAATAATTAGCATTAATTAATAAAATGAATCATAAATAACAAATAATTAAATTTTGCCTACTATGTACTTAGAATTATAATCAATTGAAAAAAAATCAAGGGCTTTGGGGGGATCCGGACCCCCAGGACCCCCTTGTGTGCGCCACTGCTGCAATTCCAATAATTAACTCAGAACAACCACAGTATGCGGTATATATGCAGTTTCTACAGCGCCTTCACTGGAGCATAAATGATGCGCAGCTGTACACAATTTGTATAGCCTTTGCTATCCCTAATTCATTGGCACTTCAGTGTATATATGCGATATAAATACAAACAAAGTATATAGATGTATGTTATATGTGCTGCCTTTTTGTTCATAAGAAATATTAAAGTTATAAAGGTGTGTATGTAGGTTGAGTTTTTTTTATCGTTTTATTATCTGTGTATCTAGGTACACATAATTTCATTAAAAAGAACCACTTCCTTCAAGGTGCTTCATTTATTTTGCAAAAGAGTACATTATGACAGATTTGTAGTAGCTGTAAACGTACTCTTAATGAACAGGTTTTACAGCTCTCTTGAAACTGCTGTCTGGAACAGTTCCACTAGCTGGACTTGAGACCGGTAATGTCTCTGTCTTATCGCAGACAACGCTCAAGCATTGTTCTCTCAACAGATTTGACCGTTGTCGCAGTGGCCCTTTATATAATCTCATAGAAATTTCCAGAAAGATCAATTCAAGAGATTTCTGAATGGTTCCTTGGTGATATCATTTTCACCACATTGGTTGGGAAGGGGGATACAGTCACCAATATCGTAATCATGACATCTTCTCGGGCTGCCTCAATTTTATTTTTCAAGTTTATTTCTGGGAAGCAAACTTCGCCTATAAAGCTCAATTTCCCACAATGAGAGTACTGCCACAGGGTAAACAATGCACTTCGGGGTTTCAATATAGCAGTTTGCGTATTTTTTTTATAAATATCCAATTTGTATTTATTTTAAGAGTTAAAAACTTCATTTTTAAAACTTATGTCTATTTATTATCTAAAAATTCGTAGTCTCGTTTTTTTTTAAAAAAATTTATCCCTGTATATTTAATTATTTTTTTTTAAAAAAATGCAACTAAAAAGATCTTTCATTGAAACCGTTTTCATTCTAATAGTATATTACATTTTATGTATCCGAATACATCAAATAAAAAAGAAAATTTCTTCCACTCGTATGTCTGTCTCCTGTTCTACCTAAAAAGTGTCTAAATCAGTTTTTCCAAAGAAACGCGAATGACCCACTATAACTTTCAGTCGGATTAAGTTTTCAGTAGTTTGCAAAGTTGTGTTAATGCTGGGCTCCAAAGTTAACAGTCTAATTTTATTACTTAGCTGTTTTGTCTGCATATAAAACAGTAATTACAATGAGTGAAAAATATTTCAGAATATTTAACAGGGGATTGATGGTTGGTTAAAAAAGAACCGTTACATTTCAGGTCATTAAAAATTTTATGTATAACATCTATTGTGTTTCTTATGTTTTATTCTTTATTTTGTTCTTTTAAACTTATTTTTTTTATTTTTTTAAATTTTAAGAAGTAAGTCATGATGCAGTAGATTCACCTGGAAGCAGATCTAGATCGATAGGATCATCTTCAGAGGGCGAAAGTAATTATTGTTATTTCTACAGTTCTAAACAAATTTCTGTGATTCATTTCTTCTTATTTTTCAATATAAATAGAAATCTACTGATGATTTATTTGTAGTTGAAAAAGATTAATAAGCTCAAACATGATGTTATTTCTTTTCTATTTAATGTGCCTGTAAAACAATTACTTTTCAGTTTATTGTAGCAGCTATATGTAACAGCTTTTGACTGAGAATATATCTTTTAATATATTATTCTGTAATTTTTTTACAAAACAATTATTCTGTATAATTAGTAATATTTCTTAATGAAGTGGGTTTATTTCAGATTTGTCAGCATGTGAATCGGAATCTCAGTTTCGGTCATTAGGAAATTCAGCTGTTAGTGCTTTTGAACAGGAATCAAATTTGTTTACCGGTGCACCACCTGCTGCACCAGCATTTTTTTTTGGTTCTACCGCAGATTCATGTACACCACCAAAAAATTTTTTACCTAAAATAGCAGGAGGAGTTTCGCTGCTTAGATCAGCACCTACTGCTATGCGATTTGGTCAACGTAAACAATCAGCTCAGTACCAATTATACAGAGGTAATTACTTTTAACAAATTTTGAATTGTGTTTAAGCAAAGTTTATATGTATATATATTTTTAATTTTATATCATAAAATTGTTATAAAATGTATTATACAATAAAAAGATGTAAAAATTTTAAAAGATGAAATAGCATTACATATTTAAAATTGCATTAAAATATTCAGTTTATCTATAAAAGGGTATGCATATTAAATACCTAGTTTATATATATTTGAAAGTGTTAGCCTTATTGTAAATAGGCGTGTTATTACTGATTATACACACTTCACATACAAATATACATTTACGTAACATTATATCACAGTTACAGATATTGCATTCTCTGATTAGCATTATTCAATTCTATTTAAGAATGATCGAGTCGAGGCTTGGTTGTTGTTGCACGCCCCCATTGGTCAGAAGTGCTAGACCAGGTCCATGGCATCATACACTTACAGATAGTCCAAAACTAGCAAGGGTACGTCTGCTAAGTCCTGCTTGGTGAGCCCTAGGCACTCAAGGATGTGAGCAGGCGTGGCCGGCTCAGAAGAACAGTTCGTGCACATTTCAAAGCTCTTGCGTCCTTCGGAAAATTTCATTGATTTGATATGGCCACTTTTTGAAAGCGGGCTAGAAGAGTTTGATCCTGTCTTGTAAAACCGTGAGCCAGAGAGCCTCCAGGACGAGAACATTGATACCAATGGTGCTCTGGGGAGGTAATCCAAGGGTCTTATTCTGGTGTTTAGTTCTAGAGAAAATCTCCGAAATAGTGAGGGGTGCTGACGGCTCTGGTAACTCGCGAGCGCCAGCCTTGGCCAAAGTGTCCGAGATCTCATTTCCCTCTAAATCTATGTGAGAGGGAATCCACTGCAGATGAATTTGATGCAGTGTGGAAAGTCGTTTTAAGTTGATGAGTATTGACACTCCAACATTATCTCTCACACTTTGCCAATTGGACAAGTGCTGTATCGCACTTTTACTATCAGACAGTATCCAAATCTCTTTTCCATTTGGAAGAGATGCAAGAGAACCAAGGGCCTCATCAATGGCTATTAGCTCACTGCGAAAAACCGAGCAACCGTCTGGATTTCTCTTCTGGATTCTTAAGATATGGTCTTGCGATTTGATGTAAATTCCGCTGCCAGATCGATAATTATCGTCTCTACTGCCATCCGTAAAAACCTGAACGGCTTCAATTGGTATATCTCCAATTCTCTCTAGAGCTAATTCTGGTAATTCTGGATGGAAGAAGACCTTTTCAAGATCATCCGCTGGGTCAAGACATTGTGACAGGTAATGAGGTTCCACAGCACCAATGGTAAGATTAAAATATACCATTTGGCTGAAGGGGCTGTTTCTCCTGAGTCTCTGGTTATTACACCAATCATTGAAGTACGCTGAAGTACGATTTCGAGAATCCAGACTTCTGAGTTTGTTGTAGTATTTTGTTAGACATGCACGTCTCCTAAGGCTAAGGGGTTGTAGGTCCGCCTCGAAAAGTGCTATATCTCTGGGACAAGTATTATTTAGGCCAGTGATGATCCGAGCAGCGCTGAGCTGAACCTTTTCGAGTTTCTGAAGATTTGTAATGGAGGCGCTGCAGTAAACTGGAACGCCATACTCCAAGATGGGCTTGATAATAGAGATGTACGTGTTTCTTAGAGTGCCAGCATCTGCTCCCCAATCACGTCCAGAGATATATCTCAAGATGTTAAGCCGTTTTCTTGCCTTAAATACAATATCAATATGTTTGTTTCCCAGAATTTCAGGGTCCAATATGAAACCCAAATATTTTGGATGTTTATCGATGGTCAGTGGTTGATTTTACAGAAAGATATTAGGTTGAGAGAGAAAATTATAAAGTTTTCTATTGGTTGTAAAGAAGCTAACCACAGACTTGGTATGGTTAAAAGTCAGTTTGTGGTCTAGGGCGAAATTCCGAATGTCCTCAAGGACAAGATTAATTTCTCTCTTCAGTTTCGTCAAGTCAGAATTGGATTTCCAAAGAACAATATCATCCGCGAATGCACCGACCTCACATTTCCTCTTGATAACACTCTCAATGCTTGATAAGTAGAGCGAGAACAAAGTTGGGTCATTTACCTGATGAAAGTGACCATCTCCTTTATGAAAACGGTTATACATAGCCATTATAGCTAAACATTATAGCCATTAACAAGTGTACACGATAGCAAAGATATTGAGATAAGTTGTGCTGTTCAGAGTTGTGTTCATAGATATGAAGTGACCCAGTGTATTTCAAGAAAACATTCTTCTTCCATGTAATTCCACCTCCAAAACAACCTGTAGAGTAGTCATTTGGTAGGAGGGTTCCGTGAATTCATGCTGTTTTGGCGGCATTCTCGTTCCCTTCCCATCTACATTATAGGCCAGGAAACGAGATTACGGCCAGGCTACTTTTTTCCAGTCCTCAAATGACAAAATTTCATGCATCCTGGGCCCACTAGAGGCGCATTTCCAGTTAAATCAAATACTAACTTTTGGACCAACATTTCAAAACAAATTATTTCAGTATGGGTAGGTGCATTACTTCTACTTACATTTCGCTATTACAACTAACCCTGATCCTCCTTATTGTAAATAAAAGGTACTTCTTAAATTGTTTTGAGTTATTTCGTAGTTTGATTATCATGGATGAGTTGTTCTCGTCGTCGTGTGCTTTTATCACGGGATACATATGAAATACGCGTGGAAGAACAGAAACATACAATACAAACAGAAGAATATAGACATTTATTACACACATATGATGATCCCAGCATATAACAGAAGGGGTGCGCTGCTTTCCATTCGAGACGGGATTACATTATAGGCAAAAGTCCGACTTCTCTTCCCGAAGAAGATACAACCACGCTTTACTCGGGATTCGAACCCGAACCCACTCGGTTACAAGCACAGGGTCATATCCACCATACTAGCTAGGCGCCCCCCTCCCATCGTGACAAGTATGTAGGTAGTATGTATCTCACTATTCATATACCAGGGATGGCGAACCAATGGCACGCGACACAATATTTTGGGCACTCAAACGGTTTGCATTTTAGTTCAAAATAACGAAGTTCACTATGAAATATTACGATCAAAAGCGAGTAATTGGTTGCGGTGTCGTGGGAAGCACACTCGTTTGTTATTGTCTTGCCTTAGTTACACCGTTGGCTACAATTGCTAATGATGCGAATGCAGTGGCGTACACAAGGGGGGATCTTGGGGGTCCGGCCCCCCCCCAAAGCCCTTGATTTTCCAGATATACCTTGTGGACATTAATGCAAAGAATGGAACGGTTAAACCTTGCATTTGCTTTTTCGTAAATTCCTACACTGTGACGGGAGAAAAACGATCTGAGTAAAAAAAAATTAATTATAGCTATGTATCTTTATTTGAAATGTTCAAACTTCTCACCGTCAGTTGTAATGCACGCTTTTATCTACGTTTGAATGTCACGTCGCGCATGTCGGAGCGTAGAGCGTGACATGTTGGCTCAAGCGGGATTTAAGGTCTTGCTATGTTTATGGATGGGGTGCATACACCTGCTGTTTCAGGTGTCCCCACAGAAAAAAGTCAAGTGAAATGAGATCATGTAAATGCGGTGACCAATCTTTGACACCAACATTCCCAATGATTTGGCCAACATGACGACGCGCCTGCGTATAAGACATCTCCAGTGAAGCAGTACCTCATCAAAAAATTCGGGAACCAAATAATTAAGGTAAAATTGGTATGACTAGTCACACTCTACATTTGAGGTAAAATGATTAAAGATGGGGAGAAATAGATGAAATGGATATCATAATATGTTCAATTTTACTTTGTGTGTAATAATTCCTTGGAAATCACCAGAAGATTTAACTAAATATTACAACATATCAAGATTCTTGTTATACTTTGTCACATTTTTACTCTAATCAAAACACATACTTATAGTGTATAGTTGCATTTTTATTGCATATGATATGTTTAAACATGATTTTTTAGGAGCATTATCCCTCAGTAACTTTTATCTTTTTGAAATTCCTCTGTGATAAAATATTCAAGTTCTTTTAGAAAGTTAAGGAATACACATTTAAAAATATGTAAAAGATTACATTTATTTATCTATTTTTAGTGATTTTTAAATGTTTTACTTAATATTCCTTAAATTTACAAGAGAGTGACTTTAATCTCTGGAGAATCTATGCATATAATTCTAGCCAAAGGGAAATTCAATATTTTGTTCTTACATAATTTTTTATTCAATGACCAATTCATAGTTTTATGTACTTGTTTCATATTTTATTTTTTAAAGACGTATTAAGAAATTTATTTAAAATTTTCAGAATTAGATTACCCACGTGGAGAACGAAATGTTCCTCCTGATTCCATTAATCCTAATACTGCAGGTGAGATAATTTTAATACTCACAAATTATTTATAGTTGATTATAATTTTTATTTGGGCATTTATCTTACATTTATCTATAAATTCTTGTTCATAACTTGTGCTGCTATATAAGTATTATTTTAAAGTTCCAGTTTCGAACTTGTCATTTCAACAGCCCGTTCGCTTTGGTGCTGCTTTCATTCCGCAAAGTAAGTATAATATGCATTTAAATATTTTGAAAATTACATTTTCATTAGTTGTATACTATGTTAATGCCCTAGTAAATTATCAGTATTCTTATAAATTATTATAAATTATTCATTTTATATGGTGTTAAAGAATACTAGCTGCAAAGTATTCTACTTACGGTCTATTTATGAATTATATTCGAGAAATATTTTGCTTTTTGCCACTATATAAACGCAATTTGCTTATAAATTAAAATTTTGAAGCATTTCTTCTTTTTAGTGAAAGTATAATTCCAGCAATAATTTTCAGATAATTTATTACTAATATGCTTAAAACGGAAATTTCTATTAATGAAAAAACCAAGATTTCTCATTTTTATTTAATTTTATTATGTAACTGTTCATTTAATGATTATAGCAGCCCATGGAATGAATATCACCACACTAAAGTTTCATAACCTGATACTTTTTTATCCATTATGTGTATCATAAACAGTGATAAGTCATAGCATTTTCCTGACATGTCTTGTGAAACAATTATTAAGGAACTGAAATATTTTATGAAATAGTTTATGATAGACTTTGATTGCAAGAACACAAAACCATTTAATGTTTTTTTGGGGAAAATCAACTTATTTTGACACTTTAATTTTATCACCTCATAAATACATATTATTAGATCTGTATTCCAGCTCTCGGGATTTAAAAAGTAATTAATTTATGAAAACGTTACAAATCCCTATAATAATGTTTTCCCTTTTTTACAAAACTTCCTTTTCCTATTTTCTTTTCGTGAACTTGCCAGGGATCTTTTCTTTTCTATAACCAACTGTAGTTGGCTATCATGTTGATGTTCCATCTTCCTTGAAATTGGCTTTCAATTTTCTCTATGTCTGGGTGAAATATTTCATGTTGCTCCTAGCTGATTGCACCTACATTTGCAAGAAAATATTTCAGGTACGAACGTAGAAAATGAACTTTTAAAGTTTTTATACTTTAGTATGCTGAAATTTTTTAACTTCTGCAATAATTTTGTAGTATATATCTTTTTAATGTCAAGAAAGCTGTTTATAACTAGTTTGAAAGTTTTCCTGGTTTTTCTCTCCTTTGTTTTCATTTTGAGCTCAAAACTTTCTTCATTTTTCCAAAGGGGGAGATCCTGCAAATACTATTTCCTTCAACCTTGCTTCAACAAACCCTGGAATTGTTCTCAAAGGTATTTGAAACACTTTCCTTTTGTAATACCTTTACAAAGTGTTTTTGAACGCCTAATTTTATATGAAGTTGTGAGAGTCACACTTTTTTTTGCTTTTGTTCTTTGGTTTCTGTAAACTTTTGTTTTAAATATTTCTTACTGCAAGTTAAGGGGATTTCGTGTCAAAAATAACAATCTTCAGTAAAACTTTTATCTTACAAACCATTCGTAGGCCAAATCGAAAAGAATGTTTTTTTCCTTGAAACCATTGTTTTAATTCTTCTTCACAAAGGGAACAAACTTTGTGTAAAGGGCTCATTACTAATGTTAATTAGTATTAGATTGTTAATTTAATCTCAGAGTACGCAAAATACATTTTCCCACAAAACTAAAATGTTCTTTTTTTAAAATTCTTTATCGTATATTTACCATAAGCAATCAAGTGAATTGGCACATCCTCTGCAAGTCACATCTTTTAATCATAACGTAAACTTAAAGAAGCTCTTCTACTCAAAGCTCAAAATTATGAACTGGTGTACAGCATTGAACTAAGAAAGTCATTAATGAGAAAAAGTAATGCAATCAAAGAACAGCAAATGAATTGATAAATGGCACAGGGGTGGGGAAATCCGAACACTAACAGACTATGCTGCTGTGTTACAAGTTTAGAGGAAACTCCTATGTAATAGATGAAAATAAAAGATATTATTCTTTTACAGTGAATCAATCGAATACGTTTCTGATCTTGGCTTTACATTTAACATAAAACTTGATTTTAACTTATTAAGGACTCGGTCTTTAAAGAATATTAAAATTCTCGAATGCATAACTCGGAAGATTTTCCTATGAGCCTGCATTTCGATGTTATTCACTCGAATCTTGAATATTGTAGCCTTATGTGTGGATCCTTATTATTAAAATAAAATCAACACTCTTGAGAGGGTTCATTTGTTTTCACTAAAATAAATAACTCATGAACATAGGTTCATGAGAGTTATTTATTTTAGTGAAAACAAATTATTTTAACTCGTGAAATTTATCATTATCAATGCAATATTTTTGATTTTCTGAGTTTGAAATCGTGACGAGACCATAAATCGTTTATAGCAAGGGTACGCAACCTCTTTTTTCACCGGGCTACATACATATGACAACTCAACTATTTCACGTGGGCCACAATGTGAGAATTGATGGGGGTGCTGTAAGATTAAGGACATTTAAAGTGCGAATAATTCATTAAAATACTAAAACTCATAATTTTAGATTTTGTTTTTAAACTATATTAGACTCTGTGTTTATCAATGTATATAATGTAACAAATTTTGTAGTATGCTTTTGTTGCCCCTGTATTTTGTGACATTACCACCGACAAAATGTTTTTTAACTGTTGCAAAGGTTTTTTTAAGAAAGCCAATTTATCACGTCTTGAATGATATCTTTAAGAAAAAGAGTCATTGAAAGATTTGTACTTAGTGATATAGTTTTAGGAGCAAAATAATAATTTTAAATATATCTTCACGACAAGTTGAACAAATTTCTTTTGTTTTTCTTTACGAAATAGTCAAGATCCCAATTGTCCTGCAACAACATACATTCTTTAGATATTTTTCACTTTGAAGAGATGAGGTTTAACTAAAAATTAGTTTTGTCAATAAAATAGTCACTACTCCACTGTTATTTGTTAACAGTAAGCGTTGCAGTTACAAAAGAAAAAAAAATATCTCGCAGTTTGTACCAGTATGATATCCATAACAAAGTTGATATATTTGATTGCTTGATTGATAGAATTTCTCGCTATTTTTTTAATGCATTGTTTTTAAATAATTGAATTTGTTAGTGCAATGATAGAGTCATGACCGGTCTGCTGAGAAAGGTCCGGTGGACCACATGCACCCATGGGCCACAGGTTGAGTATCGCTATTCTATAGTATGAGTGACTGTGTTTGTCATATGATTGACTCGTATTAAACAGTATTCATTCTGCTGTAATGCAAGAAGTAGGAGTACTTTTTTTCAGAATAAAAGTATCTGATTTAATTAAAAAGATTTTTAACTATGTAAGTGTTTATAAAATTTCTAATAGATTTTCGGAAGAGTTTGATATTTTTTATCTTTTAATGCTTTTAAAAATAAATGTTTACGGAAATTTGAATTTGTGTGATTATACATTACTTTTTTTATTCTCAATACTTTTTTAGTGTTCATTGTGTTTTGTTTTTTGTTTTTTTTTATTGTCAATGTGTTTGTGTGTTTTTTTACCGATTGTTTGTAACTCTCCAATTGTGTAAAGTAATATTTTCATGTTTCTTGTTGTTCGTCTTGTTTCATGCCCTCTCTGTAGTGTGTATTTTCTTTAAAAAGGTTAAAATTAAATTATTTATAATCTATGTGCTTCAGTTTATTAAGTTCATACTAGTACTACTGCATTGTTTTTTAGTATATAAGATAACTAAATTGACCTGTGATTTACAATAAAGCTTTTTTTTTAAAAAAAATTAATTTACCAGTAACTAGCATTCAAATAACTATAAAAAAAACATGTGTTTATTTTTTTAGACTATTTTTCTTAAACCTGTGTATTCATCCCTTTAGTATGAACTGTATTGCACAAATTACTCAATTTACCTCTTGTTGGACAAAATGTAATTGGTTTGGTAATATATATTTCATTTTATATATATATATATATATATATATATATATATATATAAGAATACCCTGTTCTCTTCTGTGCATTTAATTGAAAATGTCATTATCTTGCCATAGATTCGTCACAAATTATACTTTTTTCAAATTTTTTGTCCTTATCTGGACCACTTTTATTTAAAAATTAATAGATTTTTCTTTTCAAAATAATTTTGTGTATCTATACAATCATGAATTTTGAACTGAATTTATACACATGTTTTAAATCTTTTAGCTATTGCTAAAGATATTTCTGAAATGCCTGTGTACAGCTTTGATTCTGATGAAGGTTATGAACAAGAAACATATGAATCATTTAGTTTTGTGAATACTGAAGCTAATGATCTTCAAATCGACAGAGTACGACGTATTAAGTCTAAAAAAGTAAGCTTTTTTACGAATTTTTGCATTTAAATATGTTTCATTAATAATTGTGTACTTTTAATTGTTTATTTAGTCATATTGATTTATAATTAATAAAGTATTTCTGCAGATTAGCATTTTCTCCCGTTCCTTCAAAATATGAACTTTTAATGTTTGTTGGGATATTGTTTATTGTGTGTTGTCTAGTGAATATTTTTTACACATTACTGATAGATTATAACGTGTCTAATCACTTATTATGACTCAGTCGATGTACATTCATTAGTTACTACTATTAAAAGCATTTTCCCATGGTTATTTTAAAAGACCTTTCCTCCATATAAGCATCCACTTTTAAAAAAGGGATTTTTTTAAAATTGAATTTCAAAAATGAAAATTATCATTGATTAATTTTTGTTAATAATATGTATTTTTTTCTTGAAAATTTTAGGGACCACAAATATGTTTGAAAATTTCATTTTATGAAATTAAATTCTTTTTTTTATTATTTTTGGAAAAGTTATAATATATTTTATCCAGCATATAGTACAATTTATGTAGCTAAAAATAAATTACATATGGAACTATTTTATACAAACGAACTGTATTTACTGTATGAATCTATATTATAGTGTATATACTTAAACCTTATAGTAATTTTTTATACCAAAAAATTAACTTAATAAATATTTTATAGATGCAATTCTTGAATGTTGTAAGTATGGCTTTAATTTACAATGCTAATTTGAAAAATGTTGATGATGAATACCGAAAATCTGTGCAGAAATTTGCAGATGATGTCATGGCATTTGATCCTGAATTCATTTTAAAGGTAATAATATTTTAGTGTTTAATATATATGTTTAGTATTTATGGTAAAAAATTATTTTATAGTGTAGTTGCATTTTTGTTTTCAATTGACTTAAAGTTGCATTGGAATCCAATATTTGTGTATGTATAATTTCTTGCGATAACTACTGAAAATGTCTCATGGAAAAAGATTATTTTTCATTTTGTAAAAGATGTTTGAAGACATTAAATAGAAATTTGATAAATTAAGATGAAGAAAGGTATTGGAATTCTGTAAAGAAAATTGATGTCATTTTATTATATTCTGAAGGCACCTATTTTGTCCAGAAACATAAAGTCAAGTTAGTTAAAGTTATATCCTTTCTTTACACAATAATTTCTCATCAATGTTAAAGATATGTTGACATATGCCTTTATTTTGCAAAATCTAAAAATGCCAAATATGTGAGCTAGCTTAGATTGTCATGTTCTGGTACAAGTTTCGTTTTAGATTTCTTAAATGCTTGTATTTCTTTTCAACATTTTACCTCATTTTAGCCATTGTTCAAACAGCAAATGATATCCCAATAGCCAGCATCAATAAATTTAAGGAATAACTTGCTCTCCTAATCTCTCAAAAGTTTGTAACGTTATTGATATTTTGTGTTATGATATCCATCTTTGAAGATTTTGAAAATAAATTTTTTTGCATATTAATTGATATTAATATGCACATAAATTTATGTATGATTTCATTTACTAGTAGTAACTTTATTTTCATCTCTATTAAATAAAATTAAAAGAATTATTGATCTTCTCTCCAAGCCCCCTTTTTTTGATAGATATTTACAATTCATTAATTTACCTCGCTCTAGTCCAAAAAGACAAAATTATAGAACAATAACTTTTTCTTCCTTTTTTTTACCAGGGATTCGTTTTTCAGTCACATTGCTTGATAAACTCAACAGAAGCATTTCCTGAAAATTCAGATTGTGTTTTGTAATTATAAGCAGATTTTTATAATCTAATTGTGTTCAAGCTGTCATTTTTTTAAAGTGCATCCCTGAATCTTTAATCTCGATATTTATTGTACCAAAAAATATCTGTTAGGTTATCGGGAAACTCTTTTCGATTTTGAAGATAAATTAAAATGCTGCACATTTAAATTCTGGCATACATTTATTAAATTTTTCTCCATGTTTCAGGCAACTTAAAAAGTTCGTCCCTCCAGGATCTATTTGGCTTTTCAGCAAAAATGTATTTATTGTAATGTATATTTTTGTATAGTTGGAATCAACAGTTCTCTGTTTTATGGCTATATATCCAGTTTTATTCCTGGAGATTTTCCTCTTGTAACATATTTTTGTATATTGTTTAACACCCATGGAATTAGTTATTTAAAATATTATTCTAGAAGTCTCAAAATTTAGGCAACTTACACTCAAATTCTTCAGATGCAGTTTCTAAGCTTTCACCAAGGATCCTCCAAGACATTGCAGTACCAGTGTCTTTGATATACTTATGTTATAAATTATTCTAACATAATGTTTAATCATCTACTTTTCCAGGTAACTATTTGATATGTAAATAATTAGTAGTGATAATCAAGACTTTGAAGCTTATTGTAGAAGTCCTCTGCTTGGAGTTTTATCATATAGTTTCTAAATTGAAATTTTGAGAGAACAGTTAAAGAATGCTTAAAAAGCCTTTTGCTATGTCTTCAGAGTTTTTTGGTTTTCCTGGGAACTATATGTTCATACCCTCAAATTTTAAACTTTTGGTGATTTCAATTCACAGAGACAACTATGTAGTATGGAGTAACAGATTATCAAACTACAGAAAGTTTTCAGACGTTTAATGTTTGGAAAAATTGAAATAAACATAAAAATACAAGATTGTAATCTTTTTGTTTCCATTTTTACTTAAAAGTTAGGTTTACGGATTCTTAATTTTATAGGTAGATTTTATGTTTTTTTCAATTCATGTAACATCTGATTTGTAGAAATTCTTATATTTCATACAATGAATTTTTAAAATGACCTACTAAAGAACCTACTTAAAACTTATCTCTTATATACTATATGAAGCCTATTTAAAATTTGTAAATGTATTGATTTTCTATTTTTCCCTATGAATTCAAAATCATTTTTAGGAACATGAACATTCCTTCTATAAGTGCTTTTAATCCTTTTGAAATTCTGAAATTTTTGTACAAAAAATATGTTTTTTTGAATAAAACATTAATACACATTCTTTTAAAGCCTTCATAGTTTTTAATGTATCAAGTTTTCATTTTCCCTTTTTATGAATATAGAGGTAATATAGAATTAAACTATCTTGTGAAATTTTTCCAATATGATTATAATAATTTTAGAAGTTAATGTGTATTATTAAGTGCTTTTTTGTGTAAAATTTTCCGAAAATATCGTTATTTCTTTAGGTGGCTCTTTTCAGTCGTCAGGAATTGAATATCAGAGCTGTTTCTAATTTTCTTTTGTCTTATGCTGCTTACTCTGAGAACACTCGTCCTTATTTAGAAAAATATTTCAAAGCCTGTATAAGATTGCCATCAGATTGGATTGAAGTGGCCGACTTTTATGAGGTATTTAAAGTTATGTAAATTGCTATTAAAAATAACTCTAACATATATTATTGGTTGTAAAACATTTTATTGTTTTCGAAATTTAGTTTGCAGTTGTCAGTTTTATTCAAGATATAGGCTAACTAATAAATTTCTTTAGCAGTTAGCTGTATATTCCAAAGATTCATTTTTTAAAAACATTTATGCTTTCTGAAAAGTAAATATACAAATACATATCCTTTGAGTAGTAGAACACTGTGAAAGAAATTTTTCGATGAAAAGATAAAACAATGTGCAACTCTTGTGAAGTCTCCAGGAATTGCCAGAAATCCACCATCATCATTGGAAATAAATTAACTACGAATTCATTCTTATGTACTGCTTAAGAGATTGCTTAAATGTGATTTCATAGATCATTAACATCGGCTTTTTGAGGATTGGCAAATGACCATATCTTATACGCAAATTAGGGACAACATATCTGATCAACATCTTGGTCTAAAAAATCATGATTATTCTATAAAAAATTGTCTTAGCAATTCTTGAGATATTAAGTCATTGATCTACTATTTGAATATGTGGTGTTAAGATTTGGTGAAGAAATAGTCTTCATTATGCAATGATTGCTTTTGCTTAAATTACATATAATTATTATCAGCTAAGATCATAAATGGTGTGCATTAATATTCATAAGTTATATGCCTTTTGATCATTGTGAAAATTTTCAGTACTTACTAGATGATATTTCTCTCTGTAATATCTTCTCACATATGAACAATTGTCACTGAAATGAAAAAAATGTATTTACAATGAATAATTCAACTTTTTCTGATTACCTTCCATCCATAGAAGGCAGAACAAAATTATGTAGAAACCTTAACTGCTTCTTTTGTTTGATATTACATTTGCATTGTTTTCTAGGGATCTTTTATTTATTTCTGGAGTAAAAATTTTAATGCTTTGAGTGACACAGTTATGTCTCACTTATTTTGAGTTGTTAATTTTCTTTATCTCGCACTCTGTTTTGCTTTTTGTAAAAGCTTCATCCAGTTATTCAATTTTTGTTTTGCTATTCTTAAAAACTTGGATGTTTCAGTTTTAGAGTCAGATAATTAAGTCATGTTTTGCTAAATGAATTATATACTATTATATAATAAACTAATTAATAATTACTGACGCAAAGATTATGTTTGTAGGTTATCGATTACATTTAATATGAATTTATTTTATATTTATTAATAAAAATTATCAAAATAAGACAATTACCAAGCATAAGTTTTGAAACTATTTTATTCTTATGCAGTACTTTATGGTAACAATTAAATACATGTGAAAGAAAAGGTTTTCTTTTTCATTAAAAAAGTATCTAATATTCTTTTGCATCTGCATTTTTTATTTAATTATATTTAATTCTTTAAGAAACATACTGTCTTTGAGTGTATCATGTATTTTGTTATGTATGCTATCTTTATTCTTTTCACATTTTCAATTGTTATTGAGGGAAAATATTTGTTTTTTATTTGAATGTGTAAGGCTGTATCTTATTTTTTATAGTTTAATACCTATATCCTTACTCATGATATGTTATTAATTAAACTCCTTTTACTAGACTTTTGCAGATTCCAGATTAAGGAATAAATCTCTTCCTTCAGCTTTAAAAAAAGTTATGGTGAAATGTTTTGCTAAATTTGATGAATATCAGTTGGGTATGTAGTAATTTTATTTATACTATCTAAAAAATTTAGTAACTATCCAAGAATATTTCGCAAATGTACTAAATTTTTGCATAACTATGTAAAAGTGTAATATATATATATATATATATATATATATATATATATATATATATATATATATATATATATATATATATACTTACAAATTTCTGAGTTTTTTGTGATATGTTTCTAGTAATTTTTTCTATCAATAAAGATCTATATAATCCATCAAAAATATTTTTGCAGCAAAATACAATCGGGAGAAAAAGGCAGAAGGTTACACATTAAAGCAACTTATTAGGCTTCTGCATCTAAAATCACCTGCAAATGAAATAATGTGTCTTCTTGGAAAAAAGTAAGTCTCTTTAATCATCTAATTCTAATTCAAGACTTAAATTTTACCCTTTGATGTTACACATATATAATAGCAATATAAAGTTTGTTAAAATTCTGTTCTTATATAATTTTCTCAAAATCTTAATTACGAATGCTATTTTTCTAAATACCAGTCGTATTTCATTTCATGTGTTAAAAGAATGAAACTGTGTTTCAGCGGATTTTTTTGCAATTCTTGAAAAATAATATCTTAATAGCTTACATGTGCCTTACCTTTAGTTTTTGTGTGGTGCCAAACATTTTCCTTAAATTACGTACATAATTTCTAAAAATGGCACTCATTATAACATCTTTATATAATTGTCTGTGTATTTCTCTGTCTTAGAGCATTTCAGAATTCTTCTCTTTCTTAATATGGCCTGTGCTACCTAAAGTTCGTGTAATGGCTTCTCTCTCTCCTGTGTTTGAAATGTGTAAATAAATTCTGAGTTTCTTTTCGGCTGTGTATCTTTCCATGACTACATCCAATGAAAAAGAATTCAATGTATATGTATTATTAATTTTCATAAAAAATCAATCTGCTTAGACCTTATTATGAAATTGTTCTGAAAAAAAGTTTCACATTTACTTAATTGCAGTCTTAGCACTTATCACATTTCTTTCTTGTAGGTTTTTAAATAAAATAAAAAATAGTATCTTTCTGAAATAAAATCATTTTTAATTCTTGTTTGTTAATTTAACTTGAAATTTAGCTTTTAAAACTTGAGGAAGTTGTAGAAAGATTAATTTCTATCGTAATTTTTTCCTTCCTAAATTGCAAGTTATGTATTTTTATTAGTTAAAATATCGCCCCTTTTTTTTACTTTAAACGTAAAATTGTGTTAATATTAGTAGTCAGAACTTTTATGTGAAGCGAGAAAATATTTACAATTTCAAACACAATAAGCAATCTAATAATAAAAAAAAATTAAGCTTAATTTTTATGATTGTACAAACTTTTCTGATTTTCATATTTCTTGAATTATTAAATATCACTTTACTAGAGTTTTCAGAACTCCCCCTCTGTGACTTTCTTTCTATAATTACTTTATATTGCATTTTACATATTTCTTTGAGGTGGGAGGCCCCTGACCGCCCCAAGGTGTTCTCCCTCAAAATTGAGGGGTGGGGAAACCGAGCCAAACCGTTTCGTCACCTGTATGGTGCTCAAAGCTAT
This sequence comes from Trichonephila clavipes, assembly GCA_019973935.1. Taxonomy (NCBI): domain Eukaryota; kingdom Metazoa; phylum Arthropoda; class Arachnida; order Araneae; family Nephilidae; genus Trichonephila; species Trichonephila clavipes. Next base: position 167,868 of record BMAU01005471.1, read on the forward strand.
GGTTAACAACAGGCATCACTTAGCCTGTTGCCAGGATAAATTTCGTGGTCCTTGGTCTGGTCTTTGCTGATCAGGTGGTATTAGTAACAATAACAATAAATTTCTTGACATAAATGCTTCAAATCATATTAAAAAAGGGTTTTCTTGTTCATTTCATTTTCAGATATGTTTATTGAAAATGCTTTGTGTCTGTTTATATTTTATACACGATTTAATATGAATTATCATCTTTAGTTTAAATTTTTCTTCACTTGTAATTTACTTTAAGGTACCCAGAAACTGCTGAAGTATATAGAAAAAGTGGATTGCCTGGACTTTGGGAGCATAGGAGAGCTGGACAACGGATGAAATTGCCTACTCCTGAAACATGGGAAACACAAATATCAGCTCATGGAAATAAGGCTTGTGTTTGGGAAAAATTGATAGGTATAGTTGGTGCAGTTATTTTCTTTGGTTAACAATCAGGATTATTGTAAAACTAAGAAATGTATTTGGATGTATTGCATAAGAGGTTCATGTGAAAGACAAAAATTTTAGCTCTATAATAAACACTTTAATTCTATTGCAATTAATTTAATTTTCATTAAATCTTAAATAAATCATAAACTATTTTTGACATATGATTTGGAACCCAAGAACAATGCTTACATATATTTCTTTAAAAAAGTTGTCCTTTTTTAATTGAACTATTCTTTAATAGTGTAACTCATAGGTGCTGTTGTGGGCAATTTCTTCTTTAGCAAGAATGCTCATAGTAATTTTTTTTTTCATTTTAAATACTCTTAATTTTGTTTATAACTTGTTGAAAAAGTTGTAGATAAAGATCTGAATTTTTGTAATTCTCTATTCCTAAATTGCCATTTGAAAGTCGGCATGGTTTTTATGTTTTCATTAACATGAGAATAATTTATAAATAACAGATAAGGAAATTGAAACTCGCATATTAGAAGAGGATTAAATTTCTTTACATTGCTATTATTTGCAAAAAATATTAGAAGTAATTTAAAATTGTGTTTAAGGATAAAGTTTTCGTTTTTAGCAATTTTTATTTCAATTTTATACTAAATTAATTTTTTAGGTGGATAACCTTTAACACCTGATATCTTAAGGTTTCAGTTGTTTTTTCCCCTTTCTCTCTTTTTGATGTATGCAGTTCTTTAAGTTCTTCAAGAAATTTTGTTGATAGTTATCTCATATTGTATATAATAGCTAAATTTAGCTTGTTGTTGTAATTGTTATCTTTTAGAGCGGATTTTAGGAATAATTTGTGAAAAATAAAATATGTCCTTGAACTTTTAGAATATTAGAACAGTAACTATGAAGATAATGTTATCTTGAATAAAAAAATTCAAATTTTAACTGTAAAATAGGCCTTATAAACTGATGTCATTATTTTTAATTATTGTCATTATTTCGATTATAAGTTTTAGTGAATCTAGTATACCTCAGTTATTCAAAATTCTTTGATTCTGATGAAATTTTCCTTACTGATTAAAAATTTTAAAAAATGTACGGGATTATAATACTTTAACCTCTTGTTTTGAGGACTGTTAAAAATAGCTTTTATTCACATTGATAATTCACTTAAACAATTGTCTCCAATAATACATAGTTACTGGAAATGATTTTATTAATGTCGTAATTTCTTATGTTAAACTCTGTGAAACTTGTCATCTTAGTAATAAATGAAATAAAGATAAGTTTTTTGGGAACTTTCCTGAAAGCTTTATATATCTGTGTATTGTTTTTCATATATCTTTGTATTATATTCTTAGATATACTGGGGTTTATAAAATAATAAATATTGTAAAATTTATATTCTCATAAATTAATCATGGTGTTAAGTATAGTAGTGCATTCAAATAGAAAAAATCCAATTTGTTGTTAGTACAAAGTTATGTATTTCTCATTTGATTACTATTATTTCAAAATAATTGGAAATATACAATTATAAAAACATTTTTAACTTCTAAATTTCTCATCTGAACTGAATTAAAATTGCATTGCTGCTAAAAGCTCATTGGGAACTAAAATATGATTGAATGTATTTTTAAATGTATAAACACTTTTAACTGATTTCTTAAAAAAATTACCATGATTTCTGATTTTTTTTGTAGAATTAGAGAATACTTTGAATTGTTCGTAGTTCAGATCTCAATTTAATGTGATTATAAGTATCCTGAAATATTTTGGAAACATTTAAGGAACACACCATAGATTACTTTGCACAAAATATTAATCTGCAAACTCTATTTAATACATTTAAAATTACCATATTTTAACAAAGTTGCATCCAATTAATATTGCTTTAATAAAACTATTTTTAATACAACATAAAGTATATTTAAGTCGGTGTTGGGAGTTAACAAGTGCAAGCTGTTTGGGATATTGGATTTAGAGTTTTTATGACACAGAAAATCTGAATATCCAAAGATTTTAGAACATTACAATTCTGTATTATGCATTTTTTCAACTGTTTTACATTTCTAATTCGATTTAATTGAGATAATTTGTTATAGAATATTTTAATATCATAAACATGAAAATATACCATATTTCTTAGATAAATAAATAAACATGCCATTAAAGTACTTTCCTACTATTAGTCTAAATATATTTTTAACATTTCAAAGAGAAGAGAGAATTATTGGAGAAAAGAAAGTTATCATCATAAATTAATTTTATTAGATGAATGAATGAAGTAAAAGAAGAGTTTTTATTAAAATAGAAATTTCAAAGAAATATGTGTCTTGGATATAAATAATTTGAACTTTTACTATTTATTTATTTATTCATTTTGTATATTGTCTTTCGTAAAGTGTTATAAAGAGGAGTTTTGTGATTTCATTAAATTTCAATTCATTCCTTATCAAAATTATGGGTTGCTATGTTTGTCAAATATATGGTATTTATTACATTTGAATTTAGATAACGGTAAACTTCCGTACATGGCAATGCTACGGAACTTGAAGAACTTAATATTGTCAGGCCTTTCCCAAAAGCATCATGAAAAAGTGCAAAAGCAGTTGGAGAATAAAGTAAGTTAGAATTTTTGGGTTTACTCTGTGCAACTTAAGAATAAACATTGTACCCCTTTCATTGTTGTATTTGTATTTAATTCTCACATTTTTTAAAAAATAAAACCAGTGTTAAAAATTTTGTGATCAGCTTATTCTTTCCTGGGAATGTATTTTTCTACAAGGAACAAATGCTATTAAAGGTGTGGAAATTGTTTATGTCAGTATAAATATTTAAAATTTTAGGTATGTGATGTAGATATTAAAATCAAGTTCAGTTAAAAAAGTTCCTTTCTTAAAAGTTAAAAAATATGAATTCATCTAAATAATCCATTGGTTTTGTTTGATACCTAATTGGAGATTTTAGTATTTTAAATTTTCTAAAATTTAGTATACACTTAAGCACATGTTAATGGTTATATATCAAAAAGATATGATTTTTTTAAAACCCTTAGTATTATGTGCATTTTTGTTTAATTTTTATGTTCCTCATATTACTATAGTTATATTACTTGTGTATAATTTTATTAAGTATCTGATGAATCTTTGACTTTTGATTTGTATGTTTTTAGTCTTATTTTCAAATGAATGTTTTTATTTATTTGAAATAGATTGCTGTGATAAAAAGTAGGCAGTCACCTCTTCAGTTCTATGAAGCATTCAAAGTTCTTACTTTAATTGAAGATATTTATCATGGAAACTACAGAGGATATAGGTACAGAGATCCTGAATGGAAAAGAGGACGAGAGGAAAAATTAAACGAAAAGTGAGATTTTATTTTAGTGCATTTTTTATATTTCTTTCTTTATATAACATTATTCATAAGCTGATGCAGAGAAAAATACAAAAATAATCAATAATTATTGAAATCGAATATTAAGCATTTCTTTGAATAATTTAAAACATAACAGATGAATTTTTATTTCAGAGGGGATACTCTGAACAAAATGTTCAGTACCGTTAGTACTTATTTTCAAGAGACTTGTAAGCTTTAAATTATCGAATTGGAAAGTAGCTGAAATCCAAGTACTTTTCCAACATTTTATCTATGCAATTTTATGTTGGGACAAGCATTTAAAATTTTTTTTTTATCCTAACTTGTAGCTAATGATAGTGTAATAAATGATTTCTGCTTTTGTTTCATTCATTTAACTAGCTTTACGATAATTTTAGTATTAATATTTTGCACTCAAGCTTAGTAAGATGTATCTTGTTATATTTTTGTTATAGTGAGAATATATTTCTAAAATGAGTTAAGTAAAAGTTCACAGTGTAACTGATTGTCTTACTTGTTTAATTCTACATTAAAATTTTTTCTTTGATGTTAATCTAACCTGTAATATCAAATTTGCTTCATTATTTTTACATTGTGTGTGTGTGTGTTTATAATAATAATATAACGAGCTGACACAAATGAAGTATTAAAAAAGAATTGAAATAAATATTTTCCTGAGAATGAATATTTTTGTTGTGTGTTGTTATACATAAATATTAATTTCCAGAGTTTTTTTCCTTTTTGTTGAGTAAGAGATAAAATCCATGAAGTTTTTCCTAAATGTAAATATTTCATTTATCATTAAAAGTATTCTGTAAAAAATATTTTTTTCTTTCGTTTATAGTAAAAATGTCCGTAAAAAAATTGCCTTTTCACCAAATATAGTCAGAGAAATATGTATAGGATTAGAACTCTCTCTCTGTCCATGCATGCTCCTTTTCATGTATTGATCTCAAATGGCTAATTTTGTTATAAAAATTCTGGGTACTTTTGTTTAGGAAGAATACTAATATTTTTGAAGAAAAAAGTACGTTTTGATTGATTTTTAACTTTAGATTATGAAATTGTATTTTTTTTCAAAATTTTAAAGTATAATACATCAAATTTTGTCTCTATATATGAATTAAATAAAAACGACAGTGCAAAAAACTTGTGGATATTGTGTATTGGAACATGGAATTTCAAAACAGTTTAAATATATAATTTTTATAAAAAAATATGGTTTATAAAAATGTTAGTTTCATTTTCTGTTTATTCCTTTTATTAATATTTATTTTTTTACTTCATCAGGATAAAAAATGTTTCTTTACCTCTGTGTGAAAGTTATAAACATTCTGTGAGTACAGCTCTAGAAATATCTGCTCTTCATAATTTGCAACCAATCCCAGGGAAAAGTCTGGTTATTTGTGATATTTTATTCCCATCATCATTGGATGATAAAAAAAGAGACAAGGTAAGAAATTTTTTAAAGTTATGAAAAATAGTATAAAATATGTTTTGTGGTGGGATTCTATTATCATGGGCAGATTTAAACATTCTCTTGTTTAATACATTTCTGTTTTTAACTACGCTTGATATTTGTAATGTTTACAAAACCCTTTCTCATTATGACTGTTAAAAAAACTTTGGATACCAAAATGTATCAAATTGGGAAAAGAAGCTCTTCATTGTCTGTTATCAAATTTTTTATGTTTAAAAGAAGGGTAAAGAAATCATCTTGAGCCATTTAGAGAAGCTTCCAAGCAATATTAGTCTTGGCCCACAAAAATTAATGATCCGCCTCTCAGATTAAAAAAGTTCTTTTTTTCAAATAGATGTTTAGTTTATACTTTCTTACTTTCTGTGTATACTTTAGTCTTTCAGAAACATAATAAATTTTGAAATCCCCTTTTATTTATTTTTCGAATTAAACATAGCATATAAGTACTCTTGTCATTGATAGTCAATATTGCTACTTTTAGATAATAGTAAAAGGGCATTTTAAAAACCAATTTCTGCAAATATGTCTTAAGGAGCTTTGATCATAGAATTATGTTAAATAGGAAAAAGAAAGTGGAATTATTAAGAGTAAGCTAATATGTGCATGTTAAGTTTTTGTGTGTGCAATTCTTTAATTTGTTTTGAAAAACTTAACACTTTTTCCTAACATTCTAGTGGAGGAAAGATTATTTTAATTGATAAAAATAGTCATTGCATACTAATTTGTATACATGAAACACGATACAATGTGATTAATGCTTTGGTAAGATTTGATGTGCCAAGTTCAAATAAGCGGTTTAATTTTTGAAAAGTATTTTCCAATTAGTTTTTTAATGTATGAAAAAGGAAAAATGTGAAAATAACTTCAAAAAAGAATCATTTGGAATTATTGAAATATATTTTCGATTTTTTTTTAGGTATTTAACCTTTCCATTATGATGGGATTGATGTGTTTGAAAGCTTGTGAAGATTGTAAAATGAATGTAATTTGTGATTCCTTCAGGAAAAGAGTTATTTTAAAAGAAGATCGCACATTTCTTGACTCTATGCAATTTACCTGTCTTGATTATGAAGTATGTCATGATATTTTTTTTAAAACTCTTATTTGTTATTTCACTTTATAAGAACTATATTTGTTTTAAAATGCTTTTGAACAAGAGACCAAAGTTATATTTAAATATTATCTTATACTTAAACTAAATAGCTGTTAACTATATTATTAACTCTCATGTTTTCAATGGTGTTCATTTAAATATTTCCATCAGATGAAATGTTTTGAAATATATCATTTAAAATTTAATTCTTAAATATCTGTAACTTCAAATGGTTGTTAAAATTTTTTGGAAGTATTTTTGATAAAATTTTACTTGAAAATAATTTATGCATTAAGCAATTTTAGCTGCATCAGTGGGTTTTTAATCACATTATATAGTAAATATTTCTCTTTAATTGATTATACAAATTTGTTTTATATCTGTCTATACCAAAATAAGGTTTTTTTAAAAGGAATTGAGGCTGTATGTTTTTATTTTGCCCTTTTTGTATTTGTAATGTCAGGAAATTGTTATTTTTATGGAATTCTTTGTGAGCTATATATATGAAAGAAGCATATATTTTCTTTTAAGTTCAACTACAGCAATTTTTATAATGCTGAGTGATTGGTTTTAAAATACTCAGAAAGACATCCTGTATTATATATTGAACTGGGAAAATGTGATGTGTACTCTATTTAATAGACATAATGAATTCATTATCTCTTCCCTAGTAAGATTAAGCATATTGGCTTCTGAACCCATTATGTGGGCGCTTGGCATAGTTGTTTTGAATCTCATTTTCATAAAATGCAGCTATAAGGGAAATAAAATGAAAAATTTGATAATGTATGAAAAAAATAGAAATATTGCATGATGTGAATTACATGTTGCAATATTTACAATGTTTATAACAAACTGATACTACCGGATGTTTTGTAGGCTGACTTTATTGCCTGTTAAAGTTCATAGCTAAAAAAAAAATTTGGTAAGACAAGTTTACCAAATAATCGACAAATCTCTTACAAAATAATCGATGATCCAAGAAGGAGTTGCCCGATTGTAATGAAATTTCGTTCGCAAAGACATTTAGATAGATAGAGTAAATGATTCAAATTTGGTGTTCAATGAACGAATAGTGGGAGTTCCAGCGCATGGGAACTGCGTACTGATCAGGTCTATATAACGAGTGATTCTCAATCTGATGGTCAAACTTTCTGTTGCTTTTCGACTGTGATAGCATGCGTTGGTTGTAACAATGCTTTGCTGAAGAATTTGTGCACATTACGAGCAGATGTCAGAATTCGGAAGAGGTCGTTCAATCACATTGAAAGTGGCTGTTTGAACGAATCGAAAAATCGTTCGACACGTGTGTTGGAAGCGATGCGATGATTAGACGATGTTAGCCGGAGTGGGTCAACCATGGCAGATATGAGCGTCAGAACGGCTGCGGTCGACCAAGGGCACAATAGAACAGGGAGAACGAACGATTGTTAAAGCAGCTGTCACAGCAGCATATTCGTCGTTATCAACTATCCACGGTGTGACCTGCACACATGTGTCCAACATGACCCTCCACAGACGCTTACGCTCGCGCTTTCGCTCTCAAGCCTGTACACCGTCAAGTACGATTGCAGTTGTGCCGGTCTCGTTTATCGTGGAATTGTGCAGACTTGGGACGTATAGTCAGGGACGTCGAGAACCGTAGACGTGTTTCGAGACGTCCAAGACAGCGTGGGAATCCTGCCCTGACTATCGCACGCCACACAGGTTCGCAACATTGCATTATGGTTTTGAGTGCCATCCCCTTTGATAGCCATAGCTCCTTGGTGGTCATTTAGGGTACACTGACAGCACAGCAGTATGTTGACGACATCCTACGGCCTGTTGTGTTATCGCTTCTTTTGCAACGCCCAGAACTTATTTTTCAACACGATAATGCCCGGCCGCACCCGGCATGTGTTGCTATGAATTGTCTTCAAGCTTGCCCTACACTACCTTGGCTAGCTAGGTTGCTTGATCTCTCTCTCTCATAGAGCACATTTGGGATGTTATGGGAAGGCAATTACATCCATAAGAGAATATTGACGATTTAGCCCAACATTTGGAGACAATTAGGCTCGAAATTCCGCAGAACACCATCGGGGAACTTTACTAGTCTATGCCACACCGGGTGGCAGCTTACATTCAGGTGAAAGGTGAACCTATGCCTTATAGACTTCTTCTCTTTGTATTGGTCAAACTCTGCAATAGTCATTCAATTGTTCGGAAATTTTTATAGTTTGTTTTTCTATGTTATATTCTTCTCATCCACCAATTTTTATCGCAATCAAACTGCTCCTTCTTGATGAGTCTTTTTTTCCCGTTTTAGACTATCTGTAGGTGATGGTATTAATTTCTTAATATTAATAATAAAATAATTTCAATTAATTTTTAATTTTAATACAGTGTTATACATTTTTTGCTAAAAGTTGAAGTTTTTTCTTGAAACTTTCCCCATGGTAACATTGTTTGAAATAAAAGGAAAAAAAATACTTATTAATTTGAAGTGGCAATATATTATCTAATTATTATCTTTTAATTTCCTAAAATAAAATGAAAAAAAAAACTGATGAAAATCTAAATTTTTCAGTAGCATATTCTTTTCATAATAAAGTAATGTACTCTTCTTGCTATGTTTATAATAAATTTGATTCTTTACTTTACAAAAATCATATAAAAATTACAGTTCTCTAAAGTAACTCTACTTTAAACTTTATTAATTTCATGTTTTTTGCTACAAAATTTTATGCAATTCTAAAAACTTAATTTAATTCAGTTTTAAAAGTTCGTTTTTCCCTTTCTTGTCTAACTTTCACCATATACATCCTCCCCAGATGGAAGTACTAAGCTATGAGTTAAAACTTTTTGCAGATTTGTTTTGGGTCTCATTTATCTTTAATGGTGTGATATTGCTTTGTTAGTTTTAACAGATAATTTTAATTTACTTGCACATCATCTAAAAGATAGGCAGTTTGAAAACATAATTGTTTGCATTAAAGTTAACTGTTGCTTAATGGTCATTCATAATCAGTATTTAATGAGTGTAAATTAATTTAGAAGTGGTTCTTATTTGTTATATTTTGTACACAATTATGAAAGTAAATATACATAATTGGCTTAGAGTGAAAGCTTTGGTTACCCATCCTCACTTTGAAAATTTTACTTTTTGATTAAAAAATTTAATTTAATACATGATAAACTTAAATTGTACATTTTTAGTTGTTTTCCTGGTATTTTTTGACGAATTGAGGATTTGAATCCTGTGTCACTAAATGTTTGCCACATAAGGGGCTGTTGCATTCTAAATTTGTTGAGGTTCAAAGTTTCCACATTTGACGAGGCTTGGAAGTTTAAAGAGGGGAATACCTGCTCCAGTTAAGTATTGTGGAGTGCGTTACTAATAGTCCTCGGGTAGCTTCAAAATAAGCTTTACGTTAATAAACAATAAATCGTGTTCGAAACTCTTTTGAGTTTTGCAGGAATATTACTAAAGTGTAGCTTTCTATTAAGATACAAATAAACAGATCAGCTGAAATATAGCCTCAAGATATTTATTAACTCTTTCTATATATTTTAAGTTCTTTTTTTCTAAAAATTGCATGTAATTGCTCTATTTTTTTAGAAATATATGAATAAATCTTATATTTTAACTGATAAACTATTAATTTTTTTTTAATATTTAAAAATTTATTTTGTATTCAATTTAATATTTTTATGCATTTTTTTAGAATATTTACTGCTCTTTGAATTATGTTTCGTATTTCGTAAAATTATTTTATTTATGCTTTTGATTTATATTGCTTCCATTTCTTTTAGTCATCTGTTACAAATGGATTATCAAATTCTGTAAATGCCCTAAAAAATGTTTTGGAATACTATTTGAAACAATATGTTACTTTAACAGAAAAGGTCAGTATTTATTTTATTGAATATGTTCAATAATGATCTACTTTTTTACTCGTAAAAAAATGTTTTTTAACTGTGTCTCAGTCATTAGCTAGATGAAGGTAATGGAACTTGTTGGATGGTTACTTTCATTTGACCTAAGAGAAACTGAGTTCATTTTAGAATTTAAATTTTTTCAACTTCCTTTTTTTCAGTGTTTAATTAATTTTGATAGTACCTGTTCAAATTTCAACTTTTAAATACAATCCTGGCCACTCAAAATGCAACACCATGAAGGAAGAATACAAAAACTGCATGAAATTTTCACTGTGCATATACCATGGTGAAAAGGGCAAATAATTAGCATATCAGCATAGATACACATCATGGTTGCCAGTAGCACTTCTAAAAAGTGCTACATAAAGATATTACATAATGTGGTTCTGAAGTACTGAAATTTCTTTTTGTGTAGTTGTTTTTGTGTGAGCAGCTTGAATATGTATCTCGAAGGAGAATGTATACGAAAGTCATTCGAGACATTTTTTAGTTGGACTTTGAAGAAATTGTTGTCTATAAAGAATGCAGATTAGAAAATCTTACAAATTGGTGATCATGTTGGATGCAACCAAGCAATAATGATGCAGATCTGTAATTGATGGATACAGGAGTGTGTAAGTGGTGGTGGTGGGGATGATGACTGGCTAACGACAACAATCTCATCACACAACTACTTGGGATTACTTACACATCATGCACATGCCAGTGATGGATCTCTTAATAGGCTAATGCACCACCACATGTAACATGCAATATTCAAGGCTTCTCGTCCATTAGATTGCATTGCATTGCTATTCCTGCTTATTCTTTAGGTACATTGCTTATCGAGCACATCTGGTCATTGATTGGAAACTGACTGACCCCTCATACTCCACCTGCTATTACACCCTATCAACTTTGGCAATGTGTTGAGGCATTATAGTCAGCCATAATCTAACAAAATATCCTATCTCTTTCATTCAGTGTTGTTCAGCAGCATTTACTGCTTCTTGTCAACAGCTTTTAATAGTTATTTCATTGTTTCCTCACCTCGTAGAAGACTATTTTTAATAACCTTCGCGTTGTGGGTTATCTCACTATTACATTTAAATTTGAAATTTCTCACCCTTAGTATTGCATTTTGGATTACCAGCAGTGTACACCTTTTTAATATAGAAATATTTGAAAAAAGATTAAGAATTATTATGCATTTTTATTTTGAGATGAAGTGTTTCTTAATATATTTTTTAAAATTATATGTGTAATGCATTAATATTTATCCATATTGTGTATCAAGTCACATGTATATTTGATCATATTAATGACAATGGTAGAGATATGGTAAAACTTAGTTGTAAGAATAGGATCCCCCATTTCGTTAGAGAACAGGAATACATTATCCTTCTCTCTAATGTCAATTTTCTTGTTGGATTAAACTTTTTATTTATGTTATAGGTTGAAAGTAGATCTTGCAGTTTCAGAAAATTATAAAATTATTTTCTCTGTATATTAAATATGTGAGTTTACACATAGGCATTTGGGTTAAATTTTTGAATTTTGTGTTACACAATATAAAACAAGGTGAAAAACTCTAAATTATAAATAAAATAGTATTAAAAATATTTAAAGAATTATTTCAGGATACACAATAAAATGTTATTATGTAACAGGTGAAATATTTTTAAATATGTAAAATTTTCTATGCATTTTTAAATAATTTATTTCTACAATTACTATCATGACAATTTAATGAAAGCAGTTTTATATTAAATGAGTTGCTTCAATTTTGCCAATTGTTCATTTTTTTGTATTTAATAGAATAACAAAAATAGAGATTAATACAGTAAAATGTTCTCTGACACAAATTCCGATTATATATATATTTTTTACTATGTTGATGGTAAAACTGTCAAAATATTTATTATGATTTTTAATAAATATGTATTTAATATAATTATAGGTATTTTATTCTTTTAAATTATGTACTTTTATGTTCATTTGACTATACAAGTTTTGAAGTTCAAATTTCATTAGTGGAGAAACAGAAAAATACTAATCACTTAAAATAGCAGTGTTTCCCACTCTACTTAGGAATAGAGGGGAAGAAACTATGTTTTTTTAAAAAAATTCTTTTGTTTCTTTCTTCTATTTAAATTGGTTTACTTTAGAACTGTTTAAAAGAGGAAAATGCTCTTAAACTGTGAAATAATATATTTAAATAAATTAAAATGAATTATTTTAAAAACATTCAACTTGTATTTTCCATAAATAAAAACGTGTGCATATTTTTAGTTAACTGAAATAGACCTGTTCTTTTGAGGCCTTATAATGACCTATGTGTTGTATCTCCAAACTTATCAGTACAATCATTTTTAAATGTGCACAACCAAAATTATAATATGACAAAAATTGATTCTTCATGACAAATTAAATTTTGTAGAAATTTAAATATTTTGAAAAATGCAAATTGTATTTTCAGGAAATAAAAATGTGTGCATATTTTTTGTTAACTGAAATAGACCTGTTCTTTCAAGTCATTATATTGACCTATGTTTTGTAAATCCAAATTTCTAAGTACAACCATTTTTAAATTAAAACTAAAATTATATAACGAAAATTGAGTTTTCATGACAAATTAAATTTTGCAGAAATTTAAATATTTGTCTTAATTCTTTGTATTATTATGTAATTATTTGTAACAGTTCTCTGTATGGATCTCGATTTTTCAAATTTATTAAAAAAAATGTGGGTCATTTTTATATCATGAATATTTATTTTGTGTTTCTCTGTAAAAAGGATTTAATTGCCATACATTTGCATAGATGTAAATTTGCTGTCCTCCCCTTCCAACTTTCTTGAGACTTGTGTTTTGAAATTTTCAGTCTGAACCTAAACTTTTAATTTAATGTGTTTTCCTTATAAACATTTTTAGGTTTTTATGTTAAGAGTAGTGTTTTAAAATTTGATATATTCTCTTGATTTTCATTAAATCAATTTAAAAAATATGAGCTTCTGAAACATTAAATTATTTAAAGAATTTTTAAATAATTTTGATTTATTTTACTTTGATTGTGCTAAGAGCTCTTGTGAAAGCTTTAAAAAAAATAATGTTCAAAAATTAAAATTTTTCTTTTTTTTAAAAAAAATTACAATTTTAGAAATCTTATGTAACATCAAATAGTACAAAAAAAGTTGCTTTATCTTCTACTCTTCTAAAGTTTTAAGATACTGTGCATTTTTTTTCTTGGGATCTGGGAGTGGAGTAGCCTCAAAATGGATAACTTGAAGACCATGGCCTCATAAATTAAATTTAAAAAGTAATTTTGTGGATATTTTGAAGTTTGGAGGTTATAAAAGGTTTGTTTATTTAGAATGTGACAGCATTAATACTACCTATGGACCACGGAATGATTCTAAAGCAATTAATGTAAAATCAATTTATTGTTTAAATTGGTTTTCAAAGTTGTAGAAGAGGGCTGCAATGACTTCTTGCATTGATCATGATTAAAAGAATAAGACAATTTTACATATTTTATGGCATTGCTTCTATTTGGAAATCGTAAAATCGTCTACATGACGGGAAAATATTACTGGAAAGTAATGAGGAAACTTTTGACTTTAAAGTGTGTGCTTTTGAAACAGTCTATACAGCTTTGAATACTTTACAAAGCATAGATAAATGTGAAACTATTGAAGAGGAAACAACGCGTTATTGGTGAAACTTAAGTGACGAGAATAATTGAATCGGGCATGTATTGAATGATGCTGAAATTATACAATACATTGAAGGGACTGTTCAAAATGAACCATCCCTTGCACTTGAAATTCTTGTATTGAAACAGAGTTTAAGTCACATTTCTGTACTAACCCACTTTGAAAATTATTTCAAACATCAAGAAGGCAGTAGCTTCATAAAAAAATAACTGTAAGGAAACTACACAGATCCTAGTGGTGAAAGGTTATTGAAAAGATTTAACTGTTTTATTTCAAACAGTCAAAAATTATGTAAGTGTTAAAAAGGTGTATCCTTTGTATTTCCCATATATAATGGTTTCACCAAGACTTTTATTATCTGTGTGATTTCCAATTTCTGATTCATTCTGGACAATCAATAATCTACTGTAAGTTTAAATGTTGATGCAAATTTTTTAGCAGGTCATTTTTAATGTAAAGCCAGAATTTTTCCTATATTAAAAAACTTAAAGTATGTAATTTTATTAAAAAGGAAACTAAAGGATGCTCTCTTGATCTAACCAAATGTTTTGATTATGGTTATAAAAGTTCATGAATATTTTTTAATATTTGATATCTATAAAATCCTGTAATTAAAACTTTAAAAACTGCTGCCTTTTATGAAATAAAGTTTTTATTGCCTATGTCATCAAATAAATTTCTCTCAAGATTGTATTTGTTGTGTATGTTAGTTTTTATAAATTTTATTACATTTTTAATACTTGACTTAGTCTGTATAATTTATATTCAAGTTTTAAATTTCTTGCTTGGGTTTAATTTGTTACTACTGGGATTTAAATACTACCTATGTAGTATAATTTTTATATTTAGCTATCACAGATTTTGGCAATTTTATTTCGTTTTTGCTTAGAAATGTTAAAAAAAAACCTTTTGGAGTTGATTAGCTATTTCTTCAATGGACGTACAAATGTTTTTCACACATTTCTGTCAATTTTCAAGTGATATCAGAGTCAGCAATCTTCTGACTATTGTCAGACATCAGAGGATTAGTAACAACAGAAAGCTGAGGTTAATAATGTCAGAATATAAAATTAGAAATATATGTCGTGATAGATCAAATCGATAAATCTTCTGAACATAAATACACTTGAAGAAAAAAATTTAAAAATGTCAAAAAAACCCCCTCTGCTACAATTTTTATTAAGAAATATCTTAACAAATAAGTAAGGAGAAGAACGAAAGGGTTACTACAATATTCAATACTCAGCACATAGTTTGAATGTTATGGTAGCCAATGAATAAAGAACTGAAGTATTTAAGGCTTATGAATTCTCTTCTATAATCAAAAGATTTTATTTTTAATACATGTTAAACTACAACTTAATGTTAAATCTCAAGTCAGTAAATAGAAGTTATCTCAATATTGCACATAAAACACACAAAATCACAGCAAACATATCTAAAAATTTTTGTTATGCTTTTAAATTTTTTGGTGAATTTTTATATATACGTATTAACTCTATGCAAGAATAAAGCATTAAAACTAAATAATTTTCTTTTCTTTGTAATTTGAATGCTTTTTTTAAAAAATATATTAGATTTTAAAGTTTGATACATTTTCAATATCTAAGTACAAATACTCTAATTAAAGATGAATATTTCCTTTAAGGCAAGTACCATTTTTAAACTACAACCACATATATATAAAATAACATAAGAGCAGTGCTTATGAAAAAGTGAAGCAAGATTCTGGTTGGGGTTTCTGCTGGTGCACTATTTGAGAAACATTGTAAATCTGTTTTAAATGCATTTATGATAGATCTGTTATTCATATTGACACATTTGGTTTCACGTAAATCATGTAAATAAGTCTCTTCACATAAATTTTCTTCACATTTGTTTTCATATTCATATTCATTCAACCATTCCCATATCCAAGAAAGTTCACAGTTGCAATCCAATTGATTTCCTGCCAACTTTAAATGTTTCAGGTATTTTTCAGGTACCTGAAAAACAGTAAAGGTATTTTAAAAAATATTTACACATAATTCACTGTACTTAAAAGGTAAATACTACACGTACATGTTTTTAACATTTTATGCAGATTAAATTATCCCCTATTTAGAACACAGGTCAACAGATTAATGTATAATTCAGTGCTAACTAGAACATTTTCAATCAATTAACTTGAAATTTTAATTAAAAATTTTAAATGTGGAGATCCTTTTAATTTCAATTAAATACATACTTGTGCATATTAAGTAGCAAAAATAATTGTTGATACAAAGGAGGAAAACATAAGATATTAAATAGATTGATTCTTTTTTCTTCTTTCCCTTTAACACTAGAAAGACTTAATTCAAATTTTGAAGAATTTCAATCAAATTATGCAATAGCTTGATCGTCAATTTGTATTAAAAAAAAACTTACATTCTAAATGCATGCAGATAAATTTAAGAAGTAATTCAATGTTAAAACATATAATTTACTTATAACCAAGCATGGTGAATAGATAAGGTTAAATGATTACCTAGTATAAAATTTTTTATACCTTAAATGACTGTTGTTGATGACAAAATAAATTATTTTAAATTATGTAAAATTTAAAATTTTCTTGTCAGATTCTTTTTTATGATGGTTTTTCTTACTTATCTCACTTTAGAAATTTGCATTTAATTAAAACTGACACTATTAAAAAGGTAAATATTTTTAAGTAGAATAAATATTGAATAAGTTATCTTTTAACGTCAAAGAACTTATTTAAGAAGCATTATTATTGATATATATATGTAGATGAGTTTTTGAACTTAAAATACATACAGATATCTACATATAACTTAACTCAGTGGTGCAACAACCCATGAGGGCCGAGGCTTACTGTGCCCAACTCAGTATAAGCGACCTTGGGTCCTGAGATGCATGAGCAGATGTTCCGGTCAGGTGGTCAATCTGACGCGAAACCCCCAGTGATCCCAATCAAGCTTGAAACTCATTTATCGACCCACTGAAGGGCTGAGTCAACCTTGCCCAGCCCGGGGTTTGAACCTCAGACCTGTGGTGTGGTAGTGCGATGCACTAACCACTCAGCCACTGGGCTTGATATCTGTACAAAGAGATTCAAAAAAAGTAATTAATCTTAAAGAATTACTTTGCAATATTTAATGTTTTTTCTAAAAATACTTTTAATGACTAAGCACTGGCGTAGCTAGTTCTGAATGGGCCCTTTTTTGGATATGAGACCGTATTAGTGGGACTGTAGTTACACATGTTGGGGCCTTTGCAGCTTGAGGGTCCCGTATCATTGTTACAGTGGTAGCTATGTTCCTGTAATTAAGTGAAATATATATAATAATTTTTATTGAATATAAATAAATTGATGCTTTTTTAAGTCTCTCTCTATATATTTAGATACAGCTAAGTAAAGTGATGGATAATTTTTTTTTTAAAATTATGATTTAAATAATGGGCAATTATATCTACCTTCATTAAACATTGCATAAAGAAGCACTTATTGTTCAAAATAATTATTTAAGAACTCGTACACTTAAATTGTAGTTATTTTTCATAAATATAAAAAAATTACTCATTCTAGGCATATTGATGCATTATTATTCCATATTACCTCTTTTTCAACTGCATATAATTTTTCAAGTGTCTGTAATTTGTTGTTTATAAATTCAACAGTGAAATTCTTTACTTCTTTCATGTTTTGAAAAACTTTTTGTGAGAGTTTGGTTAAGTTTGAATTTCTAATATTCAGCTTGAGAGTTTGACTTTGGATGTAGGAAAATATTGATTCGTCTAACTCTCTTAAGTTTCCTCCTTCCAATACAATGGATTTTAATGATTTAGGAAGTTCCCCATTGAGTATTCCATCCAATCCATTATCTTGTACATGCAGATGAATCTCTTGAATTCCTTGATTATTTCGAAGTATTTGGGACAAATCAATATTCCTGTTTGAATAGGTGTCCATTTCTATCTTTTTCAGAGCTGTTAACTCATGAAAGATATCTTGGTCGATTTCTTGTAAATTTAAGTTTTTTATAAACAATTCTTGTAGCCTTTCCATGTTCATAAAGCTATTATTTAGTAGTTTTTGTATTGGGTTCTTTTGCAAATAAAGAGTCTTTAGTTGTTGAAGGTTTGACCATACATTATTATAAGTATTCATCAATAAATTATTAGATAAATCCAGAGTTTGTAGTTTTTTAAGCTGTTCAAATTCTTCTTCTACTGTTTGTATGCTATTGGAACTTAGATTCAGAATTAAAATATTACAAGAACCTAGAGCTGGAACAGTTTTTAAACTTGTATTTGCCAAATTGAGTTCTTCGAGACTAAGGGGTAGATGATTAACTAACCATGCGGGAAGTTCTTCAATGGCATTGTATGATAGATCCAATGTTATCTGGAAAAAATGAAACATTTTTATTAAAAATATTGTGAATAATACTAATATTCCAATTAAAGAGGTTATTTATATAAAATGCATACTACTGACAATATAAAAATTTGTTGTTAAAGCAGCATACTCTTGTTTTGAAAGAGTGATTTAATACTAGTATTCATTTTGATTTTTAGTTTCTTTTTAACAATGCATTTCATTAAATACATGTTCATTTCAATTAGATGTTCAAGCTATTATAATGTTCATAGCTATTTTTTTTGTTAAAAAATATTTTATTTTTTTATTGAAGTTTAGAAAACATTTCCTTTCAAAAATAAATTGGATAACTGTCTTTCCCTTCATTTTCATAGAACTTAAATCACTAATTTCATCATGTTTATTAATAAGCAGACCAGCTTTTGGCATTAATGAATTGGATGCTATTACTGATGCATGATGAAACCCATGAATATGATCTGGAATTTTATTGCTACAAAATTATTCTGAAAATAGTCTTTCACATAAAACTATGCATAAAAATATTTTTCATTGCTTTATTCTGAATTAAATGTAGGAAAACAATGATTAATTTTACTTTATGTAATTTGGAACATTTGAAATCTATTATCAAGTATAATCTTTTCTTTAGTATCATGAAATATATGCATTTTGAATTTTATTATTTTTAAAACCTTTATTTAAGAATTTTTTTAAACGTTTTAAGAATTTTATATTTAAATAGTTTTTTATTTCTCCAATAGCTTTTTATTTCTAGCTGATCAATAAAATAAATAGAAATGTCATCTCATGATATTTTCAATGTTTCTTCCACTCATTTTGTAAATATTTTTTAGATTTTTAATTTCATTTTGGATTTTAGCTTGCAATAGTTTATTTTATCCCGCTTTTACTTTGACTGAAAAAAATAATGACACTGTTGAATTCAGACATAAATATTTTTCCTATTTATTAAAGCTGGATTCATATAAATTAATATATTTGTCAATTTTTGTATTGAAAAAAATTTATTTAAACATGATTAGAAGAAAGCTTGAGGTTGATAAATTTATTTTTCTCGAAACTCGTCTTTTTTAAATAGATACTCTTTATGTATATTAAAATATATCAGATTATTTTTTGAAATTTTAAATATGGAAACACAAATACTAATTACTTTTCCCCGGATCTAGTTAATACTTACTAATTTTGGTAGATGTAACTCTTCTGCAGAACTAGGTAGAAACAATCTATTCTGTGAAAGACTTAGGTACCTTAAATTTTGCAGAGGCATGATACTGCTGAAATTAAGAGCTTCTATTTGATTTCCAGCTAAGTTCAAAAATTGCAAACTGTCTTTTATATGAAACAGCGAATAATATGGGAATTCTCCAAGATTATTAAAGGATAAATCTATCTGTTCCAGAACAGTGGCCTTAAAAATATCTTCAGGTAATTCATCGACATCATTATGGTGCAATAAAAATATCCTCAGTTGCTTTTGCTTTTCAAATAAGTTTTCTGGTAGATAATTTATATTATTCTTTGATAAATCTAATACTTGTATGGATCTTAAATCCTTAAATTCATCTTCATTTATTGTACTGATCATATTATTTGAGAGGATCAGTGTTTGCAAATGAGCCATATTTGTAAATGCAAGAGTTGTTAAATTCTCAAGTCTGTTGTAACTTAGATCTAAGATTGTAAGTGATAATCTTATTGGGTCTAAGTAATTGCTATCCAAATAGGATATATTATTATAACTGAAGTTAAGGTGTTTAATATTACTTGAAGTATGTGTTACTGTGTAGTTTCCTGTTAAATTTTGAATATTGTTATGATCAACATCAATTCTTAAAGTAGATAGTCGTCCTACTTGATTAAATGCTTCCAGATTAAATGAGGATAATTTATTATATGCAAGATTAATTACCTGAATATTTGGTAAATTTTGAAAGGCCTCATTGTCAATTGTTTGTATTGAATTGCCTTCTAACTGAATGACCATTATCGAATCTAAATCGAGAAATGCAGATTTTCTGATGTATTCAATGAGATTATCATTTAGTTGCAAATGAATCAAACTTCTTAAATTTCGAAATGTGTATGATTTTAATGAGGTAATTTTGTTAAATGCCATTTTTATTTCTGCGAGATTTGGATTGTGTATGTCGTTTACAAAATTGGAATCTAAATCTTTCAATTCATTGTGATTTAAATTTAAATGTCTTAAATTTTGAAAGGAGATAAAAGAGTTATATGGTAGATATTGGATATGATTACTGCTTATATCTAAATATTCTAATTTTGAGAGTGAATTCAAGGCTTTGTAAGGAAATATTGATATCTTTAGAGCACTGTGCAAAATAAGTTTTTCTAATGAGTGCCTTATGTCTTTAAAAGTAGTATTTCCAATTTTCGATATACTATTGTAAGATAAATCTAATGATTTTAAACCACTTAGTCTGTTAAAGGCTCCATTTTCAATGTTTTTGATTGAACATCTTACCATATACAGTTTCTCCATCGAGGGGCTAATATTTTGTAATGTTTCCGCATTGATGACGGGGTAATGCTTATTAAATGAGAGTTCTCTTACGTTTGGTAAATATTTCATACTCTCTTCAGATAAACCATTCATTTTTGTTCCTCTGATATCTATGTATTTTAAAGAATTTCCGCAATATTTTATGTCTTCAGGAACAACTTCTTTAATCAAATTTCCAGCTAATGATAGTTTGGTCAATCTGGTTAATGGTAAGACAGGAAATTCTTTCAGATGATTGTGACTTAGATCAACAACTTGTAATGTATGTGTTGAACTGAGGAATGCATTATTTGTTATAACTGATATTGAACAGTAAGGCATGTAAATTTCTGTTGTATTGGTGGTCAGAAAAGTGTCGTTAACTATAGAGAGTGGATTTCCTTTTAGGAAAATGCGATCAACTTGACTGAAAAGTCTAAAACTTCCACCTGTTAATTCCTTTATAAGATTATGTTCGAGGTGTAACTCATCAAGATTGATGCGGTTTCTTATTTCTCTTCCCTCGGAAATACTGGATATCAAATTCTCATTCAAGTTCACGATTTTAATGTTTCTAAAATTAGCTAGTGCATTTAATGGAATTTGCTGTAGCTGATTTCCTGTTAAAATTATATGTTTCAAGTTATTTAACCCTCCATGGAATGTAATGTCATCTATGGAAATTATAGCATTATACGCAAGGTTTAAAACTTCTAATGATATCATATTTCGAAATACATCATTTTGAACATGCATTAGAGCATTTTCTGACAAATCTAAATGCTTTAACGTTTTCCCTAGATTGCGAAAATCGTCACTGTTTAAGAAGGCAATTTTGTTTCCTGCTAAATTTAAATTGCTGAGTTTTTCTAAGTTCTGTATTGCTTCTCTAGGTATTCGTACTAAATTGTTTTTACTTAAATCTAGAATAGATAATGTTTTCTCAAGTCCTGCCAAAGCATTAGGTGGTAAATCTGTGAGAAGATTATTATTAATTTGGAGTTTCCATAACCCAGTTCCATTCAAGCTATTATCTTCAAGAAAGCGTAATTTGTTTTCTTTAAGACTCATTATATAAATTGCAGAATTGTTTATTTGAGATGGAACTGTCATGAACGGTATGTTGTGACAACATACAGATCCTAAATCTGGTCCTCCATTTGAACATGTGCATAATGGGTTGAATGAGCATGGTCTATGTTGTTCTTTAAGTCGAGAATCCACGTTTGTGAGGAAAAGCAGTAGACAAATTTTATCAAAAAACTGCATCTGTAAATAAAACAAAAAAAAAACATGAGGAATTATATACACAAATTAAGTACCAATTAATTAAAAACCTAATATACATTAAAAAAATTTTTTTTTGAAACTTCATAATGAAAAAAATAAATTTTATATGACTCTGCAAAAAACTCACTCTAATAAATTTTTAAATAATTTTATAATAATAATAATAATAATTTTTATTATTTTTTGTAGAACGAAAAAATTTCATCAAATTAACATAAAAAAAAGCTTAAGCTTTTTTGGTTTCTAGTTATACTTTAATGGAATAACTTAACTGGATTAGCTGTAGTAATAATGAAATAATTTTGCTATGTGTAATACTCGCTTGTCCAAAATACTCTGTCTTTATGTACTTTTCAGGTACAGTCGCTAACATTATAAACAAAAATATTTAATTTTTTTATAAATATAATCAGGATATTATTTAAAAATAGATTCATAACGTATTGCGTTTGTTAATGATTGCATTGGATATCTCCGATAATGCCATTTTCACGAGTTTTTGCTTGTTAATATTTAAGTGAACTATAACGACCAAGAAAGATCACGATTTTTTAGCAATTTTGTAATCCCCTATCTTTCGAATGTATATACATTTAACCTATAACTATATAATCAGAGATATCCCTTCATGCTGGGTATAGTTTTGATTCCTATAAAAATCTGCAAATTTTTAATGATGCGCTGAACCATTGGGATATCGTTTACAAATCATGGGTCGTGCATTTTATTCATTAACCTTTCACTGTCTTGTTTAATTAATATTATTTAATGATTACGAATATAAGATTTAAACTTAATATCGTACATATTTATTAGAATATTCATGCTGACGATTTCGAAAATACTTAACATGATTTTAAATTTAACTTAAACTGAACATTTTTTTTAAAGATATATATTAATGAAGCCTACTGAGATAATTCACATGTAGAACTAACATATAATCTTTTAATAGTGTAAAGTACTCTAATTATGCAAAGGAATTTTTAAGTAGCTTTTATGAATTAATAGAAATCATGTAGTACTGATTTTAAATGATTGTGAATTTTAGTGCAAAATTCACAAAGATTTTGATTGATTTGGTTTTTTTTTCAAGTTAAATAATGTTTTATTCTCGCCTACTTATCATCCTAGTCGAAATGAGAAGTACTTCTAATACATTTATCAAATATGCATATTAAATGAAGTAATCAATAAAAATAGATTTAACAACATATTAAAATCATAAAATATTTGAACTTTTTTCATGAGAATCAAACAAGTTATTTTTCAGTCAGTTATTTTTTTTTTGTACATCTAATAAAAAAATTTGATTTAATGCATCAAAGACAATAATTAACAGATCTTTTTACTTTTTAATTTAAACATTTATAGAAGGTTGTTCATACTTTATGGAAACGATTTGGATAGGTAATTTTTATCAATAAATATTGTATTTGTGCTAATTTGCTTCTATCTGATTCTTGATTGCATGGTTCTTCATAATAGCTCTTACTCGAATTTTTCATGAAAGTAAACTTTTTCTTAGTACTCTCATACAAATTTTCATCCATTCCTCTTGAACCGTTTTCCAAAGTTCGTTCAGTGTTCTTGGATGCTGCTTTCCTAAGGCTCGTTTTAATAAACCGAAAGCACAAAAATCCATTGTTGAAGAGTAAGGTGATTTTACACGTATTTCATCAAATGAGATACACTTTATTCCTGTTTCTGATTCTTTCTTTGGGAAATAAGCAGCAGTTGATTTAGACGTGGGACTAGAGGCTTTGCGCATCTGAGGCACAACTTTATCAATGCCATTTCCTTAGAAGGTTGGAACTTTAAAAATTGGTTCTAAAATATTTTCTGTTGATAGTAGAGTGAATTAATTTTGGCTTTACGTGAGACTTCTTTGATTTTTAATTTGCCGTTGTTAGAAAATCCTGTAACTATCATGACCTTTGGGAACTTTGCTGTTCACTGACGAAGCCACTTTGTACGGTTATTCCTGTGAGTTGAGCACTAGAAAATTGATCTTTTGTTACAGTCATTTAAATATACCCATGCCTCAACGAGTGTTACCACACATTTCCATTTTTTAGCAGCTAAATGTTTTTTATATAATTATTTGCTTTTATTTCAGCAATGTATTTTAAAAAAAGGAGACGAACTTTAGATAGGTTTAAACATCTTTTTTAACACTGAATCTTTATGAATGATTTGAATTACAGTGCTGGAAGATATTCCTATATTCGAAACAATGAATTTTTGAGACGGCGGATTTTTTGGGGCGGGGGATTTCAGATACTTCAGTTTCTCGATAGTTGCCTACGTTTGAACAGTTTTAGGATGAAGTTTCGTGGCCATGCTTTCATTTTTACTTTCAGTTAGACATTTTTTCCCTTTCAAACTTAATATATTATAAATGCCTTTTATTGAAATGCAATAATCGAGATTTTCACACCGCTTTATAATTTGTTCATACGAAGATTTCTCCTCGGAAAGCGCAGTTACGTAACCTTTGTGCCTTATATCAATTTTAGGAGCCCTTTTTAAAATCTTTTATTTTACATTCCAATCAAGAATGATTATTCTGAAGTTGCAAAGTTTTATCTCAAAATTCAAACGAGAAAAGGAATTACAAAATCGTTTCTATATAAAGTGCGAACGACCTTCTGTATTACTACTCATTATTTATTGCTTAAATAAATAGTGAGTTTATAAAAATGCATATATACTTCAAAAATTCAATTATCCTACCAAACTATCTTTTAAATTTTTTTTTCTCATGACGTTAAAATTATTATATGATGGAGTTTAACTTACTTCTTTTAATTTCAGCTTGTATTTGCTTACAAATCCTATGTATTGCTACTTGTATTAGTGATGTAGTTGAACTTACGTGAGGTGTCAAATATTAAACAAGAATCCTTCACACCATTTTGTAGCTGCCTTTCTGCATGAACGCAACCTTCTTAATGGATTTACCTCAAATATCATGCAGGTGTCATTCATTTATGCTTACGCCAGCTTTCATTTAAGCCTTTAAAACTGTGGTGCTTCTCTTTCTCTCTTGTAAAGACGAAGGGAATACCTATAAGTTCTGCATTTCCCCCCCTCGCTTCATTTTTTTACCTGTCATCGTTTGTAAGGAATAAAGAACGGAGATACCTACGTCTTAAGGAATAAAGGACGGAGATACCTACGTCTTTAATTTGTGGGATTTGTGCATAGTAAATTTTGGTAGTGTTTGAATTTTATGAATGCATTTTTTTTTTTCGGATAAGCAAAATTTTTTTGTTTTTACGTATAGGCAGCTTGCTATATATTATCGGTTATTATTCAACCGAATTGTGTGTAAATTTCATATGAACAAGGATTCGTTTGTTCAATTTCAATTAATGACTTTAGATATATACGATTAATCGGTTAAAGAGCTGCTGTGAGACACCAGTGTAAATGTACATAAAAAATTCCTGAGTGAGTGAAAGATATACTATCGTTGCGCTATAAAACAACACGAGAGCTATTGGTGAAGGACCTCGTATTTTTGAACCTCGGCCAAGTGACGAGGACGATACCTGAGCTGGCACCTACCTCTCCAAACTACCACACCACATCAAAGGAAGGACTTTGAGTTCTACAGATTTTATGTACATCATGCCCAGGGACGTCTTAAAGTGTAGGCCCGGGGTGAGGCCCTCTATACAACGAAGTCGCTAGTTCCCCCAAAAAAGTTCGTTATATGGAAAATTCGTTATATAGGGGTTCATGTTTCAATTTTCCTTATAAACCACATAAAACAAACTTTAAATTCATAAACACTATATACTAAAAAAAGTAATTATTGACACCTTTTTGTAAGTTAATTTATATTTATTTTATATATCTTTCTTATCAAAAATAAAAAAAAAAATAAAAACTGCAAGAAAATTTTTTTTGACGCCTTTATCCACTTCCTTAAGAATTAATTTTTTTCTTTGATGCTCAAGCACTTAACGTTTTCACATTTTTGAGCTACGAGAAACGAAGTTACCAGTACGACTGATCATCATTACAAATGAATGAACCCTAGTTCAAGGACAGGGGGTTGCAACTCCACTGAGGGTGAAAGGGGATATCGGAAAATGTTTCTAGTGAACTGGACAATGGGGGTTAAAGGTTGCACTTCTTGGATGAAATGACCAGAATTCTATTGCTCTCGGGGAGTTTAGGCACCTAATAAAACCAGTTCAAGATTTATGACTACCAATAAATGTGTTAAAAGAGAGAATAGCTTGAAATGTCCAAAAATAATTTAAAAATAGGGAGAAAAAAATTGAATCACGAGAGAAAAAGTTCGTTAGATAGAACATTCATTTCGCTATTGGGAGGTTATTTTACGTAGAAAATCGTGAAATGTTCTTGGTTCCAGGAAAAAATTCGCAATATAGAGGTTCGTTATATGGAGGTTCGACTGTATATATATATTAGGTTGTGGGAAAAGAAATCCATTATTTTTGCATGAAATTCAAGACTTTATTTAACATGTTTCGGATTGTGTCCGATTTGGGTCAAATATGCACCGTTTTGTTGTATAATTTATTGCCATTTTAAAGGTAGCTTCATAATACCTCTCTCATAGAAGTCTTGGTTCTTATTGGCGAAAAACTCTAAAAATCGATTTTCACAATCTTATCTTGATCCCAATTCCTTACCACTCGGGAAGTTTTGCAATGCGAGAAAAAGGTGATAATCGCTTGGTGCCAGGTCCAGACTATATGGTGAACGCATTTAAACTTCCCAACCAAGCTCACAGAGTTTCTGGCGAGTACTACTGACTTCTGTGGCCCGGCGTTGTCCTGATGGAACACAACACCTCTTCTGTTGGCCAATTCTGGCCGTTTCTAGTCAATCGCTAGCTTCAAACGGTCCAGTTGTGGACAGTAGAGATCTGAATTTAGTGTTTGGTCAAACGGAAGCAGCTCATAATAAATGATTCTTTTCTAGTCCCACCAAATACACAATATAACCTTCCTGGCCGTTAGTCCTGGTTTGGCCGCCGTTTGAACTGCTTCACCGCACTTTGACCACGATTGTTTTTGCACAGTATTGTCGTACGTGACCCATTTCTCATCTCCAGTTACCATCCGTTTAAGAAATGGGTTGATTTCATTCCGTTTGGCCAAGGCTTCTCAGATAGAAATTCGATTCATCATGTTTTTTTGGTGCTAATTGGTGTGGCACTCAAACATCGAGCTTCTTTTTAAATCTAACTTTGCGCAAATGGTTTAAAACTGTTTTATGGCCAATCTTTAGCTCCTAGGCGATGCTATGACTTCTAACATGCCGGTCAGCTTCGATTTTTTGTGTGATTTTAGAGACATTTTCGACGACTGGCCTGCCTGTGCGAGGTGCATCTTTAACATCAAAAATGCCTGAACGGAATCGACGAAAACAAAATTGCACATAATCAGCTGTTACAGTATCGTCTCCATAAACACCATTTACAATTTCAGCCATCTGGATTGCATTTCCCCCGTTATCAAAGAAAAAAAATGTAAAATGTACCGAATTTTCTCTTTGTTGACTTCTATTTTTAACACCCTGTAACTCGCAACTGAATGGACCAAACAAAAAACAGCAAAATAAATTTTTTAGTGTAAAATGTCACCTTAACAACGAGCATAAATGGGAAATTGTTTGATCGATATTTCACGAGATAACGACACCATAGCCATCTACTGAAAAAATAATAAATTTCTTTTTCCCCAACCTAATATATATATATGGAGTTGGGGGTGTGGTTCGTTAGTAAAGACCAAGAATTAACTAACAAAACTATTCTAACACTAACAAAGAATAAGAGACTACACAATTGCACAAATATTATATTGAAACAATTGAACGCGCATCGTTGCCATGTCTCGTTACAGTTCATCTTTTAAGTACTCGTTCTTGTCGTTTCCTTTTGTCTGGCTCGTTCGTTCCAGTCTCTCTATATCTCGGGATCTTTTAGCACGCCCCTCCCCCCTTGTGAAGGGCACCCAGTCACGTGTCATTGCGCCAGCAGATGCTGCTCCCCCCCTCCCCTCCAAGGAGTAGGTAGGTATGAAGTAATTTCCGATGTCACAACTCTGAGCAGAATCTTAAGTTTTGAAATTTTCAGTTCTTTTTCATATTAAAGGAAATCCTATTTTTAAGACGCCATCAATAGAATGTCAAAGACTAAGCAGTTATGGAACTGACTATCAGAATTATTCATTGGAATATTTGTAAGAAAAGAAAACTGAATGAATTGGGATTTGGAGAGATAATGTTTTTTTTATTCAAAGCTTTCGTATATCTCAGAGCATTCCGATTATACTTTTGGGTGCCTAAGCGAACATAGTAATATATTTGCGCATTTGTTTGGTTGATATCATTCATGAGTCGTAATTTTTGTGTGTTCAATGAAATTTAAATTATAAACCTGATATAATTATTAATAAAATCCAAAACTTTTGTCTTAGAGCTATTTAGTGGAGATTCTCCAAGTGCATCATAATGGATTGCCTTCACTGCGTAAAAATACATATTTTTGTCTTAAAAAAAACGAACACAAATGCATTTAGGTTGAATGATATGTTATAAATTAGGAGAGTGATATATGTAAATTAGACTTTAAAATGCGACTTTAATAAATACTCTCTCTCATTTTCAATAACAAAATGCTCCTTTCCTTACCTTCAAAGTTACGGATTTATCAATTCTTTCAAAATCGGTGAGTGTTTTCTATTAATTTTCAGTAGACTAAACTGCTAAAGCTAAAAATATGTTGTTTTTTCATATAAAATGTCGTAAATAATTTTTATCAGTTTCAGCTTTAAGAAATTTATTCTACAAAAGGCTGCAGATATGTGATTAAAATCAGTTTTAAGCCAAGTGAGAGAGAT
Organism: Trichonephila clavipes; assembly: GCA_019973935.1. Lineage (NCBI taxonomy): Eukaryota > Metazoa > Arthropoda > Arachnida > Araneae > Nephilidae > Trichonephila > Trichonephila clavipes. The sequence goes on from BMAU01005471.1 coordinate 196,923, forward strand.
GGTGAAGGATTCTGCAAATTTTCTTCCTACAATAACTAATAATAAACGTCCAATACTGTCTGATGTGTTTTACTTTTTTAATATTTATTTTTACTATGTTTAATTGTCATCTAAATTTGGATTTTCTTTGAATAATTCTTCTTGGAAAAACATCATCGAACGATGTTAATTTTGGAGAGAATCAATGTTTTAATATTTTTATCTATATAGTATCTAAAAATTCTTTTCAATATGCAATTTTTAACGAATTTAGTTAAAAATTAATGCAGAATTCTCTTAAAATTATGAAGTATTCAAAAACAAATGTAACTGTATGTAAGAGTGAGTGAGCGAGTAAATATTAACGTCACACTGTTCAGCTACACGAGGGCTTTGGGCGACGGACCACGTAATTTTGAACCATGATCAAGTGACGTGGATGACACCTGAGCTGGTACCCCCCTCTCCTAACTACCACACCAACGGGAGGACGTTTCAGCTCTCGACGGATTTAACGTGCATCGCTGCCCTACACGGCGGGTCTTTAGTGGTACTGGGCTCGAACTCATGACATGCCAGCCATGATCCGATACCTTGACCACTGGGCTACCGCAGTCCCCAAACTGTATCTAAGAAGAGACATAGCTTGTATTTCAGATAGAAATGTACAGATTACTAGATCTATACTATTACTAGCGGCAATTTCTTAAATTTGGCTATTCATTTATGGAGTTCTTTAAAAAATGATTTTAGTATCCAAAGATCGTTTTGAATTAGTTGTGCAAATATCAAAGTGAGATAAGGAAATGTAAGAAATTCTTCAAAATAAATATATAAAATAATGAAAAAGTGAGTTGATATTTCCAAGTTTTTCAAAATTTGTGAAAATTCATCATTCGTAAAGAGAAGAGATAGGGAGGGTGGGGGAGGGGGACTTTGGAAAATAAAGAATACTAGTGTGAGTGATTGAATGTGAGGATTTCTGGTTATACTGCGTCAATAAAGAATGACTAGTAGTCTTTTTTTTTTTTTGATAGGAAACTCATGGTCGGCGCGTTATCTATTCCTGGGTTCCAGTTCTAGTCGCAACTGGGGAGCTGCTGAGGAGGAGCTGATGTACGTTAGATCTGTCGAGGCTTACATTCCTGACGTTGTCGTAATGTGCAAAATTTGAATAAGTTGCTAACTCGTCATTGATCGAGTTTCAAAATGACGAGGTCCATAGCCTATAGTCCTTGTATAGCTTCAAAATGCGACGTTAATAAAAAAAAATTAAAATCAAATCAAAGATCCAGAAGTCGAAACAAAAAATGTTTTAGTTTCAAATTTTATAAAAGCTCTAAAACATGTGTCATAATTGTGTAAAAGTGTTTTTTTTATTTAAAATTATACCATTTTTTGTGGACATGGGTTTTTAAAGAATAGTATTGAATATTTTTATTCCTAATGGAAATTTTTAAAATTATTTAAGAATTATTTTATGATTTTCTGGTGTAAAGTAAGTAGAATCACTTGAATTTTTTTGTATGATTATTATACATAATTTGAAGTAATGTTTTTATTTTATTTGTTTGTTTAGCTGGATCATGTGATATTTTTAGGAGCGTCGTCTGGTGATAACGATACAATGAAAAATGAAATCAAATCTTTTCTTCATAAATATCGAGAAGTGGTTAACCCTGATTTGTTGTATACCAGTGTAGATTTTCTTATGAGTAATTCAAGGTATGTTGAAATTATTATCTTTTTAAATATTGTTTTTTCAGGATTATTTGAACTTTTAAATTTTTTGATGCGCAAGGTAGATTTTTCTTTTGGCTTGCATGAAAAATTTGGAAATCTAAAATTTTTTAAGAAATAAATGTACATAGTTATTATTATGTTGGAAGTTACGGTAGCTATGCATCTCAGAGTATCAAAAGTAAAATACCTAGTCGTGCCATTAGTTCTAAAACACATCTGCCGTGACTCAAACACCAGACGATTTTAAATTTTGTCGTTGGACATCGTCTGCAATATGTTTCAGGTAATTGTTGTCTTTCATGCATGTTCTTCTAAATCAGTGATCCGCAACCCCCGGTCCACGGGTCGGTACCGGTTCGTGGATCAAATGATGCTGGACCGTCCAAAGAACATTAAACTATGACCATTTTATGTAAAGTGGTGCATTTCTCTCGGATTTGCTCAGCTTTCCACGGAAATCACTTTATATTCCACGTTAAATCACTTCTATTAATTTTTGCTGTAACTATATTTTATTTTGAAGGCATATTTAAATGTGACTAAATTAAAATTGTTAAAACAAAACAATCTAAAATATAAACAATCAACGTGTCCCACCCTCAGCGGGCCGCGGTAAAATTATCAAACGTTGACCGGTCCGCAGCGATAAAAAGGTTGCGGAGCACTGTTCTAAATCAGTCAGAGCTTTATCACTTTGAACAGAAACGTGCAGGAGATATTTCTGTGCATTAATGAAGATGAGACCCTCGGTGATTTTTAAATATTAATTTGGGGAAAAAATACATTTTTTCGTTAGATGGCTGTAGTGATCGATATCTTGCGTAAAGTATCGATCAAACAATATCTAATTTAGGCTGGTGGTAAGGTGACATTTGGAACTAAAAAAATTATTTTGCTATTTTTTGTTTGGTCCATTCAGTTGTGAGTTACAGGGTGTTAAAAATGGAAGTCAACAAAGAGAAAATTCGGTACATTTTACAGTTTTTTTTAAATAAAGGCGAACATACAAGCTAGACGGTTGAAATTGTGAATGATATTTATGGTGCCGATACTGTAACAGCCAATTAAGTACAATTTTGGTTTCGTCGATTCTGTTCAGGTATGCCCGTCGTCGAAAATGTCGATAAAATCACAGAAATGATCGAATATGACCTGCATGTTAGTAGTCTCTACTGTTAACAATTGAACCGTTTAAAGCTACACTGCTGGACAATTGCTAAGGACGGATAACACTATCATCCATAGCAACCACAAAATGAAAGGAAGCAAAATGTGGAAAATTAGAATAAGTGCGGGATATTAGTAAGAAGTAGGAGTATGCAAATTTTTTTTCTACGTCTGTTCATCACGTGATAGCGTTCATAAGAGCTTTAAAGGTTTTGACGCGTGTGGACAGTTGTTGTTTCAAATCAAAGTTTTACAGGAAAGATTTAATAGACGAACTTAAAATTTTCGGCATGTCTTCCCGACATCACATAGATGATTTTATGCGTGGCCGAATTATTGGAAAGATTGAAGAAGGGCGAAAAATAACAGATGTTGCCAGGGAGTTCGACATCGCTCACAGCGTTGTTTCACGGCTGTGAAAGTCATTTAAAACTACTGGAATGTGTAGTAGACGGCACAGGGGAGGTCGTGTTAGAAGTACGACGCCTGCAGAAGACAGATATATCGTCCTATCAGCAAAAAGGAACAGGCACATACAGCTCAGCAGGTGGCAAATAAGTTTCTTGCTGCCTCAGGAAAACAGATCTTCAGAAAAACTGTTGCCAGACTTTTGAGGGGAGGTGGATTATACGCACGCAGACCTGTTGTGTGTGTTCCATTGACCAGACAGCACCGTACTGTCCGTTTGCAATGGTGTCGTGAGCATCACAATTGGACTGAACAGGACTGGGCATGCGTACTATTCTCAGATGAGAGTAGGTTCAGTCTGTCATCGGATTGTAGACGCCAACTGATCTGGCGCGAGAGTGGTACTGCTTATCGTCCATAAAATATCCAGGAAAAGTACCGATATCGGACATGCAGTATCATGATGTGGGCCGGCATCATGATCAATGGCCGCACGCGTCTACATGTGGTTGCGAATGGGACTATGACGGGCCAACGATACATTGATGAAGTTCTACTTCCTCATGTTCGTCTTTTCCGTGGTGCTGTCGGTGATAAATTTGTTTTTATGGACGACAACGCAACATGTCATCGAACACTCGCTGTTCAGGATTGTCTAGACAGCGAGGGTATTAGACAGATCTAAACCCCATTGAAAATGTGTGGGTGCTTTGGGAAGGCAAGTTGCTGGTCGAAACTATCCTCCGACAAACAAGAACACCCTCATCCGTGCACTCACAGAGGAATGGGATAAATTGCCTCAACAGCTGCTGGATAATGTTGTGTAAAGTATGGTACGACGTGTGGAATGTTGCATCACACTCCACGGTGGACATATCCCGTACTGATACCTTTCTTTAAGGTGCCTGCTGATTTTTAGATGCATTGTTCCATTACTCCGTACGCAGACCAAATGAACATTTTTTTTCTTTCAGATGTTTCACAGCTTTTGTACTTTCCAGAACAATAAATATTCTTTATTCTAATGTCTGAACAGTGTGGCAACTATATTTTATCCTACTAGGCCTCATGTCTCGCTTAATGTTATGCTACATAGCAATTTGTGATCCGTCCTTAGCAATTGTCCAGTAGTGTATATAGGAATTGATCAAAAGCGGCCAGAATTGACCTGCAGAAGTGTTGCGTTCAAATTAGGACAACGCCAGGCCACACACGTCGATAGTGACTTTCTAGAAACTCCGGAAGCTTGGTTGGGAAGTTTTGATGAATTCACCATATAGTCCGGACCATATATGGACCAAGCGATTACTATGTTTTTCGTGCATTGCAAAACTTCCTTAGTGATGAGAAATTGGCATCAAGAGAATATTAAGGAAATCGATTACTAGAGCTTTTCGCCAATAGGGACCAAGACTTCTCTGAGAGAGGTATTACGGATATACCTTTAAAATAGCAACAAATTATAGAGGAGAACTGTTCATATTTGACCAAAATTGGAAATGGGAAACATGTGAAATAAAATCTTGAAGTTCACGTAAAAATAATGGATTTTCTTTTTCCCCGACCTAATAGTAGATAGGGTTGTCTGCACACGTCGAGAACACCAGCTCTCGTTAAAGCAGCTAGAATAAGAAATCGTCAAAATCCTTGTCGTAAGAATAGTCATGTTGCTAAGCAAATGAAAGTGTCAAAAAATCAGTATGTCGCGTAAAAAATAGAGACCTTTAGACCAAGAGGCTATCTCTAAATAACTGGTCATTTTCTTACAAAGGTATTAAAGCGCCATAGATATCTTAAAGCAAAAGGACTATTGTGGTGGCCCGCGCTCTCGGATTCTGTTTACTGACCAGAGAATGTTTAATGTTACAGGACCTTTCAACCACCAGAATGACCATCCTTATGCAAAGATTGCCTAATAAGCTAAATAGAAGAATAAATGTGCTTGCAAATAGCTCATCCGGCTGCCGTGATGGTTTAATGGGGGTGTTAGATGTGAAGGCATCTTAGAGATTTATTTTTACATGGAAAGAGTGAAAGCCCCACGGCAAAAGTTTATCAAAACTATCATGGAACCAATAGTGAGAGAGAGAGAGAGAGAGAAGCCCCTGAACGTAAACCTGTTCAATTTAAACGATTGGTCTATTCAACAGGACTCTGTTCCTGCTTATAGGTCGAAGAAGATCTAGTCGTAGTTGAAGGAGAAAAAAGTCATAGTTGCCGGGCTCAGGAGAACATGGAGATAGGCATTCCAGCTAACCGAATTTAAATCCACTTGACTAACAAATTGACGTCGGCATAGGAAGCAAAGATGTGCCAAAAAAGCGGCATCCCTATTAAAAGTTTAAAACTTTCTTTAAGGTTTCCAATGGAGGTAGTGCGTACCTTCATAGATAACTCTTAGAAAAATATATATATGTATATATATATATATATATATATATATATATATATATATATATATATATATATATATATATATATATATATATATCTATCTAAACTGCTATTTGTAAAAAATGCAACACTATGAAGGAATTATCAGAATTAAATGAAATTTAAGGCACAAACGACGTATTAGTACAAATAAATGACGAAATTTTCAAAGCAAAAAACAATATTAAGTGCTTGAAATCAGTATTTGGTGTAGCCACCACGCATTTCAATAAGTGCTGCTATACGACGTGGCATGAAGTCAAACAGATTTTGAATGCCTACTTGTAGAAGAGAATTCCATATTGTTTGTATGCGCAGCAAAAGTTCGTCCTTTGAAGCTACAGGACGCGGATCACGAGCGAGACGCCGACCAACTAAATCCCTCACGGGCTTAATAGGCGACATGCGAATAAGCAGGCCAAGGAAGAAGTTGCATGTGTTGGGCTGAACAGAAGTCCCGGACAGGCTTTGCAACATGTGGGCGTGCATTATCCTGCTGAAATGTACCTCCAGGGATGCCTTAAAGGAAGGGTACGACTTCGGGCTGTAGCACTTCGCGAACGTACCTATTGCTATTGAGATTATCCTATATTCGAGCTAATTGGATCGTCCATGATACAAAATCGCATCCCAAACCACGGGTGTCAGACCACTAGGTGGTTAAATAATGCACTCTAGAAGGCAACGTTCACCGGCATAGCGTCTAACACAAATGCGGCCATCATGGTCCCACAAATTGAAGCGTGAGTCATCTGAAAAGACAACGTAGTGCCAATCAGCTTGCCAGGCTCTGTGCTCATGAGCCCATTGCTGACGCAGCCGTCGAAGGTTTGCCGTGAGGGGAATCTTGTATAAAGGCAACCTTGCACGCAATCCACGGTGCAGCAGACGTCGACGAATTGACGAAGCCGACATTAGTACACCTGTAGCAGTAGACCAACGTGCTGCCAACTGCCAGGAGGATGCTGTACGGTCATTCACCGCCATGCGGGACAGGTGTCTATCGTCGCGCGCTGACGTCACCTTCCGTCGTCCACTGCCAGTTTTTCCGAGTTGTTCGGTGCTCGTCGGTCCATTGCTTCCAAACTCGCATAACTGTGGAATTGTGCCGCTGCACACGAGCTCCTATTGCGCGATAGGAAAATTCTCCTTCTCGAAGGCTTACTTAGGTCTCACTAAACGTTTGCCACTAACAAATAATCATTAACTACAATATTTTCAACGTCCCTCTACAGCCCTCTATTTATACGCTTTCAGCATAAGTTCAGAGGGCGCTGCGCACACACAAGCCACGCAAGCGTGGTGGCTCTGAAGCTTTACTATTTTACGTAACATCCTATAATTGATATTTGCCTGCAAAGTTCATTTAATTCTGATGATTCGTTCACGGTGTTGGATTTTTTACAAACAGCAGTGTATGTAATATTGTAGAGTGGTGGTTTTATGTAGCTCATTATCCTGGTTGTTATAGTGATGAGATCTTTTTCTAAGAAACATTTTCTTAATTTACATCCAGTTTTTATTCATGTTGACACACAAACGTATCTGGACAGCACTACACAGAAAACATACTGCACAAAAATACACGCGCTCTTTACATGTTGACGAAGACAAGGACAGAGCAAGAGAGGAAATTATTCAAGTATCAAGTTTTTATATACAGGGAAAAGCGCATGAAAAAATACAGTCACTTGTTTAGGCGAAGGGAATAATAAGTTCTTTATAGAAATTACATCATTATTTAGGGAATATTAAGTTCCGGTTAATAAGGCTCATGAAAAAAAAATTAATGATCTTGTATTTCTTGGATATATCAAAATTCAAGGTCTAAATTGATTGATTGATAAATATACTAACATAATGTATTTAATGCTTTTCGAAATAGGGTATTAGGATTTATGGGTTAGATGTTAGTAATAAAGGAGATTCGACTGGTCAGCGATGGCTGTTATTCAATATAATACTTAATCTTCAATTAATTTTAATTTTAATTGTTCATAACTATTTACATAATTTACAATACAGATAGTCGTTTCAGGAAAAGAGTTCGTCTTCAGTAGTCTTTTAACAAACACTGATGTCGTCTTGCATCTCATCATTTATAACATGGCGTAGTACATCGAGTGTCTAACAACTGGCCAGGCTCCCAAAACACTGAGAACTCTCCTAGGCATGCGCAAGATGGTTAGTGAAGTGGCTTGGAAATAGCGGCCGGCACTACATGTATATGTTGTTGTAGACTCGCTCAAACCCGGGTACTCATACGCAGTGATTTCACGTTTATGCTTAGATCAGGATGGAATAACTCAGTCACTACTCAAAACCATTCACTTCCACACTCTTCTTTACAAGTATAGCAGGACTATATTACACACTTTTAAAATATGCTACTATCATTCGCTAATACTACTATAAAACACTCAATAATATGGGAAACACTCTACAGGCCGCATAGATTCGTTCTCTGTGTCTTACTCTCGAGTGTGTGGGTGTAAACACCACTACACCCTTGTATACCCGCGCTTTCATAGCGCCCTCTATAGTTGGGCTCTAACACTCGATATTTCCTGACATAACAATCGACTCGATTGTGGAATACACATTTGTTACACTAAAATAATCAGTAAAAGAAAGTTATACAATTTTTTAAAAAGACTTGACAACTAATTACTTTAAACATTGAAAAATTATAAAATAAATCATGCAAAACACAGTAACAAGTGGTTTCAAATAAGAAAGATAATGTTGAAACTTTTAAGAAACTCTAAATAGAAGGCACAATTAGTATACACACAGTTCTAAGAAAATAACTAAAAAAGCAATGTTTTGTAAGAGAGCAAAGAGAGAGAGAGAGAGAGAGTTCAAATATTCAGTTTCTATGAACGCAAAGTTTAAAGTTCAGCCTTTTGGCGTTGCTGTCAGTCGCTGGTTCCTAGTGTTACTCTGATTTTTTGGTCATCATCGTGGGGGGGGTCTCGTCTGGGTCTCATCAGAACTGGGAAATTTTTCCGATGCTTTAGTTCACATCTCATGGTAATTTCGTTCAGCTCACATGTTGAATGATCCTTTCTTCTCTCGAAATTTATTTTGTTACGGAATGTATCTTTTTTTATAGGAGGCAGTAAACACAGAATTTGTCTTCAGCTCAGCTCGTTTATTCTTTTCTTCCTCAAATGTTTTGCAATGTTTCTTTGTATGACTTTCGGCCTTATATTTCTCACAAGTTGGAATAATTTTCGGCTTAGGGCAATTGCGTGCTAGATGAAAACCAAATTCTTAACAATTATAACATTTAAATCCTCCGATCGCATTAAAGTTTAGACTTTTAAGGTTTCTTTTATAACTATTAATAGAATAGGATTGATTCGTCGGAAAGTCACTCGAGCATTTCTCTAGATTGTGCTGTCTGTTCATTCTCGGCGGAAATTCACGATTAGAAGGATTTCGAGAATCAAATCTTGTGATTGCTTTATCGCTTGTAGATGATCGTAACATTTTTGTTTTATTTCGCACATTCTCATATGCATCTAATTTATCAGCTAGCTTCTCTGGATTGATGAAATTGGACCAATTGTCTATAAAATGTTCCTGAGTGGTCGCGGAAATTCCTTTCTTTATCTATTCGATAATAGTTAAATTTTTTAATTTCTTGAAATCATTTACTTCAACACCTCTTAACCATTCTTCAAAATATGAGTGTAGATCGTAAACAAAATCCTTCCAAGTGTTTTCCGATGATCGATAGTGGTTAAAAGTTTTTGCTGAAAGGATTCAGGGCTTGATTCGAATCTCTTGAGTAATAATCTCTTTATGTGATTATGATCGTTCACACTTTCTCTACTGGTTCACGAGCAGTTAATTTAGTTATTTCATACGGCAATAAACCTAATAAGCTGGATACCCATTTCTCTTCATCTAATGAAATTAGCCGAACTTGCCTCTCGAAAAGAATCAAAAAGAATGTTATGTCTCCATTTTCAATTTCAAATTTTTGCATTAAATGACGCATATCCCGCGAAACGCTATTTATATGGTTGGATTCAATTTTAATGTTTGAATTTTGTAATTTTAATTTTTCAAATTCAAATTCGGCTTTAGCCTTTCCTTCTTTTTCCTTGTCTACACGTTCCTCAATAAACCTTTTACAAAACCCTCCGCATAATTTTCAGATCTCGTTTTGATATTTCTTAAATGGATAACTTTACTCTGATGTGGAACAGCTTCGTTCAATTCTTGGGCAAAATTGATCAAGTCTACTTTTTTCCTTTAGTTATAAAGACATTTTTGAAAAATAAACTTCGCACCACACAATTATTTTTAATATATAAAACCGGCTCACATTTTTTCACTTCTCACACACAAAAAGTCTCAAAGTCACATGAAACCCAATAATTATAAAAAAAAAATTGCCCAGTTCTTAGAAAAATATCAAGATTCACTTATTCGCTAAAAAAAGACCAAGGTGTTGTGATGTACCTCCCCTTGGAAGTACATCCCTAGAAGTATCAGCGTGAGCTAGAGGTGTAGGGTTAGCGAAAGAACTCGGATCATACATTATCTTAATATGACTTTATTAAGATATTCAACTTAAATTTTTAATAAATATAATTATAATAATTAATATGAGAGAATCTACGATGATGCAATACGCAACACACAATATATATATTTATATTATGATCTAATCTAATTAAGACCAATCTCAATAATCGAATCGCCTAATTCTCAATTCTAATAAAGTGTAATCAATCCTACCTTATTTTATTCTGTAATGCTACTTGTCTTTATCTGCAATGGTATGCAGCTTGACGGTTAACTTCTAGTCGAACACCAATATGTTTATCCACGGCACGTAGAACTTAAATCTTGAACCACGAACTACAATAATCATCAACTGCCACAATGCACATCAACTGTCCAGCATTCCTTTACATTGCCATCTTGCTTACTCTAAGATCCTATATTTAAAGTCGGTTTATTTGCACTTCTTCTTCACATCTCGTTTCTTGGATTTGGTTGGAAAAGAGTTGCCATTAATTCTGGCCCAAAGAACCCAAAGGACTTGTTAAAAAAAAAGACGCGTAAGACGTCACAGCGTTTGAAATCCCATTTCTGATCTGTTGTAGACTCGCTCGAACCGGGCTACTCATACACAGTGATTTCACGCTTATGTTTAGGTCAGGATGGAATAACTCAGTCACTACTCAAAATCATTCACTTCTACAATCTTCTTTACTAGTATAACAGGACTTTGTTGCGCACTTTAAGATATACTGTTATCATGCTCTTATTAAAACACTCAATAATTTGGGAAACTCGCAACATGCCTTCTTTCACTGTGTCTCATTCTTGAGTGTGTGGGCATAAACACTACTACACCCTTACATACCTGTGCTTTCACAGCGCCCTCTATAGTTGGGCCCTAACACTATATATATATATATATATATATATATATATATATATATATATATAATCACAATTCTCTATCAAAGAGAGATGAACATTGAACAAGTAAAACTGAAAAAAAAATTTAAATCTTAAGGCAACCAGACTTTGAAGGATAAATGATAAATTAACAATATAATAGGGTTTAAAATATAAAAAATGGATGCTACAATATTATAAACATTGCTGACATAGAACAGCTTATAAATATAATAATTTACATAAAAGTGGAGTTGAACATGTTTTGTTGTCAGCCAACCTTACCCCTTCCCTTTATGTTAATAATACTTAGCAAAAAACCTATTGAAAATAATGGATAAAATATCTAAATCCATTACAAGATAAAGGTAACTTAACTAAAAGTTGTATTTAAAAATGCATACCCCGCACTAAATTTGAGTAGAATAAACAAGCTACTGCCAGATTCTGGACCCAAATGAAAATTCAAAGCATGAGAATGGCTGAATTGTAGCACTTAGCAAAAGTTGAAAGGAATAGAAATAAAAAAATGAAAAAGTGAGTTTACATACTACCATTACTTTAGAGACACTAGGATTATATATGAATTAAAAAAATAACAATAAATAATTTTATTTAATATTAGAATATGTGGAGGTAACTATATCTAGGAAAAATATAAATTTATAATAAACTATTATTATATATATTCTAAGGAATTTTAATCCTTACTATATAGAATTTCTTTATTCAAATAACTATTAATAGAATTATTTGGGTATTTTTATATTAAGCAATTTTTAGTAAAATGTTTATAGTTTCCACCCCCCAATTTTTTGAGACTAGAAATTTATTGCGTTGTATATAATTAGTAACAATATTTCTGAGTATATAGAAACATGTACATTTCTCTCCCAATGAGGTACTTTTATAATATTGAATTTAAATTCTTCTCTTTTATCATAAATATTAGTAACTATAAGATTATCTTTTAATTTGATTTCTATATCAAGAAAATTTTCTTTATAGTATTAGTCTGTATTAAATTAAGATATTGTGGATAAAAATTAGTGTTAAGTTTAAAATTGACTTGCTTCCCAAAAATGATTATATCATCTATATAACAAAAAATGTAATATTCAGAATTATTAATGAAACTATTTTCAAAATAATGTAAATATAAAATGGCAAGACAGTTGCTAGCAGGGCCACCTTGTGGCAAACCTTTAATCTGTTGATAATAGTTACCAGTATAATATATATAGTAGTACAAACCTAAGTAGAGAACCAAACCTACCATAATTAACATTTTAAAATGAATTCTCTTTATGTAATTTTAAAAGTAATTTTATCATATTATCAATATTAACATAGTTGAAGAGATCTTCAAAATCTAAACTATATAAACAGAAAAAAATCTTTATATCTTTAATTTGTTCAATAAGTTCTTTACTATTTTTAAGTATGGCTGTGGATTTAAGATTATTTATTGTACCTTGTAATATTTCATGAAGAATTTTGCCTGATTTGCTGATATATGTATTAAAACCATTAGTAACTGTTCTATACTTGACTCGGTCTTTATGAAATTTAGGAGTAAGAAATATACGTGGAAATTTAAAGTTATTATTATTAATTTGTATTCTTAATTGTTTATGAAAAGCCAAAATGCAATTATTTATTTCTCTATCATAAACTGATGATTTAATAAAAAAGCTGTATTAATATCAAAATATTTGTTGATCATTGAACTACAATAGTATTTACAAATGAAAGGCAAAATTTCCTCGCACTTTATCAACCTAAGCTGTAATAAATTTAATTTGTGTAACTTTTTAATCTGATTTTTAATACCATTAAAAAAGATATTATTTATACCAAAGTTATATTTATTAAGCTGTTGTGTAATTTTACATTTGAATTCTGTGAATGCCTCTAAAGGCATACTATATTTAATTGCTATTTTATAAATATGAATTGCTCAATATCATTATATAATTGATTTTTTATAATTTTATTATTATTATTGGAAATCATTAGTCTTTATTCAGTCCATTATTCATGATATATCTGAGATTGTCTTTTACAATATTAAGGTCATCAGTATTAACATGCTGGTGATGTTTATCTGTGAATTCTTTAAATTCATTACAATTACACTTTAAGTCTTCCTGCTATATATGCACATTATAGTTAAAAATTGATCTACCTATTTTTTTTGTATTTAGAAGTTTTGTGCTAGTGATATTTCGAATTGGGAAAGTTGACCTGTGTTTTTTAAAAATGCTAGAAAAATTAATATTATCATACGATTTATTCATATATAATAATGTACAATATTCTGTTTGATATTCTTTATTTACATTGGCTTTTATGTTACGTTTCTGTTTCAAATATTTATGAATGCTTATTATATTATGCAAATCATGACATTCTTGTATTTTATCTGAATTTAGTACATCTTCTGTAATACATAGATCTGTCTTACTGAGACCAAACATGATAGATTTAATGTGTTATATATATATATATATATATAGAGAGAGAGAGAGAGTGTCGCCCAACCCCAGTGGTTAGCAATGCTGACTGCAGTGCTGTAGGGACTGGGTTTGAATCCCGGAGAAGACATGGCTGTTTGTAAATGTATAGTGCCTTTGCGGCATGGGGTACTCTAAATAACTGCCAAGTCGCAAGTCCTCTCGTGTGGTTGGTGGAAGGGGAAGAGAGGTGGGAGGCCCCTGGCCACCCCAGGGCTTTCTCCCTTTAAATTGGAGTGGAACCGAGCAAAATCGTACTGTCACCTGCATGGTGCTCAAAGCTAAGGCTAACGACATGCGTAAAAATTCTAGCCCTTAACCGCAGTGAATTTCGCGGGCCTCGATCTGACTTCGTCAGGCAGGTGGCCTTAGTCACAACACACACACATATTGAGTAATTAAAACTTTGTTAAAGGCACTCTCAGTGAAATTTATTAGACAAAAATAATGTTAGATGAATAAAATCAAATACACATTGTTGTACTGGAGTGGATTGCTCCACATATTTTTCACACAGTATTGGAATCCAAATGTGATTTCAAGGAAGTTCGTGGGAAGCATTTTTAAAATCCATTTTCATTCTTTTATTTAAGATTCATGTTATTGAGTATGTGTGATTTCTATTTATATTAATTTGAAGCTTCATTATATGTTTTTCATGCCTTACATAAAAGCTTTAGAATTACATCCTGGTTAGATCACTGATTTCAAGTAAGATTTTATTATAAATATTTAGGATTGGAACTGGTATTATTCGTAAAATCATAGAAACATTTTACATACAAAATTATTGCGCCTAATTATATATATATATATATTTCTTTTTCAGTTATACTTTTTCTGATACTTCAGATGGTAAAGATGTTTATCTTGGTGGAAATACTACTCAGTTAATCAAGTAAGATTGTATTTGTTTCTCAATTTTTATTCATTCACTAGTGTAAAATTAATTCAATTCCAAATAAAGCTCATAACAATATATAATTTAGGATTAAATTTGTGTTATTCATTTATGTAATATTGAAAATGCATTATTTAATCAGGAATTTTTAAATTAATGTGTGAATTAAGGGTATCAAATTGCTTTTTTAGATGTCTTTCAAACTATATTCTTATACAAAGTAATAATTGAAATTTTCTTTTGTTTTATAAATAATCTATTGTAAATATGGATACAATTTTAGGTACATAACCTTTACACATATTTTTAATATAAGATTGTAATCAAATCATGTAATATTTGATCCATAGCATTTAATTTATGGTTTTTTGTGTAAAAAAAATGATCTTGTGCGTGAAAAGACACTGCTACTTTTTAACAAAATCAAAATACACTCTATAACTAAAAAATCGAAGCACCAACATGGAGTTTCCTCATTATAATGACACTTCATATGCTAAGATATTTGGATCGAACATACAAATAATTAAAATTTGGTGTCTAATGAATGAATAGTGGGAGCTCCAGTGCATCGGAACTGCGCATTCGGCAGGTGTATATAAGGAGTGATTCTCAAACTTATGGTCAATATATTTGTTGACTGACATATCTTACATCGGCTGTGGCAATGCCTCGCTGAAGTATGCTTGCACATTACGAGCAGATATCAGAGTTTGTAAGAGGTCTTTTTCGATCGGATTGAAAATGTCTGGTTGGATGAATCAAAGAATTGCTCGACATCTGCATTGAAGCGATGCGGCGATTAGACGATGCTGGCAAGAGTGGGATCAGTGTCAGAACGGCAGTGGTTGACCGAGGACCACAGCAGTTATTATCAGAGCAGCTGTTACAGTACTGGATTCGTCGTTATCAACTATCCACCGTGTGACCAGTACACATGGGTCCAGCATGACCCTTCAGAGACGACTACGAGAGCAGAATTTACGCTCGCGACTACCGTTAATCCGCCTACTCTCACGCCAGTACACCGTGCAGTGGTGCCGGGCTTGACGACGTACTACATCTGTTGTTTCTTTCTTTGGGGACCCGGGTGATGAGTCCCGTTTTCAATTGTGTCCTGATGACACCCGCAGACGTGTCTGGAGACGTCCAGAACAGCTTGGGGATCCTGCCCTGACTTTGGTACACCACACAGGCTCGCAATATTGCATTATGGTTTGAGATTCCATCTCCATTGATAGCCGGACCCCTTTGGTAGACATTTCTAGCACACTGACAGCACAGCGATACGTTGACGAAATCCTACGACCGTTTTTTTACCGTTCCTTTTGCGACATCCAGACCTTACTTTTCAACACGATAATGCCCAGACGCACACGGCACGTGTTGCTCTGAATTGTCATCAAGCTTGCTCCACACTTCCTTGACCAGCTAGGTTACCTGATTTCTCTCCCATAGAGCACATTTGGGACGTTACGGGAAGGCGATTACAACCATCCCGGAATGTTGACGATTTACCCCAACAGTTGGAGACAATTAGGCACGAAATTCTGCAGGATGCTATCTGGGAACTTTATCAGTCTGTGTGCTGACGGGTGACTTCTTGCATCCGGGACAGAGGTAGACCAATGTCTTATTGATTTTCTCCCGTTGTGTAACGGTCAAACTTTGAAGAATTTTCGATCGTTTGTTTTTCTGTGTATGTTCTACAATTTACATAGAAAATGTATATCCTCCAATTTTTATCGCAATCGGACAACTCTCTCTCTGTACTTTTTTATTTTTTTTTTTATGGAGAGTACTTTCGTCTGTAATTAAAAGGGTATGAATACCTGTTATATATAAGAACTAAATGCGATGAATATATATATATATATATATATATATATATATATATATATATATATATATATATATATATATATATATATATATATATATACTAAGAAAATGATTGTTCTGTTTCGTATTTTAATAAAATGCTTTTTAAAAGGGATTTTTTGTTTTATGAAGTAAAATATATTCTCATATGAAATTGATTTTGAATTCTGCATGCTGAAAAAATGTAATCATATATTTTTTTGTACTGGTAATAATGAGATGATAATTGTGTTTGAAATTGTTGATGGGTTATCCAGTAAGAAAAGCCAACTTTTTTGAAATTGTTGAAGTTTTCAATTTAATTTTAATAGAAAGCTTCTTATTGAATCAGTATTAAGGATTAATATTTCTTTATTCATGACTATTTCTCATTGCTTCTTTTTTACATACTACGTAAATGCTATTTGATACTTTTCATCAGTATATAATTTATGTTTAGTTCTTAAATTATGCGTGCCACTTTCTAAATAATCTTGGTAATATCTCTGATAATATATTATACCTAATGTGTTCAGTATAATGAGTCATGAAATATACAAAAGTTTAAAGTAATTATTTGATTTTATTGTTTTTCTTGGTATATAATTTTACTTCTTGATTAATCAGCTTCACAGTGTTTGCACGTTCATCTACACTTTACTTATTTGTTTGAAATTGAAGTTTAAGCTGTTTTTAAAAACGAAATAGTTTATCTTAGGTTCAACTGCTTATTTTTTAACTCCATTTTACCCTTTTACTTAGGTTTATTGCTGAACGATCCAGTGGTGGACAGTTGGCATATGTTGAAAATATTGACGCTAAGTATGACTTGACAAAGATTACTAATACAGATAAATATAAGAATCTGAAGACTTCACTTGTATCAGAACATTTACCCAAAGTGCCTTTGTTGACTAGAGTTCCAAAGTAAGAAAATAGGTTTTTGTAACAAATAAATATATATATACTTATAAATACATTGGGATATTTAAAAATAATATGGCATTTTATTTCATAAATGTGTGATCATGTGTTCATCGAGGAACAACGGGTATTTAAAGCGAATGATTATCGTTTGCCTGATAGTACCCACATGTGCTGCCAGAGACACCCTAATATGTGTTTATTATTTTAACTGTCATATGTGTTGTTCTTTTCACGAATGTCGAAGAATAAAAAAATTATTTCTTATTCTGCAAAATTTTAAACTGAAAATGATTCATTTTGTAGAGGTGTGTTTGGCAATAAATTGCATCAAGACAGTTTGGACCACCTTCTACATCTGCTATAATTGGAGTGTATAATAAACACAAAGGTGTAAATTCTCATAAATGCATAGGATGAAAGGGCAGGTGGCCTATACCTGAAAGAAAACTCAAACACTGGGTAGAAAGCCAACAGCAGACTTTTTCTACTAATTTGAGAAAAATGACCTGATCTAACTCATTGTGATGCATCAAATAAGAATGATGAGGAATTTAATGGTCTTTCTCAAATGAATGAAATAAGCCATTTTTCAATATTTTATAGTAAAAAGTACTTTAAAGAGTTTTCCTCCAAATTTCCAGCCCTTAAAATCAAGAGTTCCTTATACACGAAAGTTTCTTACATATGTTAAAATATGTTAGGCATGTGTGTTTCAAATGTGAGTGACGTTTTTATTTAAATGTCAAATTTTATATATTTTTTCTTCTATTTTTAGATGGCATACGGTACGGATTTTTATATCATCTACGTTTAAAGATATGCACAGTGAAAGAGATATGCTAATCCGCTTTGTAATGCCTGAATTAAAGAAAAGAGCAGCTTCAATTTTTGTTAAAATCAATGAAGTGGATTTACGCTGGGGAATTTCTGAGAGTGACTGTGCTTCAAAACGGTACTTTTTTGCATTTGATGTATATATATGCTAGCTTTCTTATAACTAAAAACAAAATTCTTAATCAAAGAACGCTTTTTTTATTGAAAAACTGCATAAATGTTTCTAACTGTACATTATTTTAATAATTGTGCACAAAATATATTTAAAATTATGTTTTCATGCTTTTTTTCCAAAAATATTAAAAAATACCTTTGATTTTTGAAACGTTAAATTGTTTGAGGCAAATTTAGGTTGATTGCATAAAAAAATGAATTGATTTCATCATGAAAAGAGAATCAATTAAGTAACAAAATAAATTATTTGATACCTTTCTGAGCTAAAGAAGATAAACTTGAAAAATCTTTATACTTTAATAATTTGAGCAATCTGAAAATTATTTAATATTTTTTGAAATTAATGATGTATTTTAAATTGTATTTGATGTATTTGAATGTAATTTTGAATTTATATATATATATATATATAAATATATGTGTCGCACACAGGAATTTTTCAAGGGGGGGTCCGGGGTTGAAAGTTCACCATTCTTGTATCATGCTCCTTTTGATTTTGTCGATTTTCGGGAACAAAACACAGTAAAAAACTAATTTTTGAATAAATAATTAGCATTAATTAATAAAATTAATCATTAATAACAAATAAGGAATTAAATTTTGCGTACTATATACTTAGAATTATAATCAATCTGTAAAAATCAAGGGCTTGGGGGTGGACCTCCAGGACCCCCCCCTTGTGTGCGCCACTGATATATATATATATATATATATACTAGCTGATATACCCGTTCTTCGCACGGGTGAACTGAAAAATTAAACAACACAGATTGAAGGATAAAGAAGTTTTTAATGAGTTAATTTTAAGTGAATTGCAAATTAAACAAAAAAAGCTTTTTGCATATCTCAGCTGAAGAAAAAAAAGAAAGAAAAAAATACCTTTGTTAAATTTTAAGTCTGTAGATCTAATAGCTGATAAAAAGTTTTTTTTTTATATTTATAACTCCCCGCAACACTCTTGAGGGTCGATTTTTGAAAATACCTTCCTAAGCTGATCTCTGCTCAGCAAAAGTAACACATTGTTAAAAGTTTTGTGACGCTTAAAATATTGTAAATAATTTATAGCTGAAAGTGTCATACATTAATATTACTTTCTGTTGAATTTATTTTATGTTAAAATTGTAATACTCGCAAGCAACGCCGTTTCCTAAATAACAATGGCGATTCAATGAAAAACATAGTGAAATGTTGACGATAGAGTCAAGTTGGCCACTGTCTAGCTACTTTCATAGCTCAAACTTTATTAGAGCTTTGTAAGACCCGCCGTGTAGGAGAGCGATGCACGTTTTGCTTTATCTACCGCATTATGATTTACTGCAATATTTTTTAGGTCACTACATTGAAAATTAAGGGACATACATAAACAAAATACTCCACTTAGGGAAATTTAATCGGTTAGAGCTAATAAATTAATTAAAGATATTCCACTATAAAATTAATTATATACACTGTTCACTTAAAATAAATAGTCAAATCGTTTTCTGAGGTTTCCATAAACATACAAAAACATAAGACACTTAAATTTTGACATTAACTATTTTTGGGGGCAAAAATAATAATCTTTGCAATCCGCGGAAAACGCTGTCAGCTGAAAATGCAATATCTGCTACAAAACTATTCGCCTTCCCCACTAAAATACTCATCATAGAACCCTTGCTGTCATATACCTTGGAAGAGTGGATTTCAAAGAATAGTCCTGTTAAGTATTGGTAGAATATTTCTTCTAAGTTGGTGTGGTGTGGTAATTAGGAGAGGGGTGCCAGCTCAGGTGTCGTCCACGTCACTTGACCATGGTTCAAAACTACGTGATACGTTGCCAAAAGCCCTTGTGTAGGTGAACAGTGTGATGTTAATATTCACTCACACACTCCAAAAAATACAGTACAGTAGTTATAATTATTTTTATACTTAAAAACGCAATATCTGCCTATTCAATTAAAATTATAGCGTTATAATTAACTACTAAACACAAATAAATTTTGAAAATTTGTCCAAAAGATGCAGTGTGAAAGAGAAAGTTTATTTACTTTAAGTACCAGAAGCGATAAAAGTAGTTATTTTGAAAATAGATCAACTTCTTACTACCAAATGTGCATAATAAAATCATAAAAAAAACATTAAAATAAAGAGATTTATAACAACCTCTCCCTTCAAAACTTAGTTTGATTCTGAAATAAAAAAAATAGGCATTATATCAGAGGAATTAATTAGAAGCGAGCACCTTGCATAGCCAAAAAAAAAAAGGTTTTTCACAAACAAAAAATAGATATATGCAGACCATGGTTCAAAATAACGTGGTCCGTTGCCAAAACCCCTTGTGTAGCTGAACAGTGTGACGTTAATATTCACTCACTCCAAAAAATACAGTACAGTAGTTATAATTATTTTTATACTTAAAAATGCAACTACTAACCACACAAATTTTGAAAATTTGTCCAAATGATGTAGTGTGAAAGAGAAAGTTTATTCAGACAGACAACAAATGTTGTGTCTTATATGTATATAGATTTGTTTGAATTCTTGTGTATTATTACTTTTGTATGCCTCATGACATACTTTATGGTGTACCAGTCTTTTAAAACTGACTGAGTCACAGTAACATTTAACTGAGTATAGCCAGTTATAACATAAAATTAAATCTTAAATAGATATCAAAAATAAAAGACGGCTCAATATTTTGAATAAATCAGTATAAACATTTTCGTACAAACACAATATATATATTGTAAAATATTTATTTTGCTATTTGCATTTCAGACAGACATCAAACAAAATTTTAAAAATTGTCAAAAACAGATAAAAAAAACATATTTAAGAAAAATACCACTGATTAATTTTGCCAAAGACAATCGCAATGTGCAAAAAAAATATTTGCAGTACATAATAACCAAAAAAAAAAATATAAGTACTAAATATAAAAAATAAAACAAAAATTATATATTGAATTAATTAAAGATTACTGGAGGGAAAGATAAAACAGGCTAAGATAATACTCACAATATTAATTTCATATTGGTTGGCTACTCATTTTTGGCATGATTTTGAAATCACGCCAAATTGGTATGTAGCGGCCAGTCTAATGTTATAGTAATGTACAGAATTAAAGGTACTTACATATTATTGCAACCTATTGGTGACATTATACAAAATGAAGCACATGATATATCCAATTCAATGCATACAAAGTTGGGATTGCCAAAGTGGCGTTTTGTCTGGAACGTTGGCGATTGTGCAATAATACGCAAGTGCTAAAAAAATTATCCAAAGTATATATATCCCGAGCATAAAAATAAATTGAAAAATGAAGTACAATACTAACATTAACTGACATAAAAAGAACTGAACTAACTTTATCAATGCAAAAGCATAATTTGAAAAAATAAGGTACTTACATATAACCGCAACCTATTGGCGACATTATATGAAACGAAGCACACGACTATCAATTCAGCATATATATGACATGCGAAATTGGGGTTGCCAACTTGGCAAGTTATTTTGAATGTTGGCGATTGTTAGGATAGTACATAGGTGCCACAAATAATTTATCTTACGACTACCTGCTTCCTCAACATACTCATTTCTGGTATGATTCTGAAATCACGCCAAATTGGTATGTTGCGGCCAGTCTAATGTCATAGTAATGTACAGAATTAGAGGTACTTATGTATTATCACAACCTATTGGTGACATTATACAAAATGAAGCACATGATTGCCAATTCAATGCATGCAAAGTTGGGATTGCCAAAGTGGCGAGTTGTCTGGAACGTTGGCGATTGTGCAAAAATACGCAAGTAATAAAAAAATTATCCAAAGTATATATATCCCGAGCATAAAAATAAATTGAAAAATGAAGTACAATACTAACATTAACTGAGATAAAAAGAACTGAACTAACTTTATCAATGCAAAAGCATAATTTGAAAAAATAAGTTACTTACATATAACTGAAACCTATTGGCAATATATGAAACAAAGCACGACTCACAATTCAGCATATATATGACATGCGAAATCGGGGTTGCCAACTTGGCAAGTTATTTTGAACGTTGGCGATTGTTAGGATAGTACATAAGTTCCAAAAATAATTTATCTTACTACCTGCTTCCTCAACAGGTATTAAAGCCATTTGTCTGTTTTGCTCATTTTCTGATGCCTATTCCAGTTTGATATGTAATGACTACCAACACTGCTTTTGCTTGGGCAGTATGATTACCCAAGTTTGATTTTCTGCATGACAATTTTATGCACTGAAGACAATAGTATACCCTTAAAGGTTAAAATAAAGACACATGAAATTGCAAAGAACCATATTATTGGATCATGTGTAGTATAGGGGGACTACTTGGCGCAGTCCTTTATTTTGGTGACTAAAAGTGGTCGCCAAGGTACTTTTTTCGGTGTTATTTATTTTAGAATGAATTCGATATCTCACCATGACATTTAGATAAAAATTGAAAAATCTGAAGAAAAATCACCAAATCCAAAGTGGTCCCCCTATACTACACTTGAACCGAACTGAAATATAACCCTTATCAATGAGAAGTTTTAGTTTGTCAAAATTATAATCTTCGCATTCTAAAGAAATAAATAAATAAGTTGTAATTTGTAAGCAAAATCATACACATAAACATTCCGCGATAATACCTAAATGTTGCCAAAACAACAAAACAAAATTTTAGTTGTTAAAAGAAAAATGCTTAAAAAAAATGATTTATTCGAAAAATAATCCTAATTAAATATCATAGAATAGTAAAATTGAATAAATATTCCAACTGATAAATATAGCTATAGTAAAAATATGTAATAATCTTCAAAAACTGCGTGTAAAATATAAATTTTCAACTTAGTGAGAAACATGACATCATACGACGTCATAACACTGGAAAATCACTTCAAAATTAAATTTTTAAAAATTTAGAAAGAATTACGAACGCGAAACCTGTTTAAGAACCTTCCCCATGTATTTTTGTATACATGTTCTAAATTTCTCGTTAGTTGGTTGTCTGGATCTTGAGTTATGAGGGAACAGACAAACAGACAACAAATGCGTCTATATATATATATATATATATATATATATATATATATATATATATATATATATATATATATACTCATGTCCATAAATAAAGGATAATGAAGTTCAGGCAAAGAAAGAGACAGAAGCAAAACAAATTTGACTTATTTGTAAAGTCTGTTTATTAAACAAAAGGTAAAGAGCAAAAAAGATGCTATATGTTTGACATAATTAATAAAAATTGTGATTTTTACTCCCTGGAGCAAATTTCAAAAAGAACCTATTTACAAAAAACAGTATAACATGGTTAGTATGATGGTTAATACGGAGTATGTCTCTCGGACGATGCAATACAGGCCTTACAACGCCTAGGCATGCTGAATATCAAATTATCAATCTGATCTTGGGGAATATTACACCACTCATCAAGCAATGCCCTCCGAAGTTCCGGTAGACAGGTGGGAGGGGGCTGACCGGCTGCAATTCGTCAGCCAAGCATATCCCACACATGCTCTATTGGATTCAAGTCCGGTGAGTATGCTGGCCAATCCTTACGGGTGATATCCTCCGATTGAAGGTATTTGTCTACAATGTTTGCACGGTGAGGACGGGCGTTGTCATCCATAAACAGAAATTCAGCACCCATCGCACCCCGAAACAGACGTACATGTTGTTCCAGAATGACATCCCGATAGATGTGGCCTGTCATCGTTACACTGTGAACATGCAGGTCAGTTCTGGAACCAAGAATAGTCCCCTGTCCTCCCCACACGAGCCATCCTGCACCTCCGTGACGGTGTCAGTTCAATGGTGTTCTCTTGGTGGTAACGGGTACCTGGCGCTCTCCATATTAAAGTCCGGCGAGAATCAGACTGCAAACTAAACCTGGACTCGTCGGAAAACATCACACAAGACCACTGTTGTGGTGTCCACAATGCATGCTCTCTACTCCAGGTTAATTGCAGGCGACAGTGAGTTGCGGTAAGTGGAACACATCTGACAGGTCTACGAGCATATAGACCAATGTGCCCTAAGCGTCTGTACACGGTCTGCCTTGAAACTGTCGTACCGGTAGCAGAAAAGAGCTGACGAGACAGGTCTGATGCTGTGCTCCGTCTGTTTCTTTTGGCAGTAACTGCCAAATAACCGGTTCTCATTCGGCGTTGTAACTCGGGGGCGACCTGTACTGTAACATCTACTCACATTACCATCATCTTGGAATCGTTGCCAAAGCCTGGACATGACACTCTGGGCGATTCCAAGTTCCTCGGATACTTCCAGCTGAGTACGTCTACATTCCAGTCGTCCAATAATTCCAACACGTAAAAAAATCATCCAAATGCTTCCTTTGTGCCATAACTATGCGGTTATTGCACTGAAAGGCTTTTAAAGCGCTTATGAACAATTTTACTTCTTTGCCCCCATTCCTTATATACCCCTCTCTTACACTGTCGTCATTGTGACGTACAATCCGCGCCATCTGGTGGTTTCCTGTAATTTGCATATTCTTCTTCAAGATGTGTGTGATAATTCTACAGTTGAAATTTTTATTTTAGAGTTCAATTTCTGTGTGATTCTCAATTTATTGACATGTGTGTATATACAAATTATGCATTATATAAAAACATTTAAAATAGTGTGATGTTAATTTTATATATGAAGTATACAGGGGCGTAACGTACAGCCCCACTTTGCAAGGGGCCAGATGTTCTTGGGTGTCGAAAGGTTGACTGATATCCTGTACATATTTGGACTTGGGGCCTAAAACCTGATTTTTCGGGGGCGGTCCTATATTCTTGGTTATGCCACTGGAGGAATATCCTCTCTAAGTATAAATGAAATGAAATGAATGATTGTTATCAATTTTTTTAAAAAAAACAAAAGAATGATTTTCTGACAGTAAAATGCAATTTTGACAAATGTTTTTTGCTTATAAATTTAATGAAGAATTTTTATTGTTCCAATGCTTCTAAGGAGGCTTTAAGCATTGAATTATTGAGAGACTGGATATCTAGATATTTGTATCCTCAAATATCTCATGCTTTTTTGCATTATGGAAATCTCCTTTTTTCCCTGGGATATTCTAATTTAACTTATCTCGCTCTCAAGAATTAAGTTTTTTCAGATGAAGTAGTACTCTGTCGTTCATCAAGAGGAATTTGTCATCAGTAGTTTTTTTTAAACATTTTGTGTATTAATTTCATAAAAATTATGTTTTCCCCCCTTAATGTTTACTGAACAGTACATGAAAGTTAAGATGACATTATCTGAGTTACTTTTTGAATCATATTTAAGATTTATATTGAGGATATGCTGAATTTCTTTTAGGTATGGTGTTCCTTCTCACGATCAAACTCTTTTTGCAGATTAGTCCCAACTTGAACCAGCAATGTCTAACAGACATTTTGCACTCAATATTTGCTTTAAAAAAACACAATTCTAAAATGTTTTAAAAATGAATAAATTTAATACACTTGTTCTACATCTGACATGGATGAGATATATATTGCCATAAATACCCTCAGTACTTATTTTTAGGTGATTACATAAATGTAAGAAATGCAGTTTAGTAGAAATCGATAGCTGTTACTAACCAGTTTATCTTAAATCTACTCTTAAGTTTGTTAATTAGAAAGAAAAAGTGATCATTGAATTTAAATTATTAAAAGTACCAATATTTTATTCACAAGTAAAAATGGTATATCTTGCTGAATTTTGTTTTGTAATATATTTCTTAGAGCAGTTTATTTTATTTAAATTTTAGTGCTGCTGAGATATGTCTACTAGAAGCTCAAAAATCTGATTTATTCATTGGCATAATTGGAGAGAGATATGGTACGATTTATAACTTTGATGCACCAGATGCTCCTGAACTTCAATGGGTAAAAGAACATCCTAAAGGTTTATCAATAACAGAACTGGAAATGTATGCTGGAGCACTTAGAGAAAATAAACTGAAAGAAAAAAGAGCATTCTTTTACTTCCGAAATAATTCATTTATGAGGTATTTATTGAAATGTTACCAAATTTTTTTTAAAAGGATTTATAAAATGAACTTATATCCTGAAACTATATTCCTGTTTCTGTACAAAATTGTCTGAAAGTATCTCTTGTTGACATAAATATGTGTATAATGTTTTGCAGTTATGGTATTTTATTGACTTCTGAATGACTGTCTTCTTTATTATATGAATTGAAAAGGCTGATTTCTAACTTTTATTGTCTTAAGTTATATATTAGTTAAGAATGCATGCCTAATATGACCATTTTTCACTTTGCCTTACTTACCGTAATCTTTGATTTTCATTTGAATTATATTTTTTTAAAATCTCATGTGCTCCCCTAGTTTTTTTGGTCAGTAGATATTGAAAAATAAATAAAGGAAACAATTCAATATTTGAGTAAATTGTTTTGAAACTAAGTAATAAAATTTTTAGAGAAATATTATTTAATATTATCAATTATATACTTTTAAGTGCATCACTGAAATTTAAAAAAGTTTTATTGAATTTATTAAGTTTTTGTATTTAGTTTGGAAGAAGTTTTTTGAAATATATAAACTATTAAAAGCTGCATTTAAATGTATACTTTCAATTTTTATCACTGTCATTTTGATTGAGATGTTTCATATATGAGATTTAAGTGTTATTAATTTCTTTCTTCAACAGTCAAGTTCCTGAAAAATGGAAAAGCTGTTTTCATTCGGAAGATTCTGAATCAAAACAAAAAATTGAAGCTCTCAAATCAAAAATTTTGTCAAGTGGATTGAAAGTATATGATGGGTAAGAAATTAAAATTCTTTTGAAACTAAAGGGATAAAAAGAGTTCCTCATCAACAGATTTTTGTAGTTAAAAAGTTGAACCAAATGAAAAAATAAAAATATATCACTTAAACTTTTTCGAATATTTATTATTATTACTATTATTAAGCTCTCGAGAGTGAGCTGAAATTTTCTTGGAAGCAACAAATATAAGAACTGGTGGAATCTTCTCCTTACAGATTAAAAGCTGCTATCCAGGTGAAAGGCAATACAATAAATATTAATTTAATGCTTCTGTTAAAATTAATAAAAGTGTGTACTCAATTTGTTGCCTGATGTTTTGCATAGATGTCCTATAAATTCATTTTTAGAAAAGAAAAAAAAAATCATATGATTGATTTTTTTTTGCATATTGAAAGGGTTCAAACAACAAAAAGAAACAATTTTTTTAAAAATCTTTACCTGTTGTGTATAAACATGTTTGCTCATTTAAGTGTAAACTCAATTTTTAGAAAACACTGAGTATGCATTATTATAACAAAAAGTATGCAAAAGAGACCTTCAGAAATTTGATTAAATTTTACATTTATAACTGATAAATCCAAAAAAAGTGAAACAAACAATTTAGGAAAGTGTTTTCAATTTCTTACAACATTCATGTAAGCTGAAAACCAGCTTTTACAATCTAAAAAATATTAAAAGGTCACAGTGTGAAAAGATTAAGCACAGTGGTCTGAAAAATTCGCAATAGTTGCTCTAAATGTTACTATTTTTTTTTTTTTTATTTCAAATTTTTTTGTATGAAATGCCATTAATTTGAAGCATATTTTTCTTCATGTTGTAATCTTTATTGCAGACATAAGTACTTTGAGAAAGGTAGCTCTATAATACAGAGCACTATAAAATAGTTCTTAAATAAGGGCTATTTTAATATAATTATAAAAATCAAACACATTTAAGTAATTTATTTGTAATTTTTATTTAAATTTAAATTTTCTTTCAGGTATCTTTGTAACTTTGCTGGATTACTAAACGGTAAACCTGTATTATCTGGATTAGAAAGCTTTGGTAAGAGTGTACTCAAGGATATGTGGAATGCTGTAGAGGAAATGCATGATGAGGTAAAACTAAAGATTTTTTCTCAATTGAAGATCATCAGTTATTTATTTGAAGTCACGTATAATTTATTTTGGTACAATATGTCACAATACTCGTTGTTATTTGTTTATTCATTGCAATAAGAATTATCTTGCAGTTTTTTAAAAGTCCATTCCATTAAAATAATTAGCCTTTCTTTTAAGCTTTAACATATTTTACTTTAATACAACAGGATCCTTATGTAGATGATTTCATTGAAGAGGAAATTTGTCAGCAACATCTCTTGGAATCCTTAGATTATGTTATAGAGATAAAAAATTCACCAATGGAGAATTTAATCAAGCAAATTCGTAAAGACAATGGTATTTTTCTTGTCACAGGAACTCCTGGATGTGGCAAAACAACTTTTGTGGTAAGACTAATTTTCTCATTGCTTAAAAAAATTTGCTGAATTTGTTGAACTGTGTTAAATTTTAGTATTTTACTTGAATTCTATATTTAATTTATTTCTCAAATTTTCTATGAAGCTATATCAAATTTATTTCCAAATTTGTGGACCAGTTTCTGATACACCAGGTTTATGTTTTTTAGATTTCTGTTTTGGTATATAGAGGAATTAAAGTGGAATCGATGTATAATATGCTTCCTCATTTGTATGATCTCTTTTTATAACATAGTTGACAGAATTAATTAACAGATTTAAGGGAATGTCCAGTCATTTCTTTTTAGGAAAAACGAGAATGGTTATTCTTGCTACTTATGTAAAACTTATTTCAAAACATAACTTCCCTGGTTAATTAATATTCTCATTGTTCTTAAGCTTGTTCACATAACTGAAAAAATGTTTTTGCTGTGATGCAAAATTCTTAGATCTATCTCTGATAATTTTTCGATGGTCTTCTTTGCCACATGTGGTCTAGCCTTGTTAAGATAAATGTTACCACCTTTTCTGTTAGTAAAAGTCGGATACTTCGCTGAATTTGTCTTTAAGAGTTCACATTGAAAATAGCAATTCTCCGTTATTCACAATGAAGTATTCCTCTATGATTCTTCCAATAAAACAATATGGCCTTCTCCGAAATTGTGTTTTGGCTGGAAAGAGCATTTGCTGGTCAAAGTAAATTTTATTTTCGATAATAGTAAATGAATAATAGTGTCCTTAGTGAATGACTTTGCGACAATTTGTATGCCAAATGTCGCTATGTTGCTCAGTTTTGAGACCAAAATAGATATATCCTGAAAGGTCTAAGCTTCTTATTTTGCGAGAAAGGTTTGGAAAGTTCTGCATGGTCTCTTAGGATGATGCAGGAAAGCAACAACAGAGAGTTAATGCTTGAGAATGACTGTGTTTTCATTGACTTACGGCAATATTGTGCTAATTTTTTTCATAATTAAATCTGTTGTAATTACTGGATAGTTACAGAATAAATTACGATTTACTCCAAAAAAACTTAACTTAATTACGTAAGCCTTTCCTAAATTTGAAAAACGATCCACCTTATTACAGTATTTTTAAGTTTGTGTTTTATTTTAGCTTTTGAGTTGTATGTTGGTTTTTTCAAATTACCCAATTTTGTTTCATTTACAATGTAAATTTACTACCTCAATGATTATCCATTATATATTTGTTTAGTTCGTGGATTTTGTTTTCGGTTGATAGATCATGGTCTGATGTATCATAAGCTGGTTTCAAGTGAAATCACTTTCGTTTTTTCTTCGTCTCTGTCATTTTTTGTATTTTTAAGACTAATATTTAATTCTTTTAAAAAGTACTTTAAACACAATAACGCTGTACATTTGTACTTTAATTTTCTTTTGCTATTCAATGCTTTAAGAAACTATAAGTTAATTTGATAAGTGAATATGTGAGATATTTGGGGAGAATTGATTGTTAATTGTAAAATAATTTTTTAAGTAGAAAATTCATTTAAAACAGAAATAAATAATTTATTGTATTTTTCAGGTTAATATGCTTCAGAAATTGAAAAATTTCACAGTGATTAAGTTTTTTGTTGGACTCTCTCCAAGATCTACTGAATTGTCATTTATGCTTCAGTATATTTCCAACTCTATTGGGAGAATATTTCCAGTTTCTTCAGTTTTTCCTAAGTTGAATAGGTAATTGTTTTTTCATATTCCTGAAATGAATATTTTTGGATATTGGGAAAAGTGCATTACTTTGTGCAAAATATTTGTATTATACTCTAATTTTTTCCTTGAGTTAAAACTTACAGTGTGCATTTTATTAAGTATATTCAGACTGTATTTCAATTGAACAGTAAATTTTGTTATAGTTCAATCTAGAAAATTGCTTTTAAGAATAATCTTTGCAGATTTGAAGCCAATTTTGTTTGAGCTTAGAAAATTTATAGGTTGAATTTTTTTTCGTGAGAGCTTCTTTAACTGGAATCACAATTTTTTATTTCATGCATGTCTATTATTCTTGCTAAACTTTATATTTTAACTTCCTTGTTAGTAAATCAGACAGTTTGAAAGTGTATTTTTTAATGTTAAATCTGTTTATGTTTGATTTGAACACATCAATTTAGAATACACTACAGCTCATGATTAGTAATTATTTATTATGAATAAACCGTAATGTTTATGAAACACATGCAGGATCAACCAAGAACTTCTAAGCTGTTGCTAGATTTCTTATGCTTAGAAGTAGGTATACAATTAAGATTATATTTAGTTATATATTGATCTTTTACACATTCCCCCTTTATTTAAAAAGAAACCATTTCAATGTATAAGTCATAAACAGATTCTTTCATACTCTTCAGACAACTCTGTCTGTTACCTAAATAATATTTTTCTGCCTTATTTACATTTACAGCATTTTCTATTTCATAACTTTTTTTCCATTGAAAATTGAAAATTTAAGTTTGTTACAAACTAAGTTTATGGTTTATTTTTGAAGGTGTGTATATTATATGTTAAATATTTTATATTCCCCTCATAATTTATATGGTAGTTTAGGGCTTATAAGATTTTGGGTTATTTTTAAAAATCACAGTGGCAGAGGTTGGTACTTTTTATTTCTCATTTTCTTTTCAATAATTTTACCTTCAATTGTATTAGGGTTTTTGTCGTTCTGTCAAATTAAACTCTTGCATTGTTTGCTTTTGCTTTCATTTTGGGGCAATATCCTTGAGGATTTCAACATCATGCAGTTAACCACTTGTTAGCGATTTAGTAAGTCTATGAGAAGGGTAGGAGGTAAACCTATTCCTGAAGTAGAAGTATTTAATACTTAAGCAAGGTTGTGCAGTAGGTCTTTTGTTTTCCTCATTTCCCTAAACAGTGCCTTTGAAATCCATAAGTCTTTCTGTAACATTCCATTGCTTCACTGATGATAATGGAAATTTCGATATCCCAATGTTTTGAAATTTCTTAATTTATAGCTATTAAATGTTATCACAAACTATAATTTTCAGCACACCATAGATAGCAATTATCATTTCAAGTATTTTAATTATTTCCTAATTATTTCATTATTAAACTTTGCTACTTCAACCCATTTTGAAAAATAATGCATCAAAACAGGATAATTTATACTCCTGTGAACCATTGAGTCTATACCTATTTTCTGGAAAGTTATCCGAAAAATACTTGAAAATAACAATGGCTTCAGGGCATACTCAAACATCAAATGAAACATCATGACCGTCTGGAAGGCCTGATTGGTTTGTAGCTGACCTTCTTGTGGGTTCGACCCCGGCCCAAGTCGGTGGATTTTCATGATGAAGAAAATCGACGGCGGCCATGTCATATGATTATACGGCATGTACGAGATCCCGAGAGTGTCTGTTTGGCTTTGATGCTCTCGGCAAAATTAAATTCTAGTACAAGTTCGAATCGTCAGAGCTCAGGTGCCTCCCTCTGTTGAGGAAACTGGGCGTCAAAATTACCTGCTGTGATTGGTATCCGCCTATATGGTGCCGCACTAAAATAGTTTCCAGTTCCCGGGGAATGTACTAGGTCTGCAATAGTAAAACACCAATCAGCAACCCATTAGAAATAAAAAAAACATCAATTGATAGAAAGCTTTCATGCAAAAAGTGAAACTTCAATGTATTAATAATCATGGATATATAAATCAGTTCATTCAGAAGATGATTTGGAGTTCAAGCAAACAACATCTTAAAAATTTTCACTCTGTTCATGTTATAAATTTTATGGAATAGATGTTTTGGGAGAAATTTTTGATAAGGTAAATAAATAGTTTTAAGGCTTGTTCGAAAGGATACTATTCTGTCGTAAATCTGATTTATTTGAAAAGGAAACATAAAATTTTTTTTTTTGGGAAGCATTGTAGATAAAACACAAAGTGATTTATGAATTTCTAAAAATGTGACACGCATTGTATACTTATATAATTATTTTTGTTAAAATAAATGTTTGCCATTTTTATGAAAGAAAAGTTATATTTCAGCATTGGGGCTTTTCCCTTTATACTCATATTTCTAGCATATAAGAAGTAACTCCAAGCATTCCTTGCATTATTGAGTGAGAACTTTGCTTGTAGATTGTCATGCATATTCAACTGTTGAAATGTCTAATGCTGTTACTGGACAAAGACCTCTTTTGTATGTGAATAGAGAATTCGAGAAATACAGAGGACCATTATTGTTGTGTTGAAAAATGGCCTTAAGCGATAGCTGATGAATGTTAACATGATGTATATGTGTCTCTCTCTTATTTGCATATCGTATAGCTGTACTTTAGACCATAAGGAGAAAGTATCCCGTCGTGTTTTACTATCACCATTATATGATTATTACTTGGAGTATTGACAGTGTACTTTTGTAAAACACTTATACAACTTTTACTCACAAATATGAATGTTTTTTTTTTTCGAGATCAAAAAGGCATTCAGTATTGAGCATTGTGAGATGCCATTCTTTTGATAATAATGATGATCAGAAATGATATCACTTTACGTAGCTTTGGCTATGTGGGGAAGCTAACAATAGACATCTTAAGAGGAATACCAATTTATCCTTGCCTCTGTTTAAAATCTTAATTTATTTTTTGAATTTTTTTTTAAAATTGAATATAGTTTTCTTATTTTTAAAAAATTGCTTTTTGATGTTTCATAATTTTAACACACATTAGACTTTTACTATGTTTAAAATAAATTGAAAACATTAAGTAATTCGATTTCAGCATGTTTCTTTTATAACTAATAAAGTGAGCTTACTTTTTTCCCCCCAGGGATGTAATGAATCAATTTCCTGATATTCTCCAAGAAGCAGTTAGTTCATCTGGAAATAGTGACTTTGTTTTAGTTATCGATGGCTTAGATCATTTACCTACTGATGATCAAATGCTTGATTGGCTTCCATTAAATTTACCTCAAGTAATTATATTTCTTTGTTACATTTTACAATTTACATTTAGTTTTAGAGTTTCTCTGGAATAATATTATGCTTACACATTTGTCAGTAAAAAGGGAACTATTCTCATGATCTTTTATCCTATAATTGTTCACAATGGTGATTTTAGTTAGTTTGAAATGGTTTACTTCGATGTGTTGCCCTATATTTGTTGGTAAATAATGAAGGATATATTCATAACTTATTATTTAGTAGGAAATTCGTACATTACAAGCTTGCTCAAGTATACTTTAAATGATAAATTGGAATAATATTTTTGTTTTTTACTTTTCCTTAATTAAAAACGACGACTATTTGAGTTGTGATCAAGATCCGCATACAGTGCATGATTGAAAATGTAACACAAAGAAAAAATATCTAAAAGAAATTCTAGTAAGATTGATGTAGTTTACCAAGCACAGAGATATTCCACACACGGGCAAAATGTTATAAGGCAAAAAAATTGGCAAATTCTGCAATAGCCATTCCACTTTTTTGGCAACAGGTGAGAACTTGTCGTTGCAGATATGTCTGATCACCGCCAACAGAGTCAGTTCCAGCTGGTAAATGAGTTTGTGATTTGTTTTGTGATTGGACTCAGAAAAGGTAAGCAGCCCATTAGTCATTTCGCAGTGAACTGTAGGTGTTCACGCTGAACACCAGCTGTGACGAAGAGGGTTGGACAAAAATGTACCCTGCTCGAGGGATACCAATGGGGCCAGAATAAATACATGATTGTACTACAGGGTTAGCGTAAATGATTCATTCGTTTTAAAAAGTCTATATTTTCAAAAGTATTGCACGCATACACGTCAAAGATGTATGAAAAGAACCAATAATTAACGAATTTTATACACCTTCTACTAAATGTTCAATATGTGCACCATTGGTGATGTGACATACGTCCAGACGATAATCGAGCTCATTCCATACATTTTGTAGCATAGTCCTGTCCAGTGGTGCACACAAGGGGGGTCCTGGGGGTCCGGACCTCCCCCAAAGCCTTGATTTTTTTCCGATTGATTATAATTCTAAGTTTATAGTATGCAAAATTTAATTAAGTATTTGTTATTAATGATTAATTTTATTAATTAATGCTAATTATTTATTCAATAATTAGTTTTTTACTGTCTTTTGTTCCCCAAAATCGACAAAATCAAAAAGAGTATAATACAAGAATGGTGAACTTTCGACCCCCGGACCCCCCCCTTGAAAAATTCCTGTGTGCGCTACTGGTCCTGTCAATTGTCTGCTCTGCAACACTGATGCGTTCTTTGAGCTCGACTAAGGATAGCGGTAGTGGTTGAACGTAAACAAAGTCCTTAACGTACCCAAAAAGAAGTCGCAGTTAAATCAGGAGATCTAGGTGGTCTGGGGAACAAAGGTAGGTCATAGTCAGCAATATGTTCAGCCCAGTGATGTGGAAGTTCTTTGTTTATGTGGTCGCGAACTGAGATGTGCCAACGAGGGATGGAATAAGCAATACAAACTTGGTGAGTTTGTAACTCTTTTCACATATATCTATCATGTGTGTACTTGTAATACTTTAAAAAGTATAACCTTTTCAAAACGAATGGATTATTTATGCTAGCCCTGTATATTAACGTCGGATTATTAGGGATTGTTTATTAACGAAATTACTCCAGGTCTTTCGATGACGGACCTTGTACTTTTGAACTACAGTCAAGTGACGTGGTCAAAATTTGAGCTGACACCCCAAGCTCTGAACATTTCATGCTTGATGACTTGCCAATGGGGTCAGAGGGATGTCAGCACGAGGAAAAGCATGACATTATCCAAATACATAGCTTTCGTATGCAATTTTACCTGGCCTGACCTATAGGCAAGTTGAAACGGCATGTGGCTAAGTCACGCTTCTGTTCATTTCAATTCTCTTCAATTGTGGAGCGCCACATTGCATTCATCATAATTTGGAGTGTTTCGCTTACTATAGCTCATTATAACTTATTCGTATTTGTGACATGATGGCCTAACGATATGTAGATGACATGTTGCGGTCGATAGCATTCCCTTTTTGCAATGCTATTTACTAGCAGGAAAATCGCTTATGACACACATCAGTCCCCCTCCATCCCCCAAAATTACAATGTACCTACATACAGTGCACAAACACAGTGAGGCACAGGAAAGACAAAGTGTTTATTGAAACCGTCGTTGACAAGTGTAATGTTTACAATAACTGTTCAGCACATGAGCTGTGAAGTCCAGCTGCAGTGCACATTGCTGTACCACCCACTGGCAGTCGGAGAAGATAGTCTGCCGGAGTCAAAACTTTTACTCGCTGAAAATGGAAGAGGGGTAAGGGATTTTCTTTGAACGCTCTACAAACGGTATGAGGACTTACACTTACGTGGTGAGCAACAGCTCTTGTACTAGACTCGGGTCACACAGCCGCAACGTTCAAGATGCTTCTTTCCAAGCTTGGACTGCGTACAGCTCTTCGTCGACCATCTGCATGTCGGGTGACATGGAAAGAACGTGTTTCACGAAGTTGATGATGTAACCACTGAAAAATTCTGTGAACTGGCATTCGTCGATGAGGTAACTGCGCGTGAGATATTCGTAGAGCAGTTTTGCCGTTACCATTTGTACGGCCGTACATGTAATGCATGCAGCATTTTCGGCATACGTAAAGTCTAACGTCGTAGACGTCAGTACAATTGCGAATGGCGCTTTTCCTTGCTGAGATGCATCATGTAGAACGGTGGATAGACATCTACTGCTCCCTACCGGCAACGTAGTCAACAGATTCCATTTTTCTTTTTTTATTTCCCCTGTTTACAGCTGCGTAACGGAGATGATTAAGGCCCTCCTGCGAAGTCAGGTTTTGGGCCCCTTAGAACTCTCTGCCGCCCCGCAATGCGGGGGTGTACGTTACACCACTGCCTGTTTGCGCCTCGCCGCGACACTTACATTCATACATTCCTTATAATAAATGATTGTTACTATGTCCTGTTTCTACCCTCAAGTTTGTATCATGAATTTGGGATCACGCTGTATTTCTTTCGCCACTAATGTCTCCAGATCTTTCACCTATCGGCCATATCTGGATGTGATTGAACGTTGTTTGCGTGCGCATACACCGCTGCAATCGGATGATCTATAGTACGATATTGAAACAAATACAAATAGTCGTTCATACCTCATGCCAGAGCCATTTTTTTAACCTCCCCGGCGCCCTAGGGACTTCAAATTGTTGCGCCCCTCCCACTATTTCCAGAGCACCTCCTCCCCCTTCTTCAGTTTTTATTTTGGTTAGGTTTTATTAATGCATTATTTCTGAAAAATTACATTTTCTTGCAATTTCTATTTCGATGTTTAATACAGCAAGTTAATTTAAAAAAATATACCTGTTACTTATATATCCCGTTTTGTAGGATATGGTGAGCAAGTTTTTAATTGCTTTTTCAAGTAAAAATGTGTTTAATCGTAATTGCTAATCACCAAACAAAGAAAAAAAAATAGACTTGAAATTACAAACCGAGGATATTTAAGGTCAAACCTAACTAAATTGATGCTAAATATTAAAAATTTGTTATATTAAAGCGTCATAAGAGCATTTGTTTTTGATATCTTATTCTGTGTAACAGGTATGAAATTTTAACTGGAATCTAATAAATGTTTAAAATTAACATGTATTTTTTAGAGTTTTTCACACTACACTTCACTACAGATAGAAAAATAAATGTTTTTAAAGTAGCAGTGAGCTACCATAGTATATACCAGCTGTCAAAAACACATTTGAAGTTCATGAATTTTCAAAAATTCAATATTAAGTAAGCAAGAGTCTACTCAAAATCGAAAACCATGACAAGTTTGAGAACCTCTGTTCTAATCTATGATGCTGATGTACTGTTTTTTATTTCATAACTCAATACAAATACTTATACTAATTTAAACTGTACAAAATATATATTGTTCCATGTACTCAGTTACTCTTCTATAAACTTACAAATTTTCTGCATTTAAATTATAGTTTACATATAAATTTTTGATAATTACAAAACAACCTGATATTACTGTGAATAGTTAAAAATTTTTTTTTCTTGTTGCTATTTATTAAAATCCCCTTCTGTATGATTGTTAGAACAATATCTAAAATTTTAATTTTACAATTTTTTTGTTATTTGGTTAAATTGTTTGGCAATGTTTGTAGGTTTATGTATAAAATTTT
Source organism: Trichonephila clavipes (assembly GCA_019973935.1). Lineage (NCBI taxonomy): Eukaryota > Metazoa > Arthropoda > Arachnida > Araneae > Nephilidae > Trichonephila > Trichonephila clavipes. The sequence continues at coordinate 234,749 of BMAU01005471.1, forward strand.
TTCTAATTTAATGAAATATTATGCAATAATACTTATGCAGGATATTTTTTTTTTTACCTTGGTATGTTTGAAAAGTTACATCATATTCATACCTTACAAAAGATTGCATCATTTTTTTAAAAAAATAATATTGAACAAATATAATGCTTGAGATGAATTCTTTGTTTTTTTTCCGTAAAAGTTAATATACATTATGTACTGTTCCATAACGTACATACAGTACATTAACATTTTTTTGTAATATTTTTCACTTTTTGTTTGAAATATTGGCTTATATTTAAGATATTAAGATTGTGCAATGTTCGAACAATTGTTGTACATCAGTTGATTTTTTTTTCTCAATAATACTCTACAGCAAAGAAAAAGTAAGATGTTGTGTACATAAAATCAAAAGTTCTCAAAAATGAATTTTTTTTGCGATAAATTTGAATTTTTAAGACTTCGTATGATACAAGACATAAACAGTATTATATTCAGAATATGGTTAATTCTGCAAATATAAATCACATTAAGTTGTATAAATCATAAATGAAATTTTCAACAAAGAATAATTCTACAAAATTAAGGCAAACAATTTCATATTAACCAGCCTTTCTATCATTTACGCATGTTATAAACATTAATTTACAATCAACTTTTGTTTCTTTATTTATTATGAACGTAAATCTTTCTCTTTCTGAGAGCTATATTTTCTGTAGTATCATTTGAATCAAAAATATTTTATTGCATTTATTTTTACTTTTTTTATAAATTCAGAGAATTGATAAAGTAAAGGAAATGCAATTCATGCCCGGGAATCGGTAAGTTTTCAAGAAAGAAGAACCAGTTGTTAGTGAAACAAAATATCGAAAGTATCAGACACCCACTGGATATGTGTTTCATGGGAAAAGGTCCCCTATCCCAACAACAGTCGCGTTTAAGACTGTCATGCTCCCATTTTTATTTTTTGTATTATTTAAAGTTTTACGGGCATTAACATTTTCCATTCGATCAAAAATGAAGAAATATTGCTGATATATATATTTTTAATTTATTTTTGTTTCTATAGCTCAATGCAAGTGCGATCAGCGTCAAGATATCAATGCAAAAAATTAAGCTTTGAACTTTCGTGAAAAAACTTCCATACCAGTAATATCTAAAGTACTATATTCTGGAATTCAGGTTTACACTTAAAATTACTTTAAAAAACTGTTCTTGCATAAAAAAGTGTATTTTTGGAAGATGCATTCAAGAAAAGGAAACAAGTATCGATGCATATTAATCAGCATGAAAGTATTATAAAACTCCCTTAAAATATATATATAAATATAGTCGAAAGTGTCAAAATTAGTTGAAGTAACACAGAAAATTTACAAAAAAAAAAAAAAAAAAAAAAAAAATTAAATAGATTTTATTAAGCTGAACAGGAAGGCAAATAATAAATGTGTATCTTAATATGATAAAAATATTTGCACATTGTTTTAAGTCTCAAGGGGAAAATACAAAATAAATTAAAGTCAAGTCATAATTACCGTTTGCAGTTTTAAAGGAATGAAGTACAATTGAGAGAAGGAATTGTGTGTGTGCTGATTTAAAATTGCATCAACTCTCTCCTTTAAAAAAGAGTGATTTTCTGAGGGTTATTTCAACCCTCTTTTTATTAGCCCTTAAGAAGGTCATAAAATAAGGAATGTGTTTCTGTTGGGGGACATTGCAGAGGGAACATTTTCCCACGGCGGTATTTTTACCAATAAAATGGACTTTGCCTGCTTTAAAAATAATTCGAATATTTTCACTGAAAATATAGTAAATACAGCGAAATTTTTCAATCCATATATGTATTAAAAAAAGGGAAAAAAATATTTTCCTTAGTAAACACATTTTTTAAAAAATTTATAATGATAGAAAGTGAGAGAAGTCTGGAGAGCTGTAAACGTCTCTTAAAGCACAGAGTAAAAAGGCAAACCCACACAAAATATTTAGCAACTTGGATTTATGAATCTTATTGACACGATAATTTAATAATAAAACTAGTAAAAAAATGAAGCAGGGCGTGCACATATTTTTTTTATGGGAGGGGGGTAATTAAGTTTTTTTTTTAAAAAAGAGATCAAAAGTGTTGAGACGTAATCTTTATGCTAAAGATTAAAAATCTTCTCGTGTATGAGGAAGGGGGAAGGAAGGATTGAACCCTTCGTCCTTGTGTCCTGCTTAGAATCTAAAAGAATTCATGATGCCAAAAAGTGTGTTGTAGATTGCGATAAAGCTGTGCTTCTCAAACTTTCAATATTTGCGACCCAATTTTCAGTCATAATTTTCATCGCGCCCCACCTTCTTACAATAACAATGTATTGAATGTAATTATAATGTACTTTGATGGTAAAACTGCGATACAATACGACTTTAATTATAAACCGTACTAATTATCAAGATAAATATGAAGTTTTATATATAATTTTGTATATGACACAAGCCCAAGTGAGTCACTAGTAATTACTATAAACTTGTTTTTAATTGAATATTGATAAATTAACTATCAAATACTTTGTGCTGTACTGATATACATTTATAAGTAGTGTATATCAGTGTGAATGTGTATTTCATTTTTTATTATATAAGAATGTATTTTATTTTGTAATTATTTTAAATTGCAAATTATTTTATTAAATTGATAATTATTTTAAATATTTTATTTTCGATTTTTCGCGATATGCTTGCTCCCCCAATTAGGGTTATCACGCCCTTCTAAGGGGGCACGCCCCACAGTTTGAGAAACGCTGCGATAAAGATTTTATTTGGGTTTTTGAAAATAATTTAATAAACGTATACACACATGAAACAAAATATGATTTGGGAAGAAAAGCCAAGTGATTTATATAATAAGTTGGCCAATAGCGAAACGAAGATTTGATAATTTAGATATATAGATGAATAATAAAATGAAAGACAATAATTGGGTTTTTAATAAACACTAGGCAGTTGTACACGTTCTCTGTAATTTTAATTTGTTCTCTCTTAAATTTTTTGCGCCCCCCAAATCTTTTGCACCCATGGCATGTGCCTAGCTTGCCTAAGTGGAAAAGCGGGCCTGCCCCATGCTGCCTGTATCGCTGGCCATATTGGATGTACAACCAATTGATCACCTAGTGTTGTCTCTTTCTCTGTATTGTTGAACTAAACATCACTTATTGTTTGATGCAATGTTTCCCTATTTTCATTACTTTTTACTTATGCATTTGTTATGCTGAATTTTCTACGTCATACAGTACATTTTCAGTTTCCTCTTGGGTATGTCTAATTGCTTTTTTAATATAGGGTCTGAAATTGATATGCACAGCTTCTGACTCATCTTGTGCTTTTCAAGTCTTAAGTGAGAGACTAATGCATGGATCTCCTGTAGAAATTCAACCATTATCTGTGATTGGTCAACCAGATCGATCATGCATTGTAAAAAATTATCTGAAGCTATACGGAAAATCTCTTGATGAAAGTTCTTTTAACAATCAAATGTTGTTAATGATAACAAAGAAAGACAGTGGTAATCCTCTCTATTTAAGATTGGCATGTGATTTCCTTAGAAGATATGCATCATTTGAAAATGTAAGCTCACATTTTTCACTTAAATGATATTTAAATTTTTCTTTTCCTTTTTTTAACTTTCAAAGCAATATTTTTTTTGTAATTGTGTGTTTTGTAAGTGGTTTTCTGTTATTTTTTGTTATTTAGTTTATGTCCATGCTTCAGAGTTTACCATCGGCGATGTCTTTACTATTGCAAGAAATTATCCTACAAATGGAAAATGAATTTGGATCTATTCTTCTTCAGACTACTTTAATTTTGCTATGTATTACAAAAGAAGGTAAGTCCCAAATAATTATTACCAAATTTTTCTATTTTATTAAATAACATTGATTTTTCATCTGATTTGGTCAATATTTAACCAAAAATATTCATTGCTTACCACCTGAAACATCGTTTTTTCTTAACTTATACCATTCTCTTTTTCTTTGTTCAAGCTTTTATTCAGAAATTACAATAAAGCTTCACTCAAGGTATTGTAAAAAAATAATTTTTACTGGTGTTTTACCTAAATTAATATTAAGATTTATTAAGGTACTATACACAGGTGACTAAGAGCATTTTAGGATACTTCACAATTTTTGAATTCACTACCATAATTTTGCAGCTGTAAAAGTATCGCCAAGGGTTTTGTTTCTTTATTACATACAGTTCGCTGTTGCATTGAATTATTGACTTTAAAGCGTTTCTTCATTTGTTTAACTCAACATTTCTAAAAGTTCATAAGCAGGTACCATTCAGATTTGATTATATTTTCGCAGCATTTAACATTTCATTCACTTTTCCGCATTACCGTTTGAATATAAATTCAGCTGATATGTATCACATTGTTGATTGGGTTTTATTTAAAATACGTCAGTTGTTCTTCGTATTTATTCGTTTTATAGAATTTTTGTTCTTCATAGGTTTTTTGTGTCTGTTCCTTTTTAATATGAATAAATAAACACTTAGCACATTTGTTAGCATTATCCATATATATTTAAAGCAGAAAAGGGACTCACTCACCACGGGATTAAGAAGGAGTTATGCACAAAAATTCCTGGTTCTTAATTATTAAACGCACACGGTTGAAATTTGGTAAGCATGTTCTTTTCCTTGAGTAGAGATCTACCGACAGCAGGATTTACCGAGAGCGACTTCCGGGGAGGGGGAAGAGAAGGTGCATAAATAAAAAACCTATAAACTTCAAATTTGTTTCTTTTGTTGAGTAAAAATCCACTAAGAACTGGTTATATAGAAATCGACTACAGCTGGATTGCGGTGGCTAAGGGGGCGTATAGATAAGAAAATAACTGGTTTTGAGCCATATTAGACGTAGAAATTTGGTAATTATGCCTTTTTTGTTGAGAAGAGATCTGCTGAGAACGGGTTTTACGGAAATCGACTTTGCTCAAGGGGGAAGGGATTACGGGGAACATATAAAAATAAACATACTTTAGTTCTTAGAAATTCCTTTTTAAACTAAGTGGCGGGAGTATAGTGTTGTAATGTATGGAAAGGTTAATTGTAAGACTTATATACCTCAATAACATGTATGTTCGTACATCTTGAAATACCTAGTGAAGAGGATGGGCAATGCAGGATTTAATCGAATTATTTATATATATATCGCGCACCATAAGTTGCAATATCACACACACATGCGCACATGCAATATTATTAAGAGTAGTATTGCATTTATTACCTTTAAAAATAATTTCCACATATTCTTCCATATTGTTGGAAATCAAATTCATATCTTTTTCAGTCTGCTTTTACAAAAAAAAAGTTGACTATGAAACATGGATTTATCATCCTATCTTTCTAATAAGCTTGAGGGAATTAAGACATAAAACATTTTCATTCGTGAATCGAAAGCCATTTTTCTTTTTATTTTGTTAATGGATTGTTAAGAAATGAAGTAGTTTGACATACAATCTGCAGTCTTTATAGGTTGTAATCCTCCAAATAAACTTTTTTTTCTTTGGAAGAAATGTCTTTATTCATAAAAGCACGGTAACTAGAGCTTTGACTCTGTCAATGATAAATTAAGTAAAACTCTTAAAAAATTGCATTTTTTCCGTTATGTTAAATGATTCAGTATTTCTTGAAAATTATGAAAATCTTCCAAGCATTTTAGACTTTTGTTTGTAATACTATTCTTAGTAAAAGGTAAAAATACAATTTTTTGAAGTAATCTTGATTGAAATCTTCCTCTATACAACTCCAAATAAAAATAGTCGAATAACTCAAAAAGTCATTGTATTGTCATATAAGCTATTGAGACGAGCAAAATAAATAAATAAATAAATAAATGATCGTGTTCACAATAAGCTTGCATATGATGCATATTGTTCATATACGTCTAAACAATCAATAGAGATGTTATGGAAAAAAATTGTAACAAGTACAGAAAAATATCTATGTAATATTCTTAGAGGCAATTAAAAATATTACAATATTTGCAAATTTTTGTAATTTTCCTCCGTGGAAAATATAACGTGTGTAAATGGCGCCTCTGTAGAGCTGTAACATGTAAAAACAGGGGCGTATACAAGGGTGGGGTATAAAGTTCAACCCCTTCCCCATAGACTAACTGATTTTTAATTTTTAACGATTACGATTCTCAGCGATTTCATCTACGTGTTTTTAAAATATAACCTCCCCGCCCACATTTGTAAAATAAGTCCGTTTATGCCATTGATATAAAGGCTTGTTCGAAAATAATCTTTAGTCAGTCGCGAGTTAAAAATGTGCCACATGAAGCACATACTGGGCTGTACTAAGATTGGGATTGTAACTACCAAAGAAGGGACTTTATAAACAAATGATTGTCCACGTAGAATAATTGCTCTCGTGGAACTGTGTGAGTGAAGTATTCAGATTATATTCTAATAATGGAAATTTTAAATACTGATGCAAAGAGTGGTTGTAGACGAATAAGTACGATAAGACGACAGAATGTTGAAACCCATCGCGTGAAAAAAACATTTCAAGAGCCTAAACCTCTTAAATAGAAAGTAGTGAAAACAGGAAGGGGATGCCTTAACATCTAATATGAAACGATTCCAGTGACTTGCTTCCCAATTAACGCATGCCTAGACAAAATTGCTATTATTAAGCAAAAAAGGACAATAGTACAATATGGAATTCAGGCCTGATAATAATTTCAGACATAATTTTTATTGACCTCCCCATGCAGTAACAATGTATTAATTGCAGTAATAGTGTACATTGCTGGCCACACAAAATGCAACACCCTGAAGGAAGCATCCAAACCATATGAAATTTACATCATGCGTTAGCAACGATGAAATATTCAAATCATTATAGCGCAGACGCACATCATTACGGGTGACCACGTGACAGCGCTATATAAGGACAGAACAGATTGGTGATTTGAAGTAGAAGGGAAGTTGATTGGCAATTGTTTTTTCATGCGTTTTTTTTTTGTTTTTTTGCGTAACATGTTTACCTGTGCCTCGTGGAAGACATCGAGCTTTTCTTTTGACTACGTTTCTGAATTCGACCTAGGAAGAATAGTAGCCAATAAGGAATGCGATTTATCCTTCAGAGAAATCGTCCAACGTGTTGGTTGAAAACAAGCAGCTGGGATGCGAATTTGTCATCGCTGGATGCAGGAGGAAACAACGGACCGATGGGCCGATTGCACCCACCTTGTTGCACCACTGCCCGTGACTGCAGGTGGATTGTGCGCATGGCAGTGATGGATGGCACAGCCACATCACTAACCATAGCATGACAGATTCAGTCTGTTATGCATCATTCGGTGTCCACTTGTACCATTCGACGCCGTTTGCCGCAGAGTGGAATTTCCGCAAGGCGTCCATTTCTTCGTTTACCCTTGACTGGAAACCATAGGCGTTTGCGCCGCCAATGGTGCGATGAACGGTGGACATGGACTACGGAATGAAACGACATTGTGTTTACTGACGAATCCCGCTTCTTCCTGCAACATCACGATGGTGAGATTAGGGTTTAGAGACACCTTGGTGAGAGGCTGCTGAACTGTTGCGTTATGCATCCCTACACTGTTCCTGCACCCGGTATCATGGTATTATTATATGGTATTTATTGTAAGATTTTGTTTTTTCTTTACAGGCCTGGATGATGCAGATTTGCATTTGCTTCTTAGTATGGTGTTGCTGGAGAAAGAAAAAGGAACCTTGCTTAGTTATAAAAGTGCAATTGATCAAATAGCTAAACTGAAACCTGATAATATGCTGTCTCAAGTTACCTACTGTTCTTTAGTGCACACCATTTGTTCTTTTGCTTATGGACACAACAGGTACATTAAAATAATTCGCTTATGGTTAGTTTATTTTTGCAGTTAATTTTGTATTAGAATTTTGAATACCATAAAAAATTTTGTAAAAAAGAATGAAAAAAAAAATCGAAGCGGTTTGCATAATGTGTGAAATAAGTAAAAGTGAAGTGTTTATCTAATGAAGTTCTCGATTTTGGTCTACATTTTCAAGTTTTCCATCCATAACAAAAAAGTTAAAATACAAATTGTTTTAGGTTGGATAAAATTATAGTCACTCATTGATTAAAATTTTTTTACTGAAGCGAGGGCAGTGAGTTTTCCGTGGTTGATTCTACTGAATAGACCATTGTCTTCTTGGGTGGTGTTTCCATCTAAATGGTTAGTATTATTGTCCATCTCAGGATAATCCCATGGATTACAGTTGATTAAAGGGTTGTAAGATAGAAAGTGCACACAACAAAAGAGCAATGAAAGAATATTGATTAAAGTTTCGTATCTCAATTAGAATCAGTTGTGGTGCTTTGGGGTAAGTTTTTAGTTTGAAGTAAGTAACTTAGTTTAGTTTGATCGTTAGATATTTATGATTTATTAGAAATGTTAGACAGCTTTAGTTTTTTTTAGAGGTATTTCTATTCAGAGTATCACATTATGCTGTGATTAAATTAGTCAAATGAACTGTGTGGTTATATATATATATATATATATATATATATATATATATATATATATATATATATATATATATATATATATATTATTTTAGAGAAAGAAATATGTTAAAAAAAAGAGTTGCTTAATTTCGTTAATTCTTTTTTGGACAGTTATTTCGTATTAGGAGTTTGTGACTATTAAATATCTACTTACTAGAGATTATAAAAAACCTTATTAGTGCTAAAAAAGCACCCAGTTACAAAATTACTAGCAAAGTTTTATTATCTAATGATCTTGCGCGAATGGAGAAATATAATTAATAAACTCTACGGTGAAACAAAGCTATTGGATTATAGAATCAAACATTATCGATTTTAGAGAAGGGAGAAAGCCATGCACATTCACATGAGAGATATTATAGAGTTTCAAATATTTACATTGAAAACGTTTTTTACAAGATTGAGGGAAGTACTACTATACTTTAGTTGCTTCCGTAGTTCCAAAGGGTTTTTCTGTCATACACCTTTTCTTTTCATTATAAGTCTTGAACTTCAATCTGATTTTTCGATTAAAAAAATTCCCTTCCGTAAAAAATGGAAATTATTTGCACAAATTTCCAAACCGCTTTAGAAATCATGATTAAAAGCAGTGGCGAAACGTACACCCCCCATCGCGGGGTTAGGCTCGGCTGAGGAGCCTAGGGGGCCCCAAAACTAACGGACTTCAAGTAACCACCCTTTGTAAGATCCAGTTTGGGGCACCAAACCTAACTTTGCAGGGGGCCCTAATATTTCCCATTACGCTACTGGTCAAAAGTCTATCTGATTCAGTTGAAAGTGCGCAGTAATTGTTAAATTTTCTGTACGGATTTATGAATAAATGATTCTTGAGTTTTAATAAAGGATAATTAGTTACCACACACCACACTCAAGAGAAGAAAGATAAGAGGGAATTACATCTTGGGACGGACAGTAGTGTAAGAGCAGTGTACAAAAACTGTCTCAGGTTAATGTGAATGGTTTAACTAATTTATTTTTAGATGTTATTAATAATAAATGAGAAAATTCATTTGGTACTGATTTTTATAATTTTGATATATTTTATACTTATGATTATGTGTTTCTATTTAATTTATTATTTCCTATTGAATTTATTATGAAATTATGGGGCTTCACTGTGTTACAATGCTTAAATGTCAAGAGATGATGTCGGTAACATTTTAAGAACCAAAAATGATATGAGATGAATACAGTTAAAGGAGGCTTTTAATTTTGGGTAGAGAGTTTTGGAGTTATTTTCCTCCCTTTATAACAAAAGATAATGTTATAACTTACAAAATTTAGTCTTTGTATATTTATGTAGCAATAAAAATTAATTTGATTTAGCTATAAAGTAACTTTTGTAGAGGTTTGTTTATTTTAATATACTTTTTAAAAAAGCAACAACATATAAAAGCTTTTGTTATCCAAATTTCTTTACAGTAAATAAATACAAATATCAAAAGATGATCTTTATCAAATTTTGTGTATTATTTTTTCAGGTTTAAGAAATTTACTTTGATTGGGTCAGAATTTGAAAAAGCAGTGCAGAAGTTTTATTTAAATAAAAACTATCTAAACTTCTCAAAATCAATGCATTGTACCTTAGCTGGTAAGTGATATATTTATTTTATTTATATGAAGTATCAAAAAGTTACTTAGTGTGTAGCCGCGGTTCTCTTAAACTGGTCCTCGGGAGTCCGTGAGTGTCTCTCCTTTAATATTAAGCTCTTTTTTTTTATCAAAAAAAAAAATAAGTACAGAAACAGTCTGGAAAGCATGGAACCTAAATTTAGTCTGCAAATTTCAAATATTACACCTGATATAACAGCACTTGTTAAAAAATGCAGCACCATCATTCTCATTAAAAAATTTAAATAATACAGTTAAGTACATTATTTATTTATTTGTAACATTTATATATAGAATTAGATGCTTACTGTTTTCTTAAAGGAAATAAAAAATGTGTTAATAAGTCTGTATAAATAGCAGAGACATTCTTGGGATTATTGAACTTTGAAATCACTCAGTCATGTGTTGGAAGTCAAGGAGGGGTGTTTATAATCTTGAGTGTCCTCGATGTCAGGCTGATATATGAAGGGAACCCGCGGCAATCGAAAGTTTAAGAATCACTTATGTTTGTAATTCTCACTTTTAAAAGAAATATTGGTAGCTTACATTGAATTACTTTTATTTGTTTATAAGCTTGATTATACTGCTTTTTGTAACGAGATTACACGCATATATGTTTTGAACATAAATCATTTTCTACTTTAAACTTATGTATATATGTGGCTTCATTATAAATTCTATCATCATGCACTGTAAACTAACGAGGAAATTTTTTTTTATTTATACACTCATGGACAAAAAGTATAGCGCACCAAAAAATAATTGGGGATTGTAACGAAACTTGGCATGAAGGTACATGTCGGAGAGATATGCAAATGATTAGAAATGCAGCATGATTGCGCATTACGTATAGCCGGTAGAGGGCGTTTAACGTCGTTCTCGGTGGAGTATGAAACAGTAACCAAAGCTTGTTTGAGTGTGCTGAATCGTTTACAAAAAAAGAGCTAAGGTAGACATGTCATTACGCCGTTTTCGAAGACAACATGAGCAGCTGTCGTAGTTTGAGAGAAGGAGAATCATCGGCATGATGGAAGCTTGGTGGTCAGCTAGGCGAGTAATTCGTCAATTAGGTCGCTCTGATTGTGTTGTGAGGAGGTGATGGGACAAGTGGATCCGAGAGATGTCATTTACACGAAGACCAAACTCAGGACGACCTCGACAGACCAGTCGCGAGAAGACCGCCACATCGTAATAAATGCACGCGTACAGCCAACTGCTTCATCAGCCGCCATCCAGGCCCAGGTAGCACCTTCATTAGGGGCCCCTGTGTCTTCTCGAACCATACGAAGGTGCCTGGCTGAAGGACATTTGGGATCGCGTCGCCCATTTCGTGTGCTGCACTTGACGCCCACCCATCGATACCTTCGTTTGGAGTGGTGCCGCGCACAAGGAAAATGGACTACAGCGGAATGGAACCAGGTCGACTTTAGCGACGAATCCGGATTCAGTCTCATCAGTGATGACAATCGTGTTCGTGTGTAGAGATCCCGTGGTGAACGCCTCAATCCTGCCTTTGCTTTACAGCGACACACCGCTCCCACAGCTGGTGTGATGGTATGGGGTGCCATTGTCTACAGTACACGGTCACCCCTAGTATTGATCCGTGGCACCATGACAGCCCAGCGGTATGTTCATGACATCCTGGAAACACATGTGTTGCCACTTATGCAACGGCTCCCAGGAGACATTTTTCAACAAGACAATACTCGGCCTCACACGGCAAGGGTGTCACAAGACCGTCTCCGCACTGTTACTACCCTTCTTTAGCCTGCCCTATCCCCAGATTCGTCTAAAAACGAGAGTATCTGGGATCATTTGGGATGGCACGTTGGGTATCCCACGAGTTTGAACGAACTGAAATGTCTCAAGACATCATACAGAACTTGTATGCCTCAATGCCCGATCGTATCGCATCGGGCATTCGCGCTAGAGGGGGTTCAACAGGGTATTAAATCCTCCACTCTTTTGACTTTTACTCTGAAATAAATTATCGTTTTTCTTTGATTTTCTAATCATTTACTTACATCAAAGTAGTCATTACATATGTAAAATTGCGTTTTATTTTGGCGACTGCTTCTTAGTGTGCTAATTTTTTTGTCCATAAGTGTATTATAAATAATTTGTGGTCGTACAGAATTGCGGCGAATGTTATGTTAACGGATAATTGGGCCTTACTTAAATATAATAAAAGATTTATAAGACAGTTATTTTATCATTTACACATTTTAATATTATTTTGAATGTGCTTTCATTTGCCTTCTTGTGAATTGTTAGCAGCATTTTCAGAAAATTTCCTGAATTAAGAAAAGTGATAGCTTAAAATCCATCAGCATGTTTCTCTTTCCTAACAAATAAATGTGATTTCAGAATACTTTACCCGCTGTATTTTATTTTCTTGATTGTTTCATAGTATTCTGTATGAATTAATTTTTATTTAGTTTGTACACAATTAAATGCGTCTTTTACGTATTGCTTTAGTTATATAATGAAGTTATTAATTTAATTAAAATTATTTAATATATTTTAAATATTTTGCAGTGTAAATAATTATTCAATCTAATGATTTTATTTAAGACTATTATAATGATACCCCAAAAGCTAATGTGGAATTTTCAACTGCAGTTTCTGTTGTAACAGTGCTATATGTTTTAATTATTTATTAATTAAATGAATTTTTTGTTTAGCTTATTACTACACAATTTGTGATCCTGAAAAGTGTGGTAGTTGGCAGGGTCGTTCAGGGCCTGCATTTAGAGGCTTAGTCTTTCACTTGTTCCATGGACGATGTTATCTAGAGCTTGCAGATTATTTATGCTGTCTGAAATTTTTAGAGGCGATATTTAGTGTGGAAGCGGGAAGTTTTCTTTTAGAGTACTATTCTTTGTTATTTGATGAAAGGGAAACTGGAAGCAGTGAAATAAAAAGGAAAATTAATTTTCCTCTTCTTTCATCCTTTGATGAATTTGTTTCACGCAATCTGCATATCTTTCAAATGTGAGTATTATTTGTAATGTACATCAATTATTTATTTTTCTGTAATAAAATAATTCTACTTGTAACCATATGTTATAGAGTGGTTTTAAAGTATAGATCATTTATCTTTTAAATGAAATATTTTAATACATCTCAATGTTTAATATTTTTTATTGCTTATCAGTAAGTGCTTCTTTTTGTCTCTTATATACATTCAAAAAATTTATCCAGAGCTGGTGCAGTGTGCAACTCCTGCCTTAAATGATAAATTATATCATCATTGAAAATACTAGTGAATCTATATAAAAACAACGGCTTGATTTAGCTGTCAATAGTTAACCAGGTCTAATCGACTCCAATACAGCTTTTTTTGAAAATTGCAAGGTTTTATCAATTTTTATTTGCTGATTTTATTGTTAAAATAATTAATAAAAAAGTGTGCCCATTATTAAAAATAATTGTAGATCTGTGTTGAAAATAACTGAATATTTAATAAATGTTTTTTTATTTATGTGTATCTTTACAAAGATAGGAGTACAAAGATTATATTCTGATAAATTACATATGGTTGTTATAATATTGTTTTATTTTTTTAATACATTATATAATATTCTTAAAAATTGCATAATTTCGTAAATTCTTAAGTGAAAGATTTATATTGGAAAGGAAAGAATAGTTTTTGTTTGTTTTGTTTTGTTATAAGATCATAATTTTTCATTAGGGTCTTAAAAACCTGTCATTAAATCAAATTATTTTTTTGCAATTTATCACTACTATTCATTAGATTTTATCCAAATTATAAATGAATTCTTTTATATGTTTCTTTACATCTTCTTATAGGTACCCCAATTTGGTGTTACAACAAGCTTTAAATGAACCATCAGAATCTTTAGTGAAATCAAATATTGAAAACGACAAGGTTTATAAACTACCTATTGTTAGATGTCTTACACAGAGGGAACACGATCCTCGAGTAGCAACTCTTAGTGGATTTTTTAAGGTTTGAGTCTGCATTACCTATAATATTTCATTAAATATTGTAATTCATCTTTGTTGTGAATTTTCTCAGACGAATTTCGATACATTGTTCAGAATGATTCTAGACATCAGTTAATATGGAAAGAAAATGAAATTTCTTAATATATGATCATAAAAATCTTTTAAATGCTTATTGCTGTAGAGAAGATTAATGATGTGATACAACTTTATGTAGAATGTTACTTCATATACTTGACAGAGATATAATGATAACCCAGCGACATTGCATTAATATTTTCTTTGATCGTGTTTCTTTTTTCTGTGCTGCAATGGTTTCCGACTTTCAGTTAGTGAATGATGCTGCACTCTCTATCCATGAACAAATAAAATGTTTTAGACTCCATATATGGGAAAGATTCTGATAAAGGCAAGAGCATTTTAATTAAAAAGAAATTTTTTTCAGAAGTACTGGATAGATTTAGGATTGTACATTAGTTGTTTAACACTAAATAATACCCGTTATGGTACATATACATGATGGTATGTTCTAGAAAATATTTTTCAAGTCCCTGTGATAGTCGGTATTACTTCAGGTGATGGAAACCGTGATAGCAGAGTAGTCATGGCCGCGATCTCAGAGGTCGGCGTTATTTCTTCCGAATGTAGGGTTCCAGTCCTGGTATTATTTAAGACTCAGCTGGTAAAATGATGGGATATCCTCGTTTTCTGGAAATTCATTTGCCAGATGAGCTTTATAGCTTCTAGAGTTGTCATCCATAAAAGTACAAACAGTGCCATCTGTACCCATGAAAATGCAAATATTGAGTTTCAAGATTTCAGCTCTAAACCTCGAAGCAATCACAGAGCCTCTGTCTGGGACATGAAGGTCTCTGTGTCCGTCTTGATGTTTGCTTTTACCATAAAATTTACGAGCGTATGAGATGTTTTTTTTTCGATATGTTGTAGGATATATGATGGGTCCCTGGTTTCCTCTAGATGATAGTACATCGAGAATCGGAGGTTAGGTTGAATCTGGATTAATCAATAAATCGAACTGTCGCACTCTAATCCCTGCTCTACTGTCGATGTTTTCGATGTAGTCCTAAATGAGCTCTTTGGTGCGTGGAAATGAGCAGGGAAACAGCGTATCTTGCAAATACACCTCTCATGTAGCCTTCTGAAAAAAAAAGAAGGAAAGAAAGAAATAACCCTTGAAACTTGGGCTCCTGTGGTCTCAAGAAGTGAAGTTCACAAGGCAGTTGATAACTTTTATACTTCTTTTATGATAATATTGGACAAATATATATCTTGATTGGGCGTTCTGCTGTTGGAAGATCTTGTTCAAATGATCATCTCTCTTACGGATATAGTCTTATTAAGCTCTCCGTCAGTTACACAGAACGCTAAACGTTATATTAAAGTCTGAAATGCACTTGAGCCTGCTGTGCCTTGTGTCATTTGAAGAATCACCGCCTCATTCTCTTACCCAAACCTTGTTGATGTTTCATTTTATTAGTTTCCTTTAAAATTTCACCAAATACTGAAAAATCACACCACAAAAATTGCAGATGGACAAACGAACGAATCGTGAAAATTGGCACGACTTTGAAATTCACAGGGTGTGTATGTCCACTTCGTAACCAGCATTGGAATGTATTTGGATGCATTATTTTTATTTTTTGTTCAGTACTTTTCGTGAAGTAGGCTAAATATTCAAATTCTTTTAATTTTGAACATTAGTGTAATGTTTGTGGAGTGCATATGTAACAGAAGCTAACAAAAGTATCAGTATTCAGTGCAGGTCACATTTCTCACTTAAGATTTTATTTGGATAAAGTGAAGCTATTATTTTAATTGCTTGAAGTTCGTCTAAGATTCTTTTAACTCCTTATTTTTTTCTTATCTTGCTTTTCGCAAAATCTGTATCATTTTTCAATATAAAGAACGCACTTTACCTATTCTTAAAATGTGCATGTAATATGCGTTTTTTTTTTATCTCAAAGCTTGTTTATAATAAATTATCGCAAAATAATTTTCTTTGTTGTAAAATTTAAAACTTACAGCACACTTTATAATGTACACTGTAGAATGTAAAATTTAGTATCAATTCCAGAGTTTCTATTTCGAAAGGTGGAATCTACATTCTCATCATAGCTATTAAATTTAAATTAAACATAAGAGAATTACAATTTAATAAAAGAAACAAAACTTTTGAAATTAAATTAAAATTCATTAAATTAATATAGTTCTATTATTGATTCATGCGACATGCTTGCTTTATGTGGGCGAATGGCAAAGCTGCCCGCTAACCAAAGTAAGGTGTTTAGTCTCCAGCAACTTGGGTGCAACTGAGTTAAACTGAATTAGCAGAGAAGTAGGTATGTTAATAAATTCTTTAGAATCCTATAAATTGAAACCACAGCAGAAATTTTCCAGGCAATAGTAGACCCCCGAAAATTTATCTAGTGTCACCAAGAAAGGTTAAGAAATATACTGGCATGCCTTCAAAGATATAACAGCAAGAACTACAATCTTTAAAGTTTGCTTTATCTATTCAAATAACAGCTTACCACCAATCATTAGTTAAATTTTTTAGTCTATTGTGATCTTTTTGCCTTACTTTCTTTTAAAAACTATTTCTCGTAATTCATTATGAGAACCAGTATCTGCAAGACATTTTACATTAGTAGCTTTTTTAGTAGTATCTCACTATAATATGATGTGGAAGCCAATTCTTGTACAATTAATTTTTACATTTGTACATTCTGTCTCTTGATATTTTTCTTATACTAATATTTTTGCAAATGAGCTTTAGGTGTCTAGAGGAAATTTAAAGTAAAACCAGGAACTTAAAAAAATTATCATTATCTTTCAAGTAAGCAAACTATTAAAAACAGGATCTTCAGAAAAGTTCATTATTGTTGAACTTGCCGGAAACACATTTGGCGTAGTATTTGAGCAATCTGTTGATTTGTAAGGAAAAGAATCACAAATACAGATTATTAAAAATGTTAATATAAATTTATATCAGTTTTTTAAAATTTAATTTATATTTACAAATTTAGAAAACATGTATATATTTATAAAAATAATTTCTGTATGATTAAATTTATATTTACAAATTATTTATTTAACTTTGGGTATACAGCATTTTTACTAAGTCAAAAAAAGCCTAATTTAATGGTGGCGTAATTAATAATAATAAAATATTCATGAAAAACAATTTGATTTTTAACATTTAAATGTGTGTTCTTAATTTACAGAAAATCACTGCTGCTTCTTATCATAATGTGACACGTCATGTGTTATTGGGAAGTGAAGATGGCTATTTAAAAGTTTTGGATATAGCATCTAAGAAGGTAGGATAAACTTCTAAATGTGCATTCAAATATCTCATAAAATATCTCAATATAAAACTTTGATGAAGATAATATTCTAAAAAATAACTATATTTTTATCGATAAATGAAAAATTTTATTGGACTCGTTTTGGTAAAAAACTTTTTCCAGTTAATTTTTCAGGAATCTGCAAAAGAAGTGTAAAATTGTTAAAAAACGAATTAAATTTGGAACTTTTGTAGAAAGCATGTATGCTTTTAAACTGCTGCATAAATAAAGTATAATTTGATTTTTTAATATATATCAATAGGGATATGAAGAAAAATAATAGGACAGAGTCAATTGTGAACTGAGATACTCATGTAAATATTTTTGCTGGAGGTTTCATTACCTTGCATCTGTTTTACATACATTTAATTAATTCTGTGCTTCAAACTGAGTCATTATTGTGAATGTGATAAGGGTTATATATTTATTAAAGTTAGTGTCATCCTTTTCAAAGAACAATGTTTAATTTTTGAATTCATGAAAGGAAATTAGGATTAAAGTATTTATCCAAAAAAAGAAAAGAATATGAAAAACATATTGATATCAGTATAAGTTAAATTTTGTCTTAAAAGAGAACAAGTTCTTAAGTTAATTTATTTTCGGAAAAATGTTTTATGAATATTTAATAATATTTTGTCATTTTCAAATTATTTTTGATTTAGTAATTAGAAATGTATACTTACGATATGTGTATTTAAGTATATAACTTAACTCCATGGCACAACAGTTCATTGGCAAGGCCTACTGTGCCCATATCAGTATGCGTGACCTTGGGCCCTGAAGTTCATGATGTTCCAATCAGGTGGTCAGTCTGACGCAAAACCCCCAGTGTTAAGTTTCCAAGCAAGCATTTATCGACCCATTGAAGGGATGAAAGGGTGAGTCAACCTTGCCCTGCCCAGGGTTTGAACCTCGGACCTATGGTATCGAAGCGTGATACGCTTCCTCTTGGCCACTGGGCTTCATTTAAGTATATATACTACCACTAATATTGTATGTTTTTGTTCTAAAGTATAAGCATGTGAGAAAAACTAAAAAATTTAACTCTCATTAAAACAAAAAGATTAAGATTAGATAAAATTTAAAATTATGTTTAGGCTTTAATTGCTTGTTATTTTTTTTATTTTATAGATTATTAGAAGTGTTAAAAGTCATACATCTGCAATAACTTTCATATGTACTGCTGGGAAAAATCGAGTATGTACTGCATCAACTGATACTACTTTGAGTCTTTGGAGCAGCACTGATTATAGTCGGTAAAGCATATTTTAAAATTCTTTTAGAATTTATTATCTAATGCCCATTTCATTGTGTCATTCATTATTATGTTATTTTAAACCTCTTGTTCCCTGTCTTTTTCATTTTTTAAAAATGTATTGGAATGCTATTTTATTTAACACAGTATGCCATGAATTTGTTAACTAACTGCATTTTCTTCTCAAACACCAATGTTTAACAGTCTCAACGGAATATTACACTCGCGTATTTTCTGTAGACTTATGTAACATATTTTACAATTTCAAAAGTTTATTTTTAATGCTAATCACATAAAAAAGTATTTTAAAAAATATCATTGTATAGTTTTGAATACATTCAGATCATCTGAAAAGATATTATTAAGAATGCTGAGATTTCTATTTTTGCACAATTATGATATAATTGTCATACAAGTTCCTGAAAAATTTTAGATGATGAACATTAAATAAAGGGATGTTATTTAATTCATAAAATATTTTAAATTCTCTTTTGCCATAAGAATATGTACATAATTTGATGTTAAATATGTGCAACCAATTTCTTTTGTTTCTGCTTCATTTTTTATAGAATAGAAGTTTATGGTTTACTGTTTAGAGGAGATACATATTAATCCTTTCAATTCCTCATATTAATTTGAATTGCTTATGACCTTAATGAATATCTAAATTTCGAATTTTGTTAGTCTGCTATTTTTGATTATTTATAAAACTTTTTGAATAATGCTGTGTAGATTTTACTCATTGTTATCTTAGATCATATTGAGTTTTAATTTCAGAGAATGAGATATTCTCTCTCTCTGAATTTTTTAAAAAAAAACGCGTCTCTGGATAAAATGCTTAAAAAAATTGGGCTAATTTTATATTATTATAAGTAATAGTTTCATACTTCAAAATATTTCAAATTTAATGTTACTTTTAATTTTCTTCATCTTAACATTTTTATTTTAGGATTTCGGTTCTGAAAGGACATAGACATATTGTTTCTGGTTGTTGTGGAGATTCAACAAGCAGCATTTTGTTGTCTTCTGGATGGGATAACTCTGTACGATTATGGAGTTTGAGAGATGGGAGCTTTATTTCAGTCATTGACTTCGAGTAAATGCTTTTAAGTGTTTTTATTTTAAAAATGTGAATAAATTTTTCTTCACTACAAACTACAATTTTGCCTTTCTTTATTTATCGGTTATTAATTTATATGGATTTTTTTAGAGTTAAACTTTGATGGAGTTTAATTTATATTTAAATATTTTCATATGTTTAATCTATCACATTATTGCTTGTTTCTTTCATCTTAAAATTTATTTTATTTTTATTGAAAGTGGATGGTGTATAATATGTATTTGATCATAAAATTTTTATTCGGGTATTTAAAAAAGCTTCTGTGTTATCAAAGTTTATTTTTTTAATGTAACATATTAAGGATTTCAGTCAATATTTGATCCAATTTTAAGTTTTTCATTTTTTCCATTAGTATATACCATTTACTTTTTAGATATCATATTACAAAAATATCATAAATATTTTAAAGTATTATATTTTCATGAAAATATTCCACTGTATTCAATTTTTTTTTATTTTTAAATTTCAGTTTTTATGAAGTAACACATAAATGATACCAGTTTGTACATGCATTATATATAAAAAAATTCAGGCAATGAATTACATATATTAATATTCTGTTTTAGTAAAAATATTTAAACAGGGTAGAAATTTTATTCAATAAATGGTAAGTATTATGAAACATGTTTTAAAATAGAAAGTACTGTTTTATATTGTTCTAATTGCGTAGCTATATATGGAATATAAAAGTATAATATATTTATGAAATGTTTTCTTTTTTGCTTTATTCAAAAATTTCTAAAATTATTTATAATTGAATTTTAGTTCCAAAGTTTCTATTACTTAAAGATTTATTGATATGCATGTGTATATTTTCAGTTGTCCTGTAAATTGTCTTGATCATCATCCTTTCAAGCAACAAGTTGCTTGTGGCTTATGGAATGGAAATATAGAAATATGGGATACGGTTTCTTTAAAACGGAACAGTGTTAGTAATGATTTAAAAATATCTTTTTGGCTTTCATTTTTTGCGTTCTTGTATCAAGTATTGGGCCCAAAGAAATTTTATAAAAATGTATTGTAATTTAATATTCAAATACTTTGAAGAATCAAATGTTTTTAGAGATATTTTGTGTCTACTGATTCAATTTATAAAAATGTGAATAATTATGTCTTATTTTGAAAAATTTGCTTTTTTAAATATCAGTTGTCATTAATATCCTTTTAAGCAATGCATGATGGAATTTGAAATTATTTAAAATTTTGAAACATGCTGCTCTCTGAGCTAAACTATTTAATAAACACATTGATTGCATCTTAAAAAATAAATGAATTTTGAATTTTTATCAAATTATCTGGTGTTATTAGTTTTTTTTTCTGTTTAAAACATGGTAAAATTGTTGTATTTTGTGAAACATCTAATTTCCATGTTGTATGAGCACATGATTATTTATACATTTTCTTTTGTGTGTGTTTTTCTATATTGTATAAATTTTATTAAAATTTGAGCAGTGCCTGTGCAGTCTGAACTCTTTCTTGAGACAAGTATAAGTTGAATTTCTCAGTGAATATGAATTTGTTATATTGATTTATTACAAATACACATTCGAAATTAATATAAATTATCTTGAACAGCTTACTATAATTTTTATGTACATTATTAATGAATTTTATGTTGTACATTTTTGTGAGAGACATTCATTTTGTGAATAATGAATAATTACTTTTATTGTTTTTACTACCCTTCTCATATGTTAATTTGGTTTATATTAATGTAAATATATATGATACACTCTCCTCCTTTTAAATGAGTTTTTATATTATTCTCATTATTTCAGATGCTTCCAAGTAATAGCTCATCAGTTAAGTCATTAGCTTTTACATCAGATGGTATCAATATTATTTCATCGTATATTAATTCAGATGTGATAATCTGGTCGTCTGAACAGAATTTAAAGGTATGTGTGTTTTATATTTTCATAATTAAAAAGTTGATATGAATTTTATGCTTTTAAATGAAATATTTAGACTGAATTTACAAACCATTTTCAGGAATAAAATGGGATGTAAAATTTTCTCTTTCTCTCTCTCTCTCTCTAGATATATATCTTTTTTCTCTCTTTTGTGAAAGGGTAAAGTATGAATTATTTTTCATTACTCTTCATGTATATAGTATTTCTGTTTTAGGTCTCAAGTCTGAAAGGACATGCTTTACCTGTGAAATCTATTAGTTGTTCGCCTGTAGGGGATATGATTGTTAGTGGAAGTGATGACTGCACACTTAAAGTTAGTATTTTCATTATTATACATCATATTACATTAAAATAAATTGTGTGGTTTTAAAGCAATGAATTAGCATTTTAAGAAAAAAATTATCTTATTAAGTATAATATTTTGAAAGGTAAAAAGGGTAATGTCTAAAATTAATTTTTTTTAAAAAAGGACAAAAGAAACACAACTTTTTTAAAGTTAATTTTTTCGAGTTATATGTTTTCCAATGTTTTATTATTTCAAACACAAGAAACATTTATTTTTATACTTTCTTGTGTAAATATATAATTTTTTATTGGTATAAAAATTTGCTTTAACTGTAACTTTTTTCACTGATATGTATTTCATTTTATAAGACTTGCATTTTCAATTTAAGAAGTTCTATATTTTATCTTACTTTTTTTAAAAATTTTTTTTATTGAAATTTGTTTTACAAATGTGTTGTTTATTTGATAAATTTTAAATGTCTTAACTGGAAATTTTTTTTCTGGTATTCAATAGTATAAACAAGTAATTTACATAGAATCTTACATGCAAACTTTTCTGTGTATTTAACGAGTGGTTTCCTTACCTGGCGGGAAGATGCTTTTACAATACATTGTATAAGAAATTTCTTTATTTCATATTTACTATAAAAATAGTATATCTAAAAGAAAACTTCATTAAAAATGAGTAAATTCTTTTTAGCAGTATTTCAGCATTACCCAGAATACCTACTGATGGTAATAGTTTAATTTTAATCTTAGACAATTTGAATACCCCCGGCATAAATGTCAATTCATCTTTATTTTGCCTCCTATGTTAACGTTTATCGAAGTTTTTGGATGTTGTCATGGCTGGAAAAGTATCAGTATTACTATCTATCAGTCTGCAATGTTCAGATTGATCTATGTTTTCGAATTTTGATTTAGGTATATATGTATGCGGTAGCGTTACTGCGCTTCCATGTCATAGGTCAGGGGTTCAAATTCCCGGCTGGGCAAGGTTGATTCAGCCTTTTATCCCTTCAGTGGGTCAATAAATGAGTACCAGGCTTGCTTGAGAACTAAACACTGGGGATTTTGCGTTAGAATGACCACCTGACCAAAAAATCTGCTCATGATCATGTATACTGAGATGGGCACGGGAGGCTTTGGCCCTCATGGGCTGTTGTGCCACTGTGTTTAGTCACACACACACACACACACACACACACACACACACACACACACACACACACACACACACACACACACACACACACACACACACACACACACACACACACACACACACACACACACACACACACACATATGTATACTGGTGCTCAAAACAAAGAGTTTTCAGATTTGGTTGATTATTTCTAAAACTACTGCACAGATTTTAATGAAATTTGGTGTGAAGACAGGATTAAAATATTGTGAAAAAAAAATTCAAGAGTTAAAATACATACACACATGATCGTGTGTAGGAGTCGGAAGCTATGAAACAGCAAAAGCAGAATAGGAATAAAAAAATAAATAAATGAAATAAAATAAATAATAAATAAATTCTGTTAATCGACTAACTCTGCTCCCACACACGTATACGCTTATGTATTACACACACAGGATTTAAATCTATGTTTAGAGGCAGTCTCCTTATATTTCGTTGAAATCTGTTCTTGAAATTCGGCATAACATACAAATTCTGTTAATTTTAAACAAACCAGTATATATATATATATGTGTGTGTGTGTGTGTTTAGTTTCTGACGCAATTTTACTTTGAAAAGTTACAAGCTGTTAATTTCTTTAATGCGATTACAGTTCGATCCTGATTATGCGGGTAAGCTTGTTAAATAATAAAACGTGGGTCCTGAAGGAAAGGACGATCAATAATCAAAAAGTTAATCAAAGTAATATTAAAGTGAATTATCACACACACACACACAAGTAAATTATTCATTTTGATGTGTGAATGCAGTCGTTTTTACAGTTTTAAAAGTTACATATGTTTTTGTTTTTTAGGTTTGGCCCACAGAATCTGGCCTTCCTATTAGTACTTTTTCTTCTTGCAAATTTTGTCCTATTAGTTTGCTGGAAATCATATCGCCTAACTATTTGGCCATCGCATTTCAAAACTCTGACATATGGGTCTTGGACATGAACACTGGTTAGTATTTTACATTCAATGAATACTTTATTGCATCTAATAAATCAGTGATTTTTTTTTAAAGTTTGAAGTTTCAATAGTATGTGTTAACTAATACTTAAATGAAATCACGTTAAAATCTTTTAATTGTGCTTCAAGCAGAAATGCAGACAGCATAAACTGTGCATAATATTATGACTTTCCACTTTAAAAGAAGTCGTCCAACCGGTATAGTGGTTAGTGACGCTGACTGAGGTGCCGTAGGGACTGGATACGAATCCCAGGGAAGCCATGGATGTTTTTAAGTGTATAATGCCTTTGTGGCATGGGGGTACTCTATATAGGCATCAAGCCGTAAGTCCTCTTGTGTGGTTGGTGGAAGTGGAAGAGAGGTGTGAGGCCCTGGCCACTCCCAGGGTTTTCTCCTTTTAAATTTTTTTGTAACCAAGCAAAAGCGTACTGTCACCTGCATGGTGCTCAAAGCTAAGGTTAACGACAGGCGTAAAAATTCTAGCCCTTAGCCGCGATAAATTTCGTGGGCCCCGATCTGACTTCGTCAGGCAGGTGGCATTAGTCACAACAACAATAACAACTGTAAAAGAATGCCGAGTTAAGAAACTTATTTTATGAGCTCGATTCATGTGATGTCATAGTCACAAATGCAGTGACTTGTATAGGGCCTTTCAGTTCACATGTTTTGTTTATTGCTTGATTTTGCCTAATACAGAAAATTTCTTTAAAAAAAACTATATTTGCTTAAAGTATTATCAATTCTAGCAAAATATTAATGTTTGGTTTCGAAAATTTCTTAAAGTGGTAGATCATTTTTCTTGTCTTTGGTTGAGAAATGAAGTTGATGTTGTCAAAAATTTATAAGTAAACTAATAGTACATTTTAGACTATTTTCAGTTAATTATTTATATCAGAAACTGTTGTTTGTTACCAATGCCACCTGATCAGCAAAGGCCAGATCAAGGCCCACGAAATTCATCTTGACTAAGGGCTAAGTTACGACTGTTGTTAGCTTTGGGCATCATACAGGTGACAGAATGATTTAGTTCGGTTTCACCCTAATTTGGAGGGAGAACACCCTGGGGGGTGGTCAGGGGCCTCCTACCTCTCTTCCCTTTCCGCCAACCTCACGAGAGGACTTGCGGCTCGACGGCTATTTCAAGTATCCCCATGCCGCGAAGGCACTATATATTCACAAATATCCATGTCTTCTCCGTTATTCGAACCCAATCCCAACAGCACAGCAATCAGCGTCGCTAACCACTATACCGGATGGGCGACACTATCAGAAATTTAATATATGTTTTATATCTTCACAAGTTATTGGATAAAAAATGGAAATCTGTTTTGGCCCTAGACTGTTTAGTCTTCATGTAATTTTTTTAGCTGCTTACTACAGAGAAGGAATTCTTTTGTCATTTGAAGTGATCAAACTACATTGATTTATTTTTTCAGGATTTATTGCGACTAAGATGGCTGTAAATGCAGACATTGTTACTTGTTTTAGTAAATATGATTCAACTACATATGCATCCACAGAGAAAAACTGGGTTGATTTATCTCTGGTATTTGGAACTCAAACTGGAAGAATATTGGTAAGATTTTCTATTCTTTTCTTTTGCATTTTAAATTTCTTTTCAAGTCTCTTTTATTTAAGTGAATCTCGGCATAACGGGGAATATTAACTCCCCTTCCCCCTGCAAAGTCTGGTTTGGGACCTCAAGCCGGATCTTACATAGTAATTACTTGGTTTGATTCATGCTCTTTGGGATCCCTGGAATCCTGCCCCTCCCGGCAATGCGGGGGTGTTCGTTACGCCACTGAGTGAAGCAAAATTTTATAGCTAATTAACGTCTGGGTTTAAGCTCTCTTAGTCATCTGCAATCACATTTTTTGGAATCTTTGTCTCTGGAAATTTATCTGTAACTAAAAAACTTAGTTCACTCTACCAGAACTCACTCTGAAATAGTTTTCAGAATCCATCCTCCTGAATATAAGGTTCATCGGATTTTCTTGCAATGATATATAGTTCCAATGCTGAATGTTCATCAGTTCTAGTATTAGTTGTGCAGTTTGAAATGTGTGTTTTTAATTGACTAGATTCTTTTCGATTCTATGATAAAGCTGTTGTTGAGTCACTCCACAGTTAAGTTCATACACTATAATCTCATTTTACGATGTCACTCAGTTCCTCAGTTTGTTCCATAGAACACAGCCATGAGCTCTAAGCAAGGTATTGTCATTCATTTGAGGGAAGAGACATCAATTAGTTTGACTGACCTGGCAATTAGTTTTACTGTAATCAAATGTTCTTTCTGCTCTACTATAGACTAAATGTTCTTTCTGCTCTACTCCTTTACTAAGAATGCATCTGGAATCATGATATTATTGATATGGAGCAGTAAGTTAAATAATAATTGCAACTCTTGTTCTCTTATGGGAAGTTGATACTTCCTGCCTATTAAAAACAACCCTAACTTAGGCATTAATATCTTTGATTTCGTTCAATTAATCGTGAAAGACGTAAAAGATCAAAGATATTTGTTTGATAGTTCACAATATCATACAATTGGTAAATGGGGCGCCTGTCTCTACTTTTGCCTTGAATGAAAAACTGCATATTTTTTGTTGTTGTGGACACTCAAAGCCTTTATTTTTTCAATGTTTCTAAATTAATAAACTATCTCAGTGCTCATTTGAAGAATTGGAGATTTCTTAATTGTGTATGTTAGTCCCTGCTTAAAAAAATATCGATTGGCAGATTTTGAAGCTACTTTGCTTTATCTAGTGTATCTGATCCTCTTGTCACATCGTCCATATAAAAACTGTCAAGTATTACTGGTGCTGCAATAGAAAACTCATTTGCTTCTTCTATAGCTTTTTTTTAAACCCTCACTACCCAAAATGGGACACTAATTGTGCCATACATCATAAATTTCAAGCCAGTTCATAAATTTGTATTGGGTCATTCATCTTTTCCATCCATAAGGTTCTTTGAAGAGGTCTTTAACTAGGATGAATAATATGCAATATACGTTTGCGATGTTCTGTGTAAATGCATAAATATGCTTTCTGAATGGCATCACGATTGATAGCAAAACATTCACAGTCTGTAGTTCCATCATTATATTGCAAATAATTTAATGATTCCTTGTTTACTGTGGGAGATATAGCGTTGAAAACTGCATGTAACGGCGTCGACTTATCACCTGTATATATGACTAAATTTGATATAATGTAAGTTGCGTTGTCTTTAGACTCTTGTACTTCATTCATGTGCCCTAAATCTATATATTTTTTCAGGAAGTTTTGATACGAGAATAAATAATCTGCATCTTTCATAGAAGATTTAAGAGTGAATTTTGATTTTTGAAATTCTGTATGTGTTGATTTTCTTAAACAAATAGGGTCTTCCTTGAGGAGGTTTCTAACAGGGTTATCTACTCTACACATTTTTATGCAATTCTCCTTAAAATGTTTTTCACGAATTATACTGTTTACTTTAAAATTTTTAAGGCTGATTTCTTACCACATTCCAAAATTTTTTTCAAGGTGTCTTCGGAATCAACATTGTTTTGAATAAATCTACAATATAAATATTTTTATCGTTTATAGCACTATTGATTAAAAATCCAAAAACAGTATTATTAACAAACTTGAACCAGGATTGTACATTATCCCTGATCTCAGAAGCTAATAAAAAGTTTCCGCTGCTAACAATATACCTACATTACTCAGTTTATAATTTTTATATGCTAATTGAATATTATTTAAGTCTTTAAATAAGTAACTCCCGAAGCCAGAAAAAAATCTAATCTTCTCAAAGAGCTTAGCGAGATTTGTTATTGTTCCTCTAGGTTTAGAATCATCAGGCAAGAATTAATTAATCTGTATACCGTAATATTAATTTTATCTGTTTTTAATTAGGGCCTATCCATGTATTTTCTGGTTCTAGAATTATTGATTCAGCAATTGTTTGTGATATATTACTCCCGGTTATTGTCCGTCATAATTTTTATTTTTCAATTTATGAAATTCAGGTTAATATTTTGCCCTGATATTGTCATGACTTCCATTTAGAGATTACATTTTCTTTCTATTAATAAAATAAAAAACTCATTTTTTTTAAAAATTTTAATTGTTCTTTTATTAAATATTTTCTGTGACATACAATTGATTTACACATTGTAAAAATAACATACTTGATCAGAAATTTGTTTTCTTGAACTAAAATAAATCTATAATTTAGTGCAACTGTTCACTGACTTATTGTTAAATTTTTTTTTTATACGTGCTATCGATAAGTCTTGAAATATGGTGTTTAAATTTATTACTTTATATAATGTTTTTATGTGTAGTGTAATTATATAAACATGTTTTCAAAGTAAAGGTATATTATTTTTCTTTCATGAAAAACTAAAATCACTCAGTATAAAACCAGTGGAACTTAATTATTGCTCAATTTATATTAATACCTGAACACACGGTTCATTTAACTGGCAGTTTAGATATCATGAGCTCTAATAACCGTTCCTTAACAATATCAGACTGTATATGAAAAGGAATAATACAAATAAAAATCTGTTCCCATAATCCTTTTATCCTTATATTTTAATTCATCTATTCTGGAAATTTGGTATTATTGTCAATCGCGAATAGAAATTTTTCTTCCAAGTATAAGTTTATTAATTCTTGCATATTATGTTCGCTGCTATTTTTTGCATTACAATATAGTAATACGGATGCTTCAATGTATGTATAAATTGATTGCACACAAACTGGGTATGATTGCTTGTACACTGTTTCTTATCACTTTCTGTGGTTAAGACAATCCAGCAGGTGCAGTAATATGTTTCTCAGTTTAGTTAGAATTACCTTTTTATAACTATAAAAAAATAATAAAATTTGGGTAAAAAAGAAAAATGAACATTTAAATTTTACTGTACATAAATCAAAATAGTGTTTCAAAATCCTTCGTCCAGTTATTGAGCTTTTTGTTTCATGCTGTATACTTTTTGTAGTTTTCAATATATTATATTTTCTACTTTTTTAAATCTATCATTAAACTATAGTTGACTTTAAAAGTAGGATTAAAAAAATAAAACTTTTGAATAATATCAATAACTTTGAAAGAATTATCTGTCCCTATTAAGTTGTATTAAATTCTGTGATATGCATACGTACTGTGTAGTGATATCTATATTTGCCATTTATAGTTTTTGTGATCCTTAGCTTCTTTCTCTTTATTTTAGCAAAATTTTATGCAGATATTTGGACTTAAGCAATTGCTTTTAATACTCCACTTAGGAGTTAAATGTAATTGATATTGAATTAACTAGTTAACTGTGGCGCTCCAGTTTGAGAGTGCTCAATTGTGTGTGTCACGAATATCAAGCGATGACGAGTATACTTGTCAATCACAGAGTAAGTTGCGCTGTTAAAATATTGGGTAAAAAAATGGATTTATTTTATAAAATGGCCAATTTTGTTACTAATACTTATTATGCTATGGAGGGGGACTGTGTATGGGAGTATAAAGCAATTTAGCATGGTCATGGGTTCCTGAGACTAATGGTCCTTCCGACCTTAAGTTTTTATGGATATCTATGAATTTTAGAGACATCAAAATTCTTCGACTGAGACCTAAACACACAGATTTACTTCCTCCTTCACTGACAAGGTATTTTCTACTTGTCTTGACACTAAGGAAATTCTGGAGAAGTGCTGTAGCGTTGATCATAGTCTTCTTACCACAAACCATTCTTTCTTTTCCCACTTCAATAAAAAAAACCTCTTTTTTAGTTAGCATGGCATTAGGTTCTAATGTCAGCACATGGTTCTAACATCAAACAAATGGCATTTTTACACCTCTCAATAAGTAGGTAACTTCAGGCCATCAGTCATTAATAGGCTCATCCCCTGGTCAGCATTGTGCATTTGTCCCATGACTGACCATACCTGAAGGAACCCTATTTCAATCAACTTTCCGACTTTTGCTCTTGCCCTTTTTATTCGTTATGTGAACTTATAGTGAACTTCAGCCAGTGCATTACAGGGATGCATGAATCATCTTAAATTTTTCATACTTCTTATTTATTTGTTTTACTCTAGACTGGCCTGAAAATATTTTAAACATCTTGAAATTTGTGAATATATTTTGTTTTTCTGAAAAATTACAATTTAAATAGCCAGTGGTCACTACTTTTTATGCATGATGAGTATACTCCTCAATACACAAAATCCTTCAACTTCTCTATGACGAGTATACTCATCAATCACAGTCAACTGGTTAAAATGCTATGGAATATATGTTAGACATTAGATGATTATTTCTTATAATTGTAAGCACATCTTTTTTTAAAAAGTAGTATAATTAAATAAAATGTTTGAAAAAAAATGTTATAAGATCTTTTTCCATTGAACAGCTTCCACTTTTCCTCAACTGATTAATTTTCATTTCAGGTTGGAAATTTATCTTCATCAGAGATAATCACTGTAGGAAATGTTAAATCTCGTATTACTGCTCTTGTTCATAACAAAAGTATAATAGTCTGTGGTAGCTGTGAAGGTGGCATCAGATTATTTTCCTATCCAGAACTGTAAGTGATTTTTCCTAAGGTGAAATGGGAATACACAATAATTTAAAAATATCATGTTTCTGTATTTATGTTGCTTCAGTAAATTTGTCTGCATATCAAAAGTTTTTTAAATATCAATATTTTTGACATTTTAAGCATATTTTCATTTCTTATCAGGGGCGTAGCTACCGCCGTATCAATGATACGGGGCTCCCAACATGTGTAACTACAGTCCTATGAACAGGGCTCTCATATCCAAATCATATCTCTCATATCCATAGAATGCAATTTTATTGACTGGGAAGGGGTGACTCACCCTTATTACAATTTGCCCCCGACGAGGGATTGAAAAATATAGTGCACGAAGTTCAAGGGATATCCATTTTTCGCACGGAATGGTCTTGAATGTTGGTAATGTACGTGAAAATGGAAACTAGGCACTTGTTTAGTTCTCTAAAATCTCCATAAAAGCTCAATGATGTTGAAATAGATAACTGAGGACACCATGGCGTTATTCCACTTCATGCATCATCCTTTTGAAACATTAGACGTTCTATAGAAACCAATGTGTGTCTAAAGCGTACAGTGAAAATAATCTGTGGTAACACTTAGCTACGACCTTTCCTCCCCTCCAGGGCTGAGTGATCGTCAGACTAGGTGACTTTTTCCCATTACTGTTAGGTTCAGTTTTGCTGATCTCGACGCCACTATCTTAACTTAAAAGAATCCGACGGGGATATTAGCGTTTTTGGCATAGTCGTTTTTCCATGAACGATCACAGAATTCAGTTTCTATTGAATAACTTTGGTGGATACGGGGTTTCGGAAAAGGGGATTTCATTGGGAATTTACCTGGAAACATAAATATAAACAAGTTAAAGACCTACCTCAAAGTGAACCACATAGCAATAATTTAGGTTATATTTATATTTTTTATGGAAAACAGTGTATTATGTACATTGATTGTTATCTATTTAAATGTGTAACTGATATTTTTTTTTTATAAAAATCAATTTATTTCAGGTCTTGTCGAGTTGTGAATAGTGGAGCACATAGTGGTTCCATTACAGCTTTGAGTTTATTTAATAAAGATAAGAATGTGTGGATTATGTCCACTGGAAGTGATAAAGTACGTATATAAAAGTGTATATATATATATATATATATATATATAAACTTCATTATAAATAATCTTTATTATGTTTTAATCTGCAGATAATAAAATTATGGGAGATAGATTTTGAAGAAATAGTTATGAAGAAAGAATTTAATTCAAAACATAATGATATTGTTACCTGTTGCAAGTATTATGGCTCAGTGGTAAGTAATATTCAAATAAATTATTTATTTAATGTTACTATGTATTTTGAATTGAAATTCGTAAATTATTTCAATTTTAAAAAACTTATTTCATAATAACAATACTGAACTTTAAAAACTGTTCTAAGGGTTGGAGTTTTCTCTCTGGTTCCCATGACAATACTGTACTTTTAGAATCTGAGCAACATCAATCCGTATTTGAAGGATTGAAAACTAGTGTCATAAGCATTGACTATTCGGTGAGTAACTAATAATTTGTATCGATTTTGAATATAAAAACTGATGAATTATATAGTTTAACACCTTAAGAGATTTTTTTAATAGGATAAATACATTGTTGGCTGTGGAATTGACGGTAGTATTGCATTATGGTCTATTGACGGGAAGTTGTTGAGCTATACCCCTGGAATCGAACAATCATCTGTTGTTTTATCTTTTAGAATTGACAAAGGTAATATATTATTTATTTTTGGAGACTGATGCTATTAAAACTAAGTTATAAAAAAGTAGCCAAAATGTTGGGCAGTTTTTATGTCAATTATTTGGGGTGAAGTATAGAATGAAACTGAAGATATCTGAAACATATCTGAATTCACATTGGAAAATGAATTTACTCTATATAACTCATGAATGTGCTTTTTGCCATGCACGTTATGATTCTAATATACCGCAAACTGTATATACTTGTATTTTTATTTTTTAGTATTGAGAGTTATATTAAATTGAATTCATATTTTTCTAAATTTAAGTATGCAATTTGTAAAGAGAAATAAAAATGTTTTAAATTTATTCAAATTTCATTTCTAAATGATGTTTTAGAAATATATTAGTATAAAGGATTTCAGTTCTTAGTATATATTTATAAGATTATATGTGTATGTGATAATAGTGTGTGTGAATATATCATATGTAAATACATATAAAATTTTTCACAACCTTTTTAAATTTTAACTATGCTCTGCAATTTTTGGCATTAAACCCTGTCAAAAATTTATTTATTGTATTATGAGAGATCCTATAAAGAAAGTAAATTATAATATAAACTTATTTAAAGATCATTAGAAGAGTTGTTAAGAACTGAAAGTTAATGAAAA
Source organism: Trichonephila clavipes (assembly GCA_019973935.1). Lineage (NCBI taxonomy): Eukaryota > Metazoa > Arthropoda > Arachnida > Araneae > Nephilidae > Trichonephila > Trichonephila clavipes. Next base: position 267,935 of record BMAU01005471.1, read on the forward strand.
AAAAATCAACAAAAAATGTATGGATTTTCAGAATTTCACATGTGTGATCAAGAAAAGGAAGTAATCTCGAGTACAATGGAATGGACAAAAGAATTTGCTTAACTGAATTTTGAGCTATTTTGATTCGATATATTTTGAATAAAATCATTCTGTATGATGTTGCTTCTAAAGCACTCTCAGTTACATTATGAAATATCTGAATTTTAAAATTCAAATTTTGCGAATGATGAAATTATTTGAAAGTTCCTTAGTTGCTGAGTAATTTAAAAAGAGATTGAAATCAAATTCTTTGTTGAAAACTTTGAATACTAGGCATTAACTGTATTTTACAATAAAGTATTAAACCATTGAAGACAAAACGTTTCATGGATATCTACATTAACTCCAAAAAGTCTTTTGGAAGATCAAACTATATTTTGGGGATTTAGCAGATGTCTATTGAGAAGTAAATTACATTACTGTATGAGTATTAAAATTTATTTTAGTAGTATTGTTTTAATTCTTTCATTCAAGTTGTACACTTTTATGTATGAAATACTTGAATTTCATAGAAAACTTTTTACTTACACTTTGTTATTTGAGTTTTGAGAAACTTTAGTCTTTTTATTTTTAATCATTTATATTGTGTCAAGTTCAATTGTGCTTAGAATCCTGCATCCTTTATTCAATGTTGATGCTATTTTATATGTACTAAAGAAATTAGAATTAGAAATGTTATTTAGCTCTTGAATATTCAACATTTTAAAAAGATTATTAATATTTTAAATGCTTAACTCATATTTTAATACTCAAATAATATTTTAACAAGAATTATTATTTCAAGTTATAATTTCGTTCATTATTGAATTGAATAATTTAAAAATTTCCTAAAACATTAATAAGAAAAAAAATAGTGAATAATTAGGGGATAAAAACATTGAGTGTAAATATCAAACATTGAATAATACAAAAATATCATTTCTTTTTCAAAGAATTTTATGAAGCATTTGTTTAAAGAGAAACTTTAAAATATGGTTATTGATTCATGTGTTTCTTAAAATTATTGCTTTGAAGATGCATTTTTTCATATGTGTATGATTATCAATGCTAATTGTGTATTAATTTTTATATTTTATATGCATTATAAATTAAAATATTTCTCATCAGATATATCTAATGAATTTGATGTAACATTGGCATTTGTTGATAAAGATGGTAGTGTAAAGATACGAAAACCAAATCAGGTAAGTAGTTTATTTATAAATTGAGTTCTGAAAATTAGATTTCGTTTCTAGTATGTTTGAAATATACTTGTGAATGAAATACACAAATTTGTTGCACGAAAAATTTCTGCTATATTTGAAAATTAAACAGTTTTAGTGTGCTTAATTTTCTTATTCATTTTCTGTTTATTGTCTGTACTTGTCAGTTTTTAGTTTCAATTAATTCGATTCACCATGTGTTATTTTCAAGTTAAGTTTATTAATTTAAACATATCAGAACATTATTTATGTGATTTTTATAACTATGCTTTTTGTAGTATTTTCGCAGAAAGATTGAACATTGAAGAAAGAAAAAAAATAATACTGCAGAAGCTTTTTACTTCCCACAGTTTCCTAATTGATGAGAAAAAAGAATCAATTTTAATGTCTTAATTTGACAGCTTTTGTCTTAGATTCTATTTTAAGAACTACACATTCATTGTTTTTAAAAATAACATTGTTAAACTTCTTTAGTTTCATGCTTTCAAATTTTTTGAATTTCCATCTGTAGTATCAAAATTAATATTTATACTTGGCTCTTAAAAGTTTTCCTAATCGGAAAAAAATTGATAAAGTTACCTAGTTAAACATGCAAATTCAGCTTGATAAATTATATGAATGAATTACATGCTTAGCCACAATAAAGAATAAATACTTATGAAGTTTAAAATGATAGTTATGTGCCTTTGCTGGAGGTCCATTAATCTCACCCCCTTTTTCCCATTGGTCTTAGAATGTCTTATAACTTGCTAAGATACTGAAATTAATTTACATTTGAAAGCATTGTTTAAGTTGTTAGGACTTGTTGCAAGTGCTAAATATACATAGTCTAATGGAATTCAATTTTGAATTGATAATGAAAAATGTCAAAAAGGCGGGCCTCTATGATGTGCGATTGCTTCATCATGTATTCTGCTTTCTCTATAAATCTAGAGGAAGAGCAATTTAGTTTTTTCTCTCTCTTTCCTATTGTGCTTAGAATTGTTTGTTGTGGTATGAATGAATGTATTTGATATTTTCTTTTGAAGAAAATACTTTTCAAAATAGTTTCTTGTATCTTTCACTTAGTACAAACTTGCCTTTGAAACATAAAAATATGGTTAACAAAGGGTATGCCTATTCTCTTTATTTATTCTTTACTTCTACTATTTTATTTCGGAAACTTTTTTCAGAATCCCTAAAATAAAGTCCCTTCTTAATAAGAGTCAAATACATTATGGGGTACCTAGTCAAAGGAACTAAAACCAACATATTTAATAAAGGAGGCCCTGTGTGTAATATATATAAAATTTTTTCCCACACTCCTAAATTTCAGTTGATATCCTATGGACAATATAATGCAAAAAACAACTTGTTAACTAATAAAATTTAATGCCTTATTTTATTTTGCTTAAGACTGTAATTTAAGGAGAAAACATAAATTATGTTCTATTCTATATATGTTATGAAGTTATAATTGTTTTCCTATATCGCATTTCAGTTCATTTTATTTTGTCTACTGATTAAATGTTTTAATTTGAAGAAAACATTTAAATGTGTGTGTGTGATCTAATTAAGTCATAGTAATGGTTAAATGATAAGTTTTGTATTAAACCTTTCTTTACCTTTTTTCAATAAATGTTTGTTTATTAATTTTTATCTCTCTCTGTTTTTCTTAAGCGGTCATTCTCATATTCTTTAGAAGGACACAGCAAAAGTATTACCTCTTGTTGTCTAAGTCAAAATAAAGAAATTCTTTCATGTTCTTTGGATGGGACTGTCAATTTATGGAAAGTACCTTCTCCAGTTCAAGATATTCATTTATATCATTCAGCTAATGTGACTGGACTTAGCATTTCTTTACCTCAAAAAACAGTTATTAGCTCAGATGCTCATGGTAATATCGTGCTTTGGAAATTAGAATTTTCTTCTCCACCAAATTGTCCTCTAATATATGCTGGAAAGAAATCTGTAAGTATAGCATATATATTTTTCAACAGTGAGTAAAAAATCTTATTTTATCACTAGTTAAAAACTTATTTTTTGTGCAAAATATTTATAAAATTAATAAATAAAAGTTGTTGGAGAATACTCATAAAATTTTATGTAAATTAGGTGTTTTACTTATTTAAATACCTAAAAAGGACTTCTTATGTGATATCTAAGAAAATAGAGCAATAATAATAAATTCTATGAATAAGATATATCTTAATATATTATGAATATGCATAATACTCAACATTGTTTTATTAAGATACAAATGATTGATATACTTAATCTTTTGAATACTTATCAAATTTTCAAAATAAGAATCTTTGTGAATTGAATAGCTAGATTTTAACTTTTCCACATAAATAAAGAAATAAGAAGTAAAACAGACTATACTGTTGAACATGTTAGTTCTTGAATTTCTGGAATTATCCAGAACTACTGATATCCTAAATGTGCAATAATTGATGATAAATGACAAAAAGCCTTTACGTACATTATGAAACATAGTGATTTAAATGACTTTATACTGTGTTCATATATTTATATATATATTGTATGTATTATAATTGTTGAGATGTAGACCTTATAGCTTTAATGTGAGCCTTATGGCTGTATTTTCTTTCAGTCAGGCACTGATAGTAGTGTGCAGAATTACCTGTTTTTACCTTTTTTTTTTAGCCAGATAAAAAGAATTAAATAGTACTTTTCCTAAAACTATTTTTTATCTCTTGTTGTATCATTATGCATTATATTTCGATAAAATTCATCGTTTTTTTTTAAGCGTCCTCAATGATTATAACTTTTTTGTGATGAGATGTATTTTCATATTACCTGCATAATTCTAGTTTGAATTCAAAGATAACATATTTAGAATGTGATTCAAAAAGTTTATTTTATGTCTACCACGAACTGATACTGTTGTTTCCCTCTTGTTGTATTTGCATAATTTTTTGTTTATTATTTGCACTATATGCATGGTAGTACATAATTTGCTAAGACTAAGAAATATTTGTCGTAGTTCTTATAAGATTGTATTTTCAATCGGTAAAAGTGCATTTTTAGATTGAAATTATTATTACTATTAAATTTTTTTGCGTCGTTTGAAAAATTTTTTTTTGCTACTTAAACGCTACATTACATGAAAATTCTTTTTATTATCAAATAATGTTTGAAAGATATTGATTTTTCCAATGTCATTTATCTTTTAAATATAATCTCATGGCTTAAAAGTTATGTAGAATTTTAATATTGCTTGTTTTGTGCCTTTAATATTCTATCTTATTTTGAAGTCGCATATCATTGTAGGATTAGAAAGATTAATTTACTTCAGTTTATATTATATTTTGGTTTACAACCAGTTTTCCAGCCTTTTTTTATCTGACAATTTTCTCTTGTGATTACCTTGATTGTTCTTATGTTAGTTGATTTTTATATGTCATCTCTGAAGAATTGTTAAAATTATGCCATATATATGGGTAAATATATCTTTCTCCTTTATAATTTTTGATTTTATTTTTCAGTACATTGGAGGTTTTGTAAAATCTGTATCATTTCTTAAGGACAAACATTTTGTTTGTGCTGTAACACAGACGATAAATGGTATAGATACTCATTTCCTGGATATCTTATCATATGATTGTAAAACTTCTGATGATGATTCTTTATATTCTTTACAGTAGGTTTCAATGTATCATTTTGAACTTTTTTTACTTCATAGTAATTGGAAAATATACAAATTAATCCTTATTCAACCTTTGTTTTTTTAGGGTTAAAACCTCTCATTCTCTTAAAAGTGAAGTATTATGTCTTGATACTGATCCAGAAACGGAAACAATAGTTGCTGGTTTAAAATCTGGAAATTTTATCATTATAACACCTATTGCAAAGAAAATACTTGCTTTGTATGTATTTATTAATTTTTTTTATTTTTACATACTTATGCTTTGTTAAAAGTTTCATAAAGTATCAAAAACAAGTGTCAGTATACTTGTTTTTGATACTCTATGAAACTCCAATGATTTTATGTTTGAAGTCGTTATTTATCTCGCACGTGATGCCTCATTTGTAATTTTCATAAATTTCGTCTATTGCTGTTTTCTTTTTTATGCTGGATTTCTAATAGATATGAATCAATAAGGTTTATCTTTAGGAAATGATTTCATTTGGCAGAATTTGTATTTTTGAATGAATTATTTCTGAAGTTATGCGTAATTTAATAATATTTTTGAGATGAAGCATATTCAGAAAAACTATTTTCATTATTTTGGAAGATTGTAGTATTATCTCTAGTTTTCTTAGCCGCAATGAATCTAACTATATTTTTATTTGCGAAGATATTTTGAATCTGATAGCTCATTTTAACTAAGTGACATTTAATTTGAAGTGATTAGAAAAATATATCCAACTGTTCATAACTTCAGAAAATATATAATTTGAGCTTTTAATATTGATTTGAGAATGTTGTGAACTGTTCATTAAAAATGTAGTTAAATGGACAATTTTATTGAAAGAATAAACATATATAAAAAGAAATATCCCCCCCTAAATATAATATTTAGAAATCACTGTTTCATGAGGAAATTTATATTCACATACAAAGTATTTTATTTCATTTATCATGTATTATATTTAAGATCGTAAATAGTTATGCATGGGAAATGCAAAAATTACTTTCTCAACATAATATTGTTCTCCAGTATCAAAAATCCTTTAATCTTTTTATTTTCACTCCTTTTTCAAATAATAGAATGTTGAAATATTTATTATATTTTACTTTATTTTAATATAACTGTGTTACATTCAATTTTCTATGATTTAAAACAAGTTGTTACAAGCACATGAGTCATTTAAAATATTATTACTCTTAATTTATCTTATATAAACTTGAATATGCACTTGTAGCTATTTATTTCAATACAAATAATCAAAACTTTACTGAAGAAACTTTTGTGTAATGATTCTTAATCCTTAGTTGTAGCCACATGCTATAGTTCAGACACATGTTATGTTACTTCCTTTCATTCTCTTCACTTTTAACAGATAAATGATGCAAAAAGGGTGATTAGACAACACAACCATTTCCATATTCTAAAAAGCCTTGACTGCAAGCTGTTTTCTCCTCACTGTGTAATTTTAAAGTAACGTTCATCATTTTTTGAAGGTATTCTAAAAATAAATTCGTGTTAATATGGATGAAGTGCTGTTTTAGTTGATGCATCTTTTTTTTTTTTTTTTTTTTGTAAAATATTTTTACTGACAAGTTCTTGTAAAGTAAAATATATTGGAGAATGATTCTTATTCTTTTTTAAACATATCACCACACATACTGTCATTCTAAGCAATAGGATATGACTTTTATTTTCACTTAAATTAAGAACATAAAGGCTTACTTGTCTACTATATATGATTTACAAATGCGTTATTTAATAGATGAAGATTTGTTTGCTCTCATTTGGTACGAACAAAATTCCAATCTTGTCTTAGGATGTCATCCTTGTACTAGGATGTCTATTCATATTTTTTTTAAAAAAATCTTTTTCACGATAATGGTTTATATAATCTAAGAGGCAAAACATTCTGTTCTAATTTTCAGATCAGAAGATTGGGTTTTAGGTGTCAAGTTATTGCCTTCTGATGATTCTCCTAAATATTTGTTTACCTCATTGTTAAATGGCTCAATTAAGCGCATTGAAATGTCCGAAATTCATCAGCGTAAAGTAAGTTAGTTACATTTTAGAATTTTGTAACTATTTCAAAAATTTAAGCGTCAATACTTGAAATTTTTCAAAAACAAGTAACAAGTTCATTTATGCGATTAGAATATTGGTTCACTCAGAATATTTACTAATTTTTGAGATAATATAAGTATAATAAAGTGTTTAAAAGAAATTCTTTTGTAATTGATATTGTGAATTTTTTAAAATGTATCTATGCTTTTGGTTTATATTTTATTTAAAAATAACAAAGTTGCAATATTTATTGAAAATTTATTGACATAATAAATTAATGTTTAATTATTGGAAATAGTTTGGGAAAATTACGTGTGAGATTGTTGAGTAAAATGAGGCAATGAAATAAAGTAATTAATTAAAAGAAAGTTTAAGAAATTTATTCTGAAAATGTAATTTTTTGTATTGTTTGATTCTAAATTAATTTGTTATTTAAATTGTTTCAAGTTTCTTACAATTTAGACTCAATTTATTGTTGTCGCTGTTATAAAATGATGCTGTTTGATTTTTAAAGATTTATTAAAGTATTTAAATTGCTTTATTAAAACTTTTTAATGCAGTTTTTTTATTCCAGTCATCTAGCTGTCTAATATTTCAACCTGATGATGGACAATTTTTCAATTCTTTAAAAATTCAACTCATTGTTTAAAGATATATTTAATGTTAAATAATTTTAAATCTATCTATCTATCTATCTATCTCTATATATATACTATTTTATGTTGGTAATTTGCATTGAATTTAAATTAGTACCATATATTATCAGTAGAAATTACTAGTTTTGGTTTTTGTATTTTGTTGTTATTTTCCTAATTTAATTGTAGGATTCTAATAATTTTTTTAAAGTTTTGAATTTTTTATTTGCCTGGTTTTTCACAAAAATAGAAATTGTACTTTTCAGAAACATATTTGAAATGTATGTAGCATGCATTTATTTAAAAAAAAAAAATTTTTTTTTGAAAAATTTGGATTTGTGTTTTTTATTTTATAATTATCTTCGTTTTATTGTTTGTCATATTATTACATTTTCTTTTATTGCTATTAAAATGTAGTGCATTTAGTTCTTCTAAAATCATCCAATTTTTTTTTTTGCTGTTTCAATGATCAATTATTGTAAAATTTTGAGCTTGAAACTCATGCAAAAGTTTATTCTCTTTATATGTAAAAATATGCTAATGATTTAATAATTTTGAGCTGTGTGTGCCCTTCTCAGATTTTTGTAATGCATAAATATATATTTTTGAAAAAGGTTTTTCTATAATATACTTCATAATGAAGTAATGAGGGACATGAATTAAAAAAAAATATGCATTGTGATGAAAAAGGATTACATTATCTTCATTAGATATGATTCTACTGTTACATGTATCTTTACCTTTTTATCATATAAAGGATCATGAAAGTGTCTCACTTGAAGAAATTGAGCATGCAGATTTTGGAAATGATTCTCCATATATAAGTTCATTTTGTTGTGAAAGTAGCATGAGTATTTATTGTGGTGATTCCCAAGGATGGTTAAGAAGATACTCAGATGCTCCCATGTCTAAAAAGGTCTGAATTTCTTAGTTATACATATTTTACTTTTGCATAAAAAGCTAAAATACTCTCTCATTTCTTAATAATCAAATAAGAATGCTACATATATATATTTTGTAAGAAACTGTTTGTTTAATTAATTCTCTCTAAGTGTATTTGTTAAGGGTTGAAGTTTACTGTTTATTATGAGCAAGTCGATTTCAAAATATGCTATAAGAGCAATGTAAGAACCTGAAGTGAGTTATTTTTACTTGAATTAAATAATCACTTCATAAAGACAACCAAATAATCAATATAGTATTTTGAGATTTCAGAGTAAAAATTTTGATAATGAAACTGAACATTAAGAGATATCCATATTTTTTTATAAATATGTTTTTTCATAGAATTGTTCCCTTTATTTTATTTATTAAGTTACACACTTTATTGTAACTATTTAAGCGAAAGAACTATACTCTTTTTTTAAACAATTAACAGTATAGTAAACATGAATATGGTTTTCATACAAATAAGGGATAAAACTGCAATAAATACTGAAAAGGTTTTAGCATGTATTTAATTTGTTTATAAAAATTAATGTTATTAAAGTATGAATGAGAGAATGCATAATGCCTTCCTAATCTTTTTGCATTAGAAGAAAACTTTAGAATTCAAATTTTTATTTTGCCATTGGAACAATTATTTTTTTAACTTCAGTTACTTTTCAAACTGAAGGGTAAGGATATTTCATTATACATCTAATATGCTATGTAGCCAAAATATTTTTTATTATTAAATATATTTTATGACACTGTATGTAGTGTAAAGTCAGAATTCATAATTTGTTAAAAAAATATTTTATTGAGGAATTTAAAAGCTTTTTTAGACATTATTTCTGTTTGTTTTGCTTTGAATATTCAGTAAATTATAATTATGCTAACAACACTACACATTTCATTATTGACATTATTAATACAACATTGAAAAATTGTGAAATTTGTAAAAAATCAATTAATATTCTTGTTAAAAAAATGAGGTTTTATGATTAAACAATATAGTGAAGTATTATGACTTTTAAAGAGATGTAAAAGTGTGACATATTTATTAAATTTCTTTTCTTCTGTTCTAGATCCATGAAGATTCAATAACTGGCATCATAAAGATTGACTCTTACATTTTTACTTGTTCTGTAGACAGAACATTAAAAGGCTGGGATTCATCTCTAAAGCAGGTACATTTATTTCTGTTTTAAACCGGTTACTGTTTTGTTTACTATATTAATACTGTTATGTTTTAATTAATTTTTGCCAAGCATTTGTTTATTTAACTAATACTCATTGTGCTTGTGTGTGTTCTCAAATGCTATAGAAAATTATTATCTTAATACTATTTCTAGTACTGGTATGTATTAAGTTAAGCATTTATATCCTGCATATTGCAAAATTTTGCATAGACCGGATGCTCTTTATGCTGTTCTTAATGATACTTCATTCATATGTGACTGAAGATATCTTGTACTGTGAATTATTCACTTCATCTACTTTCCATTTCATTTATGAAATTGGGAATTTCAAATATGTTAAGAAAACAAATAACGTTACAATACTTTCTAGATTTTTATAATTATATAGTTTTGATTTAATTTTGTATTTAAATATGTAAGATACCATAAAATCTTTCACCTGTTCTATGAAATTAGATTTTGAACTGTGGAATCTTTTTTGTTATTGAAATCCTATGTTGCTTTTAGAAAATATCGACCTTTTCTAAAAATGTGGAACAGTTAAAAAGAAATTTAATGTATATTTAACACTTTTGTTATGTGAAAAAAGTCGCGACTCTTGATTCGAATAAAACAAACTTTTTTAAGACTTATTATCCTGATAGAAAATTATTAATGCCTTTTCTGAATGCTCAGTAACCAACTTTAGCTATATTTTTTTTATGATTTTTCTAAGATTTTGTTTAATGTTTCCAATATGTACATGGTATATTTGTTTTCATCTTGACTTTGTCTATTGTTGCATTATCTGGTTTCAATGAAACCAAGAATAACATTGTTTTCTTTTATGGTATAAATAGTCTTTGACAAAAAGGAAAAACAAAACAAAAAAAAAATTAATAAATAAAATTTCATGCACTGACAAAAAGTAAGTTTAGTTATCTTAATTATTTATTGGCAAACTGTGCTTGTGTGACTTATTTCCAAAACTACTCTACATGATATTGAAAATGCAGCATCTAGTAGGAGTGCCCAGAATGTGAAGAAACTTCACAAACAGGGAGACAGCAATGAGCAAAATGTGATGTTTATTTTGAATTGATACTCGTAACACAGAGCGAAACTAACTCCTGTTCTATAATTCTATAGAACTATCGTGGATGGCAATACATTGTGACGGGGCTTTATCGCGCCTTCCATTAGTACTCTTGGGGTTCTTTGGGGCCAGAATGGCTTTTCATTCCAACCTTCTCAAGAAGAAAACGCGATATGCAGATTAGGAATGATTATATGTATTGGAGCTTTTGCATTCGCAAGGACGTCGACTGGAGAGTATTATAGGAGCCATATAGAAGTCGGTTAGAAGCCAGAAAGTTGCATAGTAGCGGGATCAAGTCGGATAATAAGATATATAGAGAAGATTAAGGGAATATATATATATATATATATATATATATAAAGCTTGGTTGCTGATCACCGTGTGATAGCGGTAAGAGCTTAATTATTAAAGTTTAATTATAGAGAGGACTCTAACTAGTTAAGGAATCGGCTATATAGATAAAGATTTGGAGGTTAATTTATCATAAAGATAGTGAGTAGGGTTTAATACGCTATTTGCTGAGGATTGTTATTTACGTCATATCACTCTTGATCGTTTTCCTCTAAGACATGTTGCATTGTTTAATATATATTGAGATAATAATAAACTAGATTTATATATTATGGAAAGTTCGAGTGGTCAATCTTTTATCCCTATAAATCTAGGTCGCTTGGGTGAAGAGATGATACCCCAGGGACGTGGGATATCAGTACATGAAGCAACACTTCTAAGTTCAGAGTCAATGACAGTGCATTTTGCATCCTGAGGGATGGCTCTCCTTTCTCTCAACCATTTTCCATTGTTCAAGTTCCCAGCGTGGTGGTGGCTTGTTATGCAATTAGCGTCGAATTGTCGATTAGTGAGAGTTCAGAGGTGAATAGTGGCCAAGGAAGCGTCTGTACATTCTTGTATAGCAAATTGGTTGATACAAACAGTGTGCGGTCGGACGTTTTCTGCTACTTCCGGAGGAACTAGATTGTACACCATATCTTTGTTGTACGTATGCAATACACCATCCACGTATGATTGTGCCGTCATATGCTATGAATGCGAACCCGAGCTGTCCTCTATCTTACGCAATGGCGTCCCAAACTATGATGCTGTGAGTCGCGTGATGGGGCGTTTCACTGAGGGAACATGGTTGGACATGTCACCACGTTTTTATTATAATCAATAATGTATTCCTTTTGAGACATGAGTAGTAGGGAAAAAAGTACAAAACTTGTAAATTCCAAAAATTTTGGGAAAAACTCAAGCACATTAAAAGGAATATATTTTGTATCTCTTTTTTTACAAATTTACCTTTTTACCTTCGTTAAACCTTAATGAATATAAAAATTTTTTTCAATTCCATTTGTTTATTAAAAAAAAATAGTTTTAAAGTTAGATTTCTGGAAAAATTTCTTTTGAATGCTGTTCTTTTTATTTTTGAATGTTGATTGTAAACTTAAGAAAAGTGTGGTAAAAATCAATAAGTATAAAGAAATCGTTACTTAAAAGATTTTGAGTGTCCACAGTATTCGGTAATCGGGAATAATTTCTTTATATTCAGAGTAATTCTGAACTTTGTTATTTTAGTATAAAATAGTAAGTAATCTGAAATAACGTTTTTAACAATTCTTTAATTTCAAAAATCTTGAAACTACAATTTCAATGAACATATAAAATTATTCAATGTCTGTTATATATTTCTCTTGCATGTTTATAAAATTTATGCTTGAAATTTTTTGTAATGCAAATGTTTATCTCTTTACTATCCACATCCTTTTTGTGTTTAGACACAAAAAAATATAAATATTAACTATTTGATACATACAAAAACTCATTTATATCTTGAAGCCATCCCTTCCTCCCCCGAGTTGTCACTTCATTTATTAAATAATTTTTTTAACATTGTAACTTTGTATCTGTGTTTAAACAAATCTAACAAGCAAGAGGAGTTTTATTCGTCTATCATGGCTAATTACGTTAAGAAGAAGTAGGACTCTCTAATTTTTATAATTTCAAATAAGAGTAATTAGTTATAATACATTATTTAAAATAATGATGTGCATTTAATTATAAAAGTCTCGAACAGTAAATGCAATTCTTAATAATATGATCATGGACATTCGAATTCAGAAAGAATACCAATAAGGAAAAATGCGAGAGGGTGAAATGCAAGAATCGAGAAACTAATATCTATGATTTTTGAGATTTTCTCTTTACCTATGATTTTGTCATAATTTTAATCCAGTTCAACAGTTGCTAATTTTTTTTCTTTTGAATTATTTTCAAAGGATTTTAACGATGTCACTTATCGATGTCACTTATATTAATATGAAAATTAAGTAATTTTAATTCTCTAAAATTTGACTTGTATAACATAATTTAACATTGAAAATATCCGTTCTTTTCATATTTTGAATTTTTGAATGTGAAAGTTACATTTCAGTTGCCTCCTGGATCAGGTTTCTGAGTAATTTCGCTACATTTTGCGTTTAACGTTTTGGAAGTATAGTAGTACGAATATCAGTTAACAAATTTTTCTTTTTATATGCGCCTATTTCTTTCTTTCTTTTTTGTCTGTGGTTTGAGGGGAACGCCTGGAGTATCTCTCTGTGGATCATCCTACAAAAATCATCCCCTGACACTTGAAACTGACCACTCTCCCTTGTAATGCTGTTCCATTGTATAAATGTTCTGATGGAATCGTTCTCCTTTTTCGTTTCTAAAGGTGTCACATTTTGCTGGGAAGACATCGATAATAGACGCAGGAAATGTATTTTTAGTGACGTGTGTGTAGCATCTAATTTTCTCGTAGGAAGGTACTTCTTACATTCGGTCTCTTTGTATGTATCTAAGTATGAAGATTCACCACAAATTGGATGCTAACATCCTGGAAACAATACCAGGTATCAGGATTGGGATTAAGCTGTTTTTCTTGTGAAGGTTTACTTATCTGTAGATCTATAAATACTCCTTGCTTAGACGTGGAAGCTATTGGCATAAATAAGTATTCAAGTGTCAGTTTATTTTTGTTAACGATCTCCACAAATGCCTTCACAATTCCCATTTTGTGAAGAGGCCAAAACAGTACCGATTTAAACTCATTTCGAGCCCTGGGTGCAGAAGATCTACATGCCCGTTTGGCACTGGATGATCGAAATTTATAAGCAGAAAATCTGGTTAAGTCCAGTTTATCCAAGCTCATGGGCGACCGCCCCAAGCGCCCAATGGATAAACCGTCACTGGGCCGCAAGTCACTGTTAGGGTTAATTAAAGACGTTTTTAGTACCTGGCCGCTAAGCTGTTCGTAAAGGCCATTCCTTCTGTTTGTAATGGAGCTATCCTACTTATACATATATAGCAACAGTGTTTGTGTACCCATAGAGCAAGATTGCTACTCATTTTGAAACCACCAGCTACTAACCACATGTTGATTGTAATTTACAAGATCCAGAAGGTGTTGATGTATGGGAAACTTTTTTTTTTATCTAGAACTTCATAAGAAAAAATGGATTGATGTCACAGTTTCGCTAAATGGTTTTCAATCTTCCAATGTCAGTTTCAGAAGCAAACTTTCAACATCATTACGAAATACTGTGTCATCGTCACAGCTGAAAAATGTTGATAATTGTTTTTGACAAGATTATGGAGAGTAGTTATTTTACCTGCAACATCCAGGAGCTTTTATTCCGGCAATCTGGATTACTAAGAATCCTGCTTTGCACATTGGCAATTCTTAATTCTTAATCAGGTCATGAAGTTCCCTTTGTGGAGTTTAGTGTGCGTTACAATCTTCCTCCATATAACTGTTTGTCGGGGGGAGTCTTGGGACTGGCAATCTTTCACCATAGACTACTAGCAACACGACTTATTTAAATCTTTAAGCATGCAGAAATAGCTATTGATGGTATAGTTTTTTGGTTCATGCTATACGACGGAGTGACTTGAACGCATGTAAACTATTTTGTTAAGCATTCTGGATGCATGAACAAATTCATACAACAAACGTGATTTATTCTGGTGATGTTACACCCAGAGTAAAGTATCTGTGCCTTTTTCACTTTAGAAGTTAATGACCGCAAGTCACGTCAACGCATCGGTGAATTTCTACAGGAATGGGGCTATTCAGTGGACTACAAGATTTATATAAAATGTCTAAATTTACGAATTCACTAATGCAGTAATTTATCAATTATACAAATCAGTAAAATAAATAAATAAATAAATAAAAATCTGAAACACACAGCCCAGTATGAATTTCTCCACGCACTGCCACTTGTAAGACTGAAGTTATTGCTTATTTTTTATTAACTTCGCTTTCTGGAGCAACATGAATGCTATTGGTGACGGACCTCTTAATTCTGAACAGTGGTTAAAGGATGAAGATGACACTTAGCTAGTATCTCTCTTTTAAACTTTCATACTTTTTCGACAGATGTAGCGTGTATCAGCCTCCATATACGGCATGTCTTTAGTGGCATCCTTCCCGCCTGCCGTTGTATAGAACAGGTTTTAACCGCTCGATCATGTGATTCTTGAGACCAAAACTGAAAGCAACGATTACGAGTCGGTAATATTTTTATCTAGAGAACAGCAATGCCTATTTTATCTATTTTCCCCTACTTTTTAAAAATATTTTGGTTTGCGTAATTAAAACGTCTCATACATGTGAATTGTAAGCAGGAAAGCTACTCAAAACTATGAGCTAGGACAGAATTTTAAGGGCGATTTTCATGTTCGTTGACCCAAGTTTATGTGAAAGGGAGATGCTTTCATTTTTACATTTTGGTAAAAACAGGAAATGAAAAATTGTTGAATAATATAATAAACGTTTTCTGCTAATACTGATCGACAGATTGTCAGTAAGTTTATGCTTTCAGAGTTACCATAAAATCCGTCTTATAACTTGCACTTTGCACACAAAAAATAAGATCGAAATTTAAGGGTGCATGTTATACGCCGGGTATAAAAACGATAGCTTTAAAAAGTAACAAAAGAGACGAGCATGAAAAAAAAAAGTTTAGTTCTACACATATCGAAATACTGTTTATTTAAAAGAAATGGCATGCCTTTGGAACTAAAATATTTGTAGTTCCTAGAAGTATACTGTTTTTTCAAAAGCCTGGGGTAATGACTTCGAAACATACAAGGTGAAATGCACAAAAAACAAACAAACACAAGACTGATCCAATAAATCATTGTACTCACAGAATCAGTTCTTCATGACAGTATCACCTTCGAAGTAGTTCCCTTTAGCATTCACACACTTCTACATTCGGTGCTGCCATTACTGGTGTCAGTTCTGAAGCGAGGTTTTTGGAAGTCTCTTTAGGAGATTTTCCGTTTTTGCCCTAACCTCTTCAACTGACATAAAATGGGTTACCTTTCAGCTAGATTTAACTGTACGAAATAAAAAAAAGCATGAGGCTAAATCAGGTGAATAAGGAGGATGTCGCATCACAGTAATGTTTTTGCTGCTTTACAGATAGGGCCATGTGGGCGGATGCATTGTCTTGGTGAAACAGCCATCCATCACTCCCCAATTCTGGCCTTTTTTCCCCAATTTTTTTCTCGAAGTTTTTTTAGTACTTCAATGTGGTAGTGTTGATTAACAGTCTAACCTCTGAGGAGGGTGGAAACCCACTCGTATCACGAATTTTGGCTATGTTTTGGTCTGTAATTGCTGACCTTGGGCGCCCAGCAGGTTCATCATCTTCCACACTAACCCTTCCTCCTGAAAACCTCTTATACCATTTAAACACAACACATGTACACGAGACAAAGTTTCATATCCATCAGCCTCGGTTGGTACTTAAAATGTTATGGTGGCTGATTTCTTTAAGTTCACAAGAAACTTGATGTTGATTCGTTATTTTAACGGCAGAATGCAGTTGCACGTGTTCTCTCGATGACACAGTACTCCCAGCTGGCGTGATCGATTAAGTCGAAACTAACCACATGGATAGAGGAGGTCTGTGGGATGACGTCACCAAAACAGTTGTTGCCAACTCCACTCTTTTTTCAAACTACACACTTAATCTCGTTTTTTTGTGTTACATCGTGTAAGAGCATTGTATTCTTGCATTTTAGATTTCTTCGTAAAAAAGGAGATGCGTGTCACCACCGGTGCGCGTTATACGCCGGATTTTACGATGCATTCTGTATTTCTTATAATCACCCTCAAAAAACGAATATAACTGCTGTTAATTTCAAGCACAGTATTTTTTAAAACTAATATTATTAATTTTGGTGTATGATCCATTTCTTCATCCCTTTACAACCTATAACGTACACTCAAAAATCTAAAAAAAATGTTGCTAAAATCTAGAAATTTAAAGATGTTTTACTGTTATATTTCAAGAGTGGGGTATATAATATATATTGTTTATACTGTAATCCCCTTTTTTTCATGTACAGGTGTGCCAGTTTCATTCTTCTGTTCCTATTACTAATCTTGTTGGAAGTAAATTCAAACTTACGAAGTCTGTTTCTACTTATATACTGGTAATTGGTACCTCTTCAGGAGCCGTCCAGTGTCTGCACTTTCATGATGGAAAAATATAATGTACTTGTCTGTGTTATTTTGAATCGATGTAGAAATGAATTATTTTAAAAATAAGCTTAAGACTGTATTTGCTATTATACATTATGAATTCTGCTACTTTTGATTTCAAGACATGACTATTATATTTCTGTAAAATACAAATAAAAATATTGTGATGTCTTTTGTGTTCTGTTGAAAGTTACTGATTTTCAGGATATATATTCATTGTAGAGATTTATAGAAAAAGCATGTCACCCTCACTTAACCAGTAATAATGCTTTGTATATCAGTGATTTAACAGATTTGTTGAATAAAATCGTTATCTAAGACAACTCTGTTGTGTTTTCTCATTATAATAGCTTTGAAATTCATAATTCTGATGGAAGTTAATAAATCGGAAGTGAGACAATTAAAATTTTGAGTATGGAGAGTTTTAAACTGGAGAATATAGTAAAATATTACTAACTTGATTTAAGGCATTTAGTATGAAAGGAATATTTCTGTTAGGTTGTTGCAATCGTGGAAAGCATGTGGATGCTTTTATAATTTAAACATCTTCAAACTTGTAAAGCGGCAACATAAAAGTGCAGCACAAACTCTATAGACAGGCACACAAACATTTAAAACGACCACAAAAGCATTCTTTGGTCACTCCTGAGATCTTTTATTTATAGCCTTGATCAACCTGAAGCTTTTCACATCATATGATTCCAGATTAAGGCTTTTTTGATTAGTCCGAATACACTTTTGATGCAAATTTATAACACCCTGTTTTAAAAACGCTGAAGTTTCAGTTTTGGGGAGATAAGATGTTGGGGTCTGGAGATTGCGGGTTAAGAGGGTTCGGGAAAGAAGCAGACATGATCTTAAAAACGGATACGTTTATTTATATTTACCTTTTTATAAATGATTTACACAACTTTATTGCCTAACCTTGGGTGCAGTCATAAATCCTAATACTTAACTTAATCTTATAATTTAGATTATCTTAAAGAGAGATAAGATATCTTTTTTAAATTATAAGATCCTTCTCGAACCTCGGGAGCTCGGTCAGCTGCGATGCTATTTACTTCCACTACTCCTGGTGGATTCTAAGATAAATATTAATTTCAGTCCGCACGACTTCTCAGTTGCTGTTCACTTTCTGTTATTCTTAGATTAACGATTAAACTCACACACCCAAACGTATGGGCTTAAATAATATTTACATTTGCATAAAACTTAGTCATCTCGACGGAAAGTGGTTTTTATACTAAAATCACTGTTTAAGAAAAGTTTCCCCAAGAAGATTAGTAGAAGGACCCGTTACAAAGGTTATGGTTATTTCACATTTGGCTGGTAAACTAGGAATTAGTTATCATGCGAAGTCTTGGAGGGCTCAACCCCACTATGAATTAAAATCTCTCTAGAGAAAATATACTTGAATTATTACTTATATTCTAAGAGAAAAATTAAAAAAAAAAACTTTGAATGAAGAAGGAGTTCTCAAATGAAAAAGTCAACACATATATAGAGAATAATCCATTAAGTTTCAGAGGTATTGAATGTTTTATATTAGCTGGTCATCGTGTAGGTTGTGTTTGAAATGAGACTTATCGATGACAACGGTTCCATCTTAGAAAAGTTTCCAACGAGTTTGGAATCATTGCAAACGTGCTTTTTGGTGTGCACAGGGGAGAGGTTTCAGTATATTGGACACCGTGTG
The DNA here is from genome assembly GCA_019973935.1 of Trichonephila clavipes. Classification (NCBI taxonomy): domain Eukaryota; kingdom Metazoa; phylum Arthropoda; class Arachnida; order Araneae; family Nephilidae; genus Trichonephila; species Trichonephila clavipes. Next base: position 286,948 of record BMAU01005471.1, read on the forward strand.
CTTCTAAAGGGTGTTTTTTTAGAGGTATATAACTTTAAATTGCAATAAAACAACTATGTATTATTCGATTGACATGAATTTTTTTTTATTCGAAAGATAATCTTGTGGCATTACATTTTAAATATGATTTCTGGCATATGATTGCCACGGCTGGCTCGGATGTAGTCCAATATTGGACGTCCAATTTTCGATGACTCTTTCCAACATTTGTGGCCGTATATCGGCAATAACACGGCGAATGTTGTCTTCCAAATGGTCAAGCGTTTGTGGCTTATCCGCATAGACCAATGACTTTACATAGCCCCACAGAAAATAGTCTAGCGGTGTTAAATCACAAGATCTTGGAGGCCAATTCACAGGTCCAAAACGTGAAATTAGGCGGTCACCAAACGTGTCTTTCAATAAATCGATTGTGGCACGAGCTGTGACATGTTGTGCCGTCTTGTTGGAACCACAGCTCCTGGACATCATGATTGTTCAATTCAGGAATGAAAAAGTTAGTAATCACGGCTCTATACCGATCACCATTGACTGTAACGTTGTTTCCTTCATCGTTTTTGAAGAAGGATTCCACCAGCCCATAAAGCGCACCAAACAGTCAGTTTTTCTGGATGTAACGGTGTTTCGACATACACTTGTGGATTAGCTTCACTCCAAATGCGGCAGTTTTGTTTGTTGACGTAGCCATTCAACCAGAAGTGCGCTTCATCGCTAAACAAAATTCGCTTATGAAAATCGGGAACAACGGCAATCTCGTTTTGGGCCCATTCGACGAATCTACGCCTTGCTTGATGTTCGTTTTGATGAATTGCCAAACCAAACTGAGAATAAATCACTTGACAGCTGTTAAATCGTTCGCCATCTTGGAAAGTAATGCCAACTTAAACTTCTATACCTGAAAAAAAAAACACTTTATCTCATTCGCCGAGTCAGTCGCTTCTCATTAGTTCTTGCTGTCACTGATGATCCTGTTACTTATTAGACTGTTATATAGGGCGCTACAAGCTTTTGATGTTCATTCGTTTTTTTTTGTCGATCGCCACCTGTTTCTACAATTTTCAAACCATATATGTCAACATCTTTGATGCTATCCCACCGACTCAAATGCCGAGGGATCCATTAATTTGGTCGCTCTGATTATTTTTACGGAATTATACATCCCCCCTTCTCAAACAGTAGCATATGCTTATACTGAGAGCGAAAGCCTTATTTGAGACATGGAAAGAGCCAGAAAGAATGGACTGAATTAAGTTAGAATCAAAATTATATTTTAGAACTTGAATCTCATGTATTTTATGTACTAACTATATTCTCCGTTGCAAGGCATTTCAGCTCCAGCTACCCATTCTTTTTCACCAAAATTCTATAATTTCTATGTTGGATCGAAAGGTATTTGAAGATGGGATTTAATTACAGAGAGTTTAATACTCTGTGATGTTTTTATTTACTTTTTAAAGAATCTAATTTAAAAGAGTTAAGAATTTTTTAATTGTATAATATTAAAACTGAAAGAATTGTGTGTGTGCTAGGAAGAAAAAGTTATACCAAGCAATAGATTCTTAAAAGTTCTTCCATATGATGTTTTTATTTAAAAAATAATTACATTGTTTTCATTTCAATGAGTAAATAATGATATTCTATAATTATTGATACTGGATTGTTATCAACTGTTGAAGCTACTTGTATGTGTGCTAAAGCAATCTTAAGTTAAATGAAACATTTGTGTTAATCTTAAATTTATAACATTTTAAGTACTTCACTTGGTATTTTTATGTTAAAAATATAATAATGGGTAAAGTTGGTTTCTAGAATTATAACCCCCCGGATTTTATGATATGATATGAAACATTTCGAATACTGTTTAATAAAGCATTTATGTTTCATTACTGCTTAACTCTTTAGCGAGTCGCATCAGGTGTAAAAAAGCTTTGTTGTAAGAAAATAAATCATGTTCTTGTAAAAAAAATTGCATCTTATTTTGAGTAGACATGAAATGATATGAGTTTAGTATAAATATTTACTACACCCTCAAATGATTCTAAGAAATATATTTATAAATAGTTTTCGTTTACGTGTGTGTGAGAGCATTTCTCAAACTGTGGGGCGCGCCCCCCAGGGGGGCATGATAACCCTATGTGGGGGATGCGAGCATAACGAAAAGTCTAAAATAAAAGATTATTTCAAAAAATTATTAATTTACTGAAAGGAAGCAAAGCAAAATACATTCTGGCGTAATAAAAAATAAATACACATTCATCCTGATATAACACACTTATAATTACCTCAGTACTGTACAATGTATTTGATAATTAATTTAATAATATTTAGTTAAAATCAAGTTTAATAATTACCAGTGGCCAAATAGGCTTGCATATGTAAAATTATGTACAAAATTTAATACTTATCTTGATAATTTGTACGGTTTATAATTAAAATCTATTGTAGTTTTAACGTCAAAGTATATTATAGTTGATTTCAATGCATTGTTATTACTTGGAGGGGAGGCGATGAAATTTCTGATTGAAAATTGGACCGCAAATATTGAAAGTTTGAGAAGCACTCGTTTATGGAGGGGAAGCGTCTTCAAATAAATTTATTATGTGTGTATATTAACAAGAGTCGTGTTCATCTGATTTTGAGTCCAAATGTTTTAATTGTAGTAAAGAAAGTGGTGTGTTTTCAACAAACACAGTAGAAAATTTGTTAAAAGACCATTTACATGGCTGGAATTTAATATTTATGTCGAACTACGTATTATTCATGCTTACGGTTTAGTTTTTTTTTTTTTTTTTTTTTTTAAAAAAAGAAAAGCTTTAGAACAAACCTGTCAACCTTGTGGCTTTGTAATTTTAAATTGACCAATATGGAAAACGAGTCTCCATTTAATTATTCTGGTAATTATCATTGTTCTTTTTTAATTCCCATTCTTTTCAAAATGAACCTATATTTAACAGAACACTTTTTTTTACGACTTACGCGTAAAATTAAATACTTGTTCATTTGACTTGCATTAGTGTCTGAAATTAATACACTTCTTTTGGAAAATAAACGAAACGATACACAAGCAAAATATAGTTGTACAGTTTTTCCACGTTTAATAATCACTTTAAAAAAAGACATTAAAAGAAATAAATATAAAATAAATGATCATAGCCTATTTCTCATTTTTAATACAAAAGTCATCTCAATTTTGGATATATCATTAACAATTTTTAGATGTGCATTCTATTCTAATTAAGTTTGATTATTAAGAACGGTTTGGAGGAAAACTATTTTTATTGTATTACTAACCTCTAAGAAAATTATATATTTATTAATTTTTTTAAACCTTGAATTAAACATTGTAAAATTTTGAAATGTATTTGATTTTGTCTTCATTCGCGTATTTAATGACATAAGTAACTGAATTTGTATTTTTTTTTTAATAAAAAAATGATTCTTCTCTGTGCCTTAAAATGATGCGTAATAAATAATTTAAGATATTCAGCTTTTGAATTCTTTATTGTATATATTTTCAATATAGGTAGGATATATGCTTTCAGTCCGGACATGTCGCCCTCCTTTGAAAAACATGCTTTTAACTCGTGGTTAATGAATAGATGCTAAATCTAATTTAGCACGTAGTTATAACAAAACTAGGAAAAAAGCGTCATAAAAACGGATAAATTCAGATACACAGTGTTCAAATCTATCACACCTTACGTATGCTGATTGAAGGTATTATAGAAAAGCTGATTGAGGGCTGTAAAAGCAATTATTTGACTTTGATGCTGCGTATTATTAAATTATTTTAATTCTCCTCAGTGTTGAAATATTTATGTCAAATATTTTTGAGATTACTCCCTCATTTAGTTACAAACATTAACCCCTTCCAGGTTCATTTTATTTCTGGAGTATGGGTCAAAAAATGTAAAGTTTTGAATGCTTATTTTCATACATAGTTTTTTAAACATAATAGCATCTTATCTTAAATCTACAGCTGAAAACACTGTATAGTGCTACAATCTTGTATCCAGAAAAGTAAATAAAAGCATTCGAAACTACAAAAAGCACATGTGAAATAATTCGGGAAAGACTGATTGCACAGTGCTCGAAGTACACTCGGGATGAGCCAGGATGGTACATTTCGCCTGCCCGAGTTCAGCTGGGGAAAAACCGGGAAGGGGTTAACTAAATAATTATAAAATGTGAACGATAGGGAAAATACGTATTGGCACAGAAAAGTTTTAATTATTATTAAGAAGTAAACGAGATACCTGTGGATAAATTTTTTCTGCATTTTATTTGATACTAATGCACATAATATAGTAATTTACAGCCATTAAGGTTTCAGTAAGGTGTAGATATAATAATCCGCGCAGTACGAAGAAAAAAGAGATTCGTACTGTGATTAAGTTCATTTATTGAACGATAACATTGCCAGGTAAACTACGATAAAATGATGGCTATTTATGTAATTGATAACACGTTATATTACATTGCTGGTAGGTGGAAATGGAATGTCTATATGTCCACATATTCCTCACAGACGATCCAAGAAGTAGAAAATCATCACTCAATCACACGATGCTACCACAATAAGGATAATGGAGGAATTTTTCCTATTACGCCGAAGAGCAAACATTCAATGATAATGAATGAGACTAAAATCGAGTCATAAAGTATGTGAAAAATAATTCACGACGTCAAAGGTCTTAGCACGTTGTGTTCCATATTACTGATTCATTTTCAGAACCAAACATGGTTCGATCTGTCAAGAGGAATGTTGAATCTTTTGAAGCAAAACGAGGGGGATATTTTTGGTCACATGATAAATATGGATGAATCTTGGATCTAACAATATGATCTAGAGATCAAAGAGATAAGCAAGGAGGAGGTGGGTGGGGGAGATACCGACTCTCCTCTTCCAAGAAAGTTAAGCCAGGAAATCTGTAGGCAAGATCATAGTTTTTGGAAGGAAATATTTTTTTTATTGTTATGGAGGTATCTTATATCTTAACAAACAACCCAAAGAAGGGTTAGACCATTGCTAGTACACACTGTTGAAAAAATTCTGATCAAGAAATGGAGTGGTATGATCACCAAAGTTGTCCGACTTCTTTTCAACAATGCATCTGAACATTTATCTTTCTGTGTGAGTGAGAAATCAAGGATATACGATTTTGAAATTTTCCCATATGCACCTTATTTTCCCGATCACACTCCCAATCGTTTTCTTAAAAAAATTTTCAGAACTCAAAAAACCACTGCAGTATCGGAAATTTAACAAAACAAATGATTTAATTCGAGAGGCAGAAAAAGAGTTTTCCATACGAGCTGCTGAATTCTACAGTGAGCCTTCAACACTCCAAGAAATGCTGGAGAAATGTATAACTCTGGTGATTTGATTTGATTTTTTTTTTATCTAAGTCGCACTATGAAGGACCTCGTAATTTTGATCCACGATCATGCGGCGAGGACGACACTTGTGCTGCCATTCCCTCTCTTAACTTCCATGCTATATCAACTGGAGAATTTTTGAGCTTCGCAAAATTTAACGTACATCAGTCCCTGTTCCCTTTACTGGATCTAGGTTTTGAACCCACGATTCAACAACGCCGGCCACGAGCTCCGGACAATCATCACTCGCAGTGGCGTAACGTACACTCCCCGCAAACCCCGCGTCGAGGTAGGGTCAAAGATTCTAAGGGGGTGCAAAGCTTGACTGACTCCAAGCACGTATTTGGGTTTTGGGGATCAAAATTCCACTTGTGGCTGGGAGGCGCTAATATTCTCCGTTACGCCACTGATCACTCGGCTACCGCAGACCCAACTCTGGTTGGTGACTATATGTCATAAGAATAATAAATCAAATTTAAATTCTATCTCGATTATTTTCTAGTAATAAGTAAAGAAACCTTCCAATACGTCTCCGTACGTAACATAACCTAAAATTAGTAAGTGTCTCATTTTAAGGAAGAATATAAATTATCACGTGATGTAAAACTGTAAAAAATCCTTTAAGGTACCGGACTACTTGCGACAACTATTTTATTGAAAAAAATGGAGTTACTGGGATTTTTTTTTTTTGGATTTTTAGATTTATTTTGTATATTTTAAGTAAAAAATCTTAAAATTGAAAACAGAAAAAAAAATTATTATTATTAAAATGGGGAAAAAACTAGTGAAAATGTACAAAAAATTACATAAACGGTCCCCTCTCGGTACAAAACTTTTATGAACAAATTCTTAATTTTTCAATTTTAATGTGTTGCTTTGTTATTCATGTTTGAAATGATTTTCAGGATAAGAGATATTTTAATTTTTAAGAGAAAACTAGAGCACTTTATCTTAGTGATTGTATGAAATTTCTTAAAAAATAGGGATTATATTCCCATGTAGGACTGTAAATTTTGAAAGAAAACAGTGATTGATAAATCTGAAGGTCAAAACACTTCTAGTGTTACACAGAACATACACAAAAAATTGCAGCAAATTATTTTCAAAACTTTTTGAGCAATCGCTGTCCCCGTTTGAGCTTTTCGAAAAAAAACACATTTCGAGTAAAACGCATTTTAAAGTTTAACATCTTGTGTAAAGGTATGGTATCTGCTTTTACTAAAACACCTGTAGTTTTTGTTCTAGTGAATGGAAAATAAAAACCTTGGTATTTTTATGAAGCTAATAAGATTTTCTATAAAATAAAAATAATATAAAAAAGTGTCAACTTTTGCAAAAAAAAAAAATAGTGATTTTATGGCAGTTGGATACTCTTTAAATGATATTTATTGAAGTTGGGGAAATGATTAATAACATAAAAAACAATATCAGTTTGTTTCTAAAATTTTATTACAGTTCCGGCTTAGGTGTTTATTTATTTATTTTTGTAAGTCTCGTTCCATAAGACATCGTGAGGGACTTAAGTGTGCAAATTAGTAATTAATATTAAATTTGATGTGTTATGGAAATTCACAAAGTAAGTTTTCTCCTTAGTGTCAGATTCCATTACACAACCGAATAAATTGGGTTAACTAAAGGAAAGAATGTCTTCTTTGCTTGTATGAATTGAAATACAAGAAATTCTGATTCTAATCTAAGGTGTTACGTGATTTGGACAACTGGAATTTTGGAGGAACGGTAATTTTATTGAACATCTTTTTAAGAATATCTTCTACCTCACAAATGAACTGATAAGAAAACTTCAAGAAAGATACTTATTAAAAAATTAGAATTTTCCCTGACACATTCTTGAAGAATTTCTTGCATGGAAAAATCAGCTCATTTTTCATTAGTCTATAACCACAATGTAAACAAATTAATGGATATCATTCCAAAACTTTTAGAGATGGGTAGGATTTAATTAAATATTTTTTCATAAAAATCTTGAATAAATTATTATTATTATTTTTCTTCTTAAAGCTTTATCTTATAATTATGTAAATTAATTTTTTCAAGCAACATAAAAGATGTTAAGATATTGATGCTTTAGATATGTTTCTTTTTCCTTCTATAATTTTTTTATCAAAGTTATAGCTTTATAAAAGTATAGCAACTTGGGATAAAAAAACTTTTATTTTCAGGATCTTTTATTATTTTCATACATAATTTAAATGCCAGTTTAATAAGACAAAAGTACATAGTTTGTTAATTTTTATGAGATGAATTTCCGCAAAAAACAATAGAAAACAAAAACAACAAAAACAAACTAACATCGATTTCTTAATTTTAAATTTTTTGTCAACTTTTACTATCAAAATTACTCCACAGATGGCGTTACAAGTCATTCTCTTTCCTGTTGCTTACCTTCTCTGCATTCTGGCTACGAGTATCAAAATTTTTAAAAGATTAAAATATATAACTTATTATTTATTTCTTATATATATATATATTGGAAATAATAAAAGTTTTTTTTTTGAAATTTATCAACACGAATTAGCCTTCTTCGGTGGAAAAAAGAGGAACATAACAATAGCAAAAAAAAAAAAAAAAAAAAAAAAATCTTACGAAATTTTTAGATTAAAAATATCTTAGACATGGAATAAATATATATTACTCAAAATTACGTAAAAAATCGAAGCACGTTTTATATTTGAAAAATTTAAGGTACAATTATGAATAAGAAATGATGTTAATAAGCTTTATTCATTACATTTCACTTTAGTTTTCATCATAATTTCTTCAGTTTTTTTAAAACCCATACATTATCTTAGGAATCTCGCGGAAGCACACATCATTTGTTTCTTTTTTTTTTAGGAAATTAGGAGGTTGATTTATTATTTTAATCAAATGTTCCACTTTAAAGTAGTACGAGGGTTATTGGCAATGCTTTTCATAATTTCGAACCCCATCAAGCCAGTAGAATGGCAATACAAGACGGCACAAACTTCCACAATACACCAACGTGAATACTTTGAGCTTCGACAACATTAAAGTGGATGGGACTACAAGACTAGTCCTTAGGGGTGTTAGATTTAAGCCCACGATTCGAATGCAGCAACGTCATCAACGAGTTCGCTACCCTGAGCACTTGGCTACCGCGGCTAAGAGCAGGGCTTGTTCGCAACGGAATTCATTATTTCAAATGGAGGTTAAAAATAATGAGGGCAACACCTGAACTGAAACCTTACTCATCGAGCTTCCACACCACGCCGGGGGTGAACTTTATGTTATACTTCCGTTTCACATACACAACTCTATTATTTAGCACGAATCTAGTAGAATCACTTAAAACTTTTATGGTTACCTTAATTTTCACGATAGATTATTTCTTAACTTTTAACTAAAAAGTGTGACACGAGAGCTGTTGGCGACAGTTTTCGTAATTCTGAACCATGGGCAAGAGATAAAGGAGACATCTCAGTTGGGACTCCCTTCTCCCTACTTCTACACCACATATACGTGAGGACTTAGAACCTCGCTGCATCTAATGTGTATCAGCCCCTCTACACAGCGTGGGAAAACAAAATTGGCAGAAACCCCGCCTTCCGGGAAGTCACGGCCACAACCATCTGGCTTCCACGTTCCCCGGAATTATTTGGTGAAATGCAGTTAAACTACAATGTTCTCTAAGTACTTCGGTTTTATCAAATATTTATGAAGTTAGAATTATACTTTTCTGTGAAAATTCGTGTTGTATCAATACTTACCAAAGACTGTGTGACGAATCTATACGGAACTTTATCACTAACCTTCTGAGCCAACCTTTTTAAGGAAATTTAATTCCCTACCTATTTCCAATCAACTCCAAAAAGCGGACAGGATTCCTTGTTATGTAGATTAGATTCAGTATTTAAGTCAAACGAAATAGTAAAGTTAGAGGAGTAGGAGATAGATATTAAAACATAAAGTTATAGTGAATTTGAATTGAAGTTTTATTGTTGGAGATAATTTAATTTCATGAAGAATTGAGAATCCGAGTGGTAAATATAGAATTGTATTTAAAGTCTCATTAAAGTTTTAAGAGTGAGATTAAAGTTAAATGTTCAATAAGAACATTATTAAATATAATTCTGGGATCTCTTATCGTGGTAATTTCTGCGTGATCGTTATTTAATAAATTAATTAATTGGATCATTAATTAATTAAGTTAATTTAAAGGATATTACCTTTAAAATCTCATAATATTAGAAGTAATTGTTAATAAGTCTTTGATTCTATTTGGGAAAGATAACCAAATAAAGAAAGTTATTTATAAAAATGGCTACTGGTTCTTCCTTGACTCATAATTATTTTCGTTCTCAAAGTGAGGTCCTAAGGGACCTTCACAACTGTTTTGCATTCTTTAGAGACAACAGAGAGTTATTCGATGTAATCCAAGATATCCCTAATTACAAAATATTTTTCTTTATATCACAATACCTCTGAATAACCCCCTTTAATGAACCCCTTTTTTGGAAAAGTATCGCTTAAGAAATTTTTCATAAAATCTTTTGTATGAAAGTTACGAAGTGAAAATCTATATTTTGCGGATAAGGGTGCAAACACACATTTTTTACTTCTTATGAATAATATAAGATATGAAAATAATGGCATTATTAGTATATTTCATAAAAAACATTGTTGGAAGCACGCATTTTATTACAGTTGTCCTTCTGTAATTCTTTTCCAAACCAGTCTAATCCGAATACATACATATAGTCTGAGGAGTGTGATACTGAGACTAGTAATTGTATTTGGCTTTCTATAAAAATTAAATGTACTTCAATCAAAAGTAAAATTTCCACATATATTTTTAATTTCTAAATGTTCATATAAAAATACCATTAAATTTCAAAATATTACTAATAGTTTAAAAATTTACATTAATTTTAAAACAGTATATATACCTAATTAATTATTTAAAAAACAAAAAAATATTTTATATAGAGTCATTATTTCAGATTTATTCAACCCAATGAATATTAATGATATAATAAAGTTTCTTTAAGAAAATTATGATAATTATGATCTAAATAGTGTTATAAAATTCCAAAATTATGATGCTCTCATTAATTTAATTTTTAAAGAAAATTACATTAATTACAATAGTATTATGTATAAGCACAGATTAAAGGTTTAAATCAATAGTGGTAGACCTGCCAGTGATAGTTTAGCTAATATATATTTATACTTTTATGAAAAATAAGTATTCAATAATCATGATTATTTTCTACATGGATTTATTTATTCATGATCTAATTATTTTTGGTAAAGATAGTTTACACCTATGATTGTATTTTATCTCACTCAATAGGATTGATGGTTTATGTATAATCACCCATATCATAAAACTCCGATTTTTGTTTCAAGGAGAAATTATAAAAAATACCCCTTTACAAAAACTCAATATTATATGGTTGTGGTATGATGGTTAATACATTGTATGTCTCCTATGCTATAAAATGCAGTCTATACAACACCTAGGCAGGCTGAGTTATCTAGCTCTCATCTTGGGGAAAATCACTCCATTCAACAAGTAATGCTCTCTAAAGTTCCAGAACACGTGTAGAAGATAGTTAAAGGGCTGCAACTCGTCGTCCAAGCATATCCCACACATGCTCTGTCATAAAGATGGGCATTAAGTCGATCGTGAGCGACTGGTGGACCACCAAGACATTTTGGGTGTCCGCCTTCACTAAAGGCCGTATCACACACACACGTTCAAGCAATTTTTCGTCCAATTCGTAAAATTTTTACTCAGTTGCGATAGCAACCGCTTTAGAACAATTTTTTGCTAGCGAGCTCAAAAAGTTGTTCCAAATAAAAATTGCTTGAAATTCCAGCCAATGGGGTTCTTCGGCGCCCTACGTCATAAACAAGATGGCGGCTTCGCTTTCGTCTAACACTTCAGATATGCCGTATAATATTTTAACGGTGTATAATATTTTAACGACGTATAATGTTTTAAATAGAATGGTGCTCTATTTCTGTTTACACCCATCAACAAAAGCGCAGGCGAAATGAAAGAAATAATTTTGGATGTTTGTTTTCCGAAGCAGAAAAATCGGCGAGTAATTTTTCAATGTGGAGATAGAGCGTGACTGACGTCAGAGCATGTCCTTTTGTTTACGGCAACCCTTCCCCTCAGATTCGGCCAAAAATTGGACGAAAAAATTGCATGAAAAATATACGTGTAATACGGTTTTAAGACCTAAGACACGCATAGTGAAAGAAACATATTTGTGGAGGACCGACGCCAGCTATAATGAAGAATCGGCTTTTCACAATTGATGTGGCTGTGTTTACTTAAACAAATGATTCTATGAACTTGTAGACGACACACATATCATCATTAGAAGCGCGTGATTATGCTTAACACATTCACTGTCGCTGTCAGGAAAAAAAAGCGATCACAGAAATTCCAGCCATATAAATTAATTTTCCTCCACACGTAGACTAAAGGGGAGAATAAATGTTGATGATCAGCTCTTCTCGCGATAGTACGGGATTGGCTATTCAGACATATCATCCCTCACCCAGCGCTTCCACTGGTTTGAGTTTTCGTATTGATATCTTATCCAGCAATGGCACGGGACTAGGCAGCGAACAAATTAAGCACATACTTCGGTTTTAGATTCACTGGTTTGCGTATGTTTTCTGCTCGCTGCATTGAATAAGTCCACGTACCAAGGTCTAGAAGTCGCTCTCATAGTTGTTCAAGTATTACATTTGGCAATTTTGTGTTTTGTAGTTAAAATGGTAATCTGTAATATTTTAAAAGAGAGATATAATGTCGTTAACAAGTGTTAAGAAAAGTTGTATACTTTTCTTAACACTTTTTTCAGAATTTTATACACAATGGCCACACTTACGCCACTGGGCCCGTAACATGAAAAAGTCCACCCACCCCTGCTGCTCTATCAGATTCAAGTCAAGTGAGAATGCAAGTCATTCCATGCGGGTGATATCCTCAGATTGAAGGCATTCGCTTACGATGCTTCCTTGGTGTGAATGGGCGTTGTTATTTTTCCATTTTATGGAATAAAACCTGATGAACTATGCTCCGTTTTACTAAATAAAGGGCTATATATATATATATATATATATATATATATATATATATATATATATATATGATAATATTTATGATAAAAGAGATGCCTTTAATTTTATTATCATCAAAGTGCCTTACTGGAATTCTAATTTATCAATATCTATATATAGAAATATTATTTTTAACTATATTTATCGCAATAATGTATTAGTTAGCGATAAAGCAAATATTTTTTTAAATCTTAAAAATTTTTTTAATCACTGTATTGAACATGGATACCCTGCTAACTTTCTTTGTAATTACATTTATAATAGTTTTTTATGATACAATTTGTATTACTGTAATTATTTACTGTTATTATGTTTTGTAATGTTTTTTTAAATTTAGACAATATCTAATTTATCCTACAATTATTAAATAGATGGCGCCACATGCTTATTTTTTTTAAAAAAATTAATATATATTTTTGAGTTTCTTTTATATTTTACGCTAATTTTATATGATTTTTATTTTTATGATTTTTTAAAAGTATATATATATATATATATATATATATATATATATATATATATTTCTTATTATCGTATATCGTATCGCAATTAATCGTTTCTTATATCGTATCGCAATTAACTTTATGCGGTTCTGCTCTCCCTATTTGGCGGGAACACGTTACTGCACTCTTGGCCATCGTTTTAACTCCGATTTAGTAGGTTATGTTTATGTTCCTATGTTATTTAGTTTAATGATTTTTAAATATTTAAATTCTACATATATAATTCTTTCCTTTCCTCTTGGTACATAGTATGACAAATTACAGGTGAAGGTTGGCGCCGCAAAACTTGTTTAAACCTGCAATCCTGGTTCCTAAGGCCAGGAATTTGTCTTTATACTATGTGCCTCCTTCCTACTTTTAGTTATCTTAGGTATATAACTATATGTTTATTTTTATATTTTTGTTTATGTATTTGTGTATATGTATATATATGTATAAATTTATATATATGTGTATGCATATGTATATGATTATATATTGAAAAAATTCTTTTTATTATTTTTATATATATATATATATATATATATATATATATATATATATATATATATATATAGAATAAAATGTTTTCTCATACTTTTTACATAGTTCGTGTGTACTTAATATAATAGAATCTCTCTTGAGTGTATTTCTGTAATTTTTTAGTTAAAATTTTTGTTCTAAAATCTGGCATTTATTTCATAAGGAACGAACTGTAATGTATTTCAAGAGCATTTGGGTACCTATTAATTAAGGAAAAAAAAAAATAAAAACTTAAATTTTGATATAAAGTGAATTGAAACCTGTATTTAAAAAAATCAAACATTAACTAATAAAGTAAAATATTTTATATCTAAATTTCATGATGAAACTAATATCCTGAGGATTTTTTAAATATATTTTGTAAAAATATGTATTTTTTTTATTTCAAATAATTGCTACTTAAAGTATTTTTTCATTCAAAATTGAAATTATATCTGCCAGTTACTCGTACTCCGACTACCAATTGAACGGTGCCTTTAGCAACTAAACTGCAAATGCAATCAGAATTAATTTAAAACTGCATCATTTAAGTTAGTGTGTAAATAAAGAAAGTGAATTATTTTTAGCACAATTTGATGAGTTTAAATGAAGGGCTCAATATAATTCATTAGAAAATTAGTTTTGGATATAATACTTTGAAACTCTTATAGCTTTCAGTTACGGAATTATTTTACAATGAAATTTGCAGAAACTCAGGTATATAAAATTAAAATGATAGTAAAAGTCTATAATTATTTGAATAAATGGTTTTAATTTAAATTTTATTAGAAATTTAGAATAAACCAACGTAGAAAGAGGAAAATATTTGATGTAAAAATGAAATGTCCCTATTTATCTCACACTGTTAAACAGATAATTATCGGTATCAGTATATCACCTTAAAATCTCATTTTATTTGCTTTGATTTTTCTCAATCTTAAAAGCTCCGCTTATCAAATGCAATTAAATATTTATTTATAACTATTATTCCTGTTTTATGTGCGATTTTTCTGATTTCAGTAAGTGTTGATTAAATTTCCAGATGTTTTATTAAGACCCCAAGGATTTTAAAGCTGAATTAAATTGGAAATCATCAAACTAGACTGTATGAACTTAGAGTCTAATAAGAATACGCTGTTTAGACAGAATTAAAGTTAAAAATAAGGAAAATATGCAGTCACATTTCCAAAAGTTTGGTTTTTAAAATTTTTTTTTCAACGAGTACCTTTAGCTGATTTCATGACTAAGATGAAAGGCAAAACATAAAGAAAAAGAAATATATTTGATAAAAATGACTATTACAGAATTACCAGAGTTGTAAAATATTTCGTCTAAGTAATTTAGGATTAATGTGTGTCTTATAAATTACTTTGCATGCACTTTTTTTGCCATCTTTTCTAAGATATTAATGAATTTTTAAGAAATGCAACTGAATTTTCGTTAAGAAACTATGAGCGATTCCTTTTTATTTTTCAAAAACTGAATCACGCCATAATCACACATTTTCCTTGAATTATATTAAGAAATTTAAAGAAAATCTATTTAATGTTTTTCTATTGAAAATTCCACCTCAAAGGATTAATATCAATATAGATTAATAATATAAAAAATTTACAAATTTAACTTCCAATACGGATAGGGGAAAATGGGTGAAAGGCTTTGTGAGCACGCACGAAAATGGAACATGTGTTATTTAATGTTTAATACAGTTCTTACTTGTAAGTTAAATTTGTTTCATTGTTATATTGGCTTTGTTTATAAGTAAATAATGTTCTTTATCTGTCTTTAGGCAATTCCGTAGCTGCCACCGTATCAAATATATGGGACCCAAATTTACAGAGGCCCTAATATGAGTAAGCAAAAAATCGTAAAATGTTACCGAATGGTCCATTAACATAGCTCCGATTTCCATAAACGGGCCCCCAAAGAATTTTGATACAGGGCCCACTTAGGACTAGCTACGATTACGTATCTAGGAATTAATGCTTGTTCTGTGTATGGATATTTTTTATTATGTTCGCTTACAAATAAGACTAGCATGCGGTTGTTACAAGTTTTTCATATTACTTGAAACTAATGAAACCTTACACTTTAAGGGGTGTCGAAACTCTCTATATCGTCAATGTTAAAATGGACATTTTTGATGTTCCTTTCCTCAAAATTTTTAACAAATATATGTTCGAAAGTTTTTTTTGCTAATTAAGTGCATTTTTTTTATTACAGTACAACGTCGTTTATCCGAATCAATTGGGACCCGACACCGTTCGGATACGCTATTGCTCGGATAACCGAAAACCGAATGTGATTCATGCAGTATATAAAACCGGACACTATACGAATATTGAAGATCACATCACACATGCGGAAAACGTGCTTGAAGGAAAAGCAAAATAGGTGCAAAATGTCGCAATTTTTCCTTTATTGTGGAAAATAATCACTTATTTTTCGCTGTACCATTGTACACCTTCGTTTTTTGCTGAAAGGTCTCTGATTCTCTTGAGAAGCAGTAGTTGAATAGGACAGCACTCTGATTGTTGTTTGTATCACTCCATGGATGTCTCTAATGCAGAAAACGCGTCAGCATTTGATGGACCCTTGCTGCTTTCGTTGTGTTGTCCTTGTGTTCATGTGTTTCATCGTTGACAGGGTCAGATTCTCCTTGCACGGAAATCACAATCTCGTCATCAGTTTACATTTGAAATCCACAGTCTTCTGTATCGCATGCTATCCAGGTTTCTACATCTTCTACATCGCATTCTTAAAATCCTGGGATCGATTGGACAAAGTTGGTAATCTTGTGACGTCTTACGCGTCTTTTCTTTAACAAGTCCTTTGGGTTCTTTGGGCCAGAATTAATGGCAACTCTTTTCCAACCAAATCCAAGAAACGAGATGTGAAGAAGAGATGCAAATAAACGGACTTTAAATATATGATCTTAGAGTAAGCGGTATGGTAATGTAAAGGAATGTTAGACAATTGATGTGCGTTGTGGCAGTTGAGGATTATTGCAGTTCGGGGTTCAAGATTTAAGTTCTACGTGTCGTGGATAATCATATAGGTGTTCGACTAGAAGTTAACCGTCAAGCTGCATCCTATTTCAGATAAAGACAAGTAGCATTACGGAATAATATAAGGTAGGATTGATTACACTTTATTAGAACTGAGGATTAGGCGGTTCGCTTATTGAGATTGGTCTGAGTTAGATTTGATCATATTATAAATATATATTGTGTGTTCCGTATTGCGTCATCGTAGATTCTCTCATATTAATTATTATAATTATATTTATTAAAAATTTAAGTTGAATATCTTAATAAAGTCATATTAAGATAATGTTTGATCCTAGTTCTTTCGCTAACCCTACCCCTCCAGCTCACGTTGATACTTCGAGGGATGTACTTCCAAGGGGAGGATCATCATAATCTTGTCCCTGTAGTCGTCATTGACCATTTGATTATCAAATCACACAATTAAGATTCCCCAAATATCCCTGACCTTGGGTTTCCCTTGACCAACTGTTGAGCATTGCACTTTTTGAAAAAGTATTCATATACAGTACATGTAGTTGACAAAAAAAAAACTAGTCTGGACATTTGAGGCTCTGGATAATAAACGTTCAGATAAACGACGTTCCACTGTATACTGAAATGATTTTGGTTGTTTCTGATTTTTATTAATTTGCAAAATATTGCATTTAACAAAAAGCATTTTAACTCTTTTTTCATACAAAAAGGTTTGTCGAGAATAGGTTTTTGAGTGCCTTACAAAAATCTCATTTCAGTATGTATTAGAAAATACCATGAATATGTCATTCAAAAATTACATGTCTCAGAAAAGCAGTTTTTAGGAACAGTACATTTTGAGAAAATCAAATTTCAATATAAAGTTATTTTTCTATCTCTCCCTGTAAATGTCATCATCCATTGAATGTGTTTCCTCTGGCTCCGTCTCATATATTCATCAAGATAATGGTCCAGATTTCCTAAACTTGGGCAGTGCGAATTTTTAAAAAACGCTTGACTGCCTATTGTGGTTGACTTTTAACTGATCATATTCCTTTTAAGAGAGGCAATCATGAGCCTTCCAGCAGTCCAAAATTATATTGGATCCCGGAAATGTCCACTCCTTGATTACGTCGAAAGCTTTCTTCCGATCGTTTTTTAACCATTCTAAGAATATTTTTTAAAATTTTCTTTCAGTCCCTCCAAACACCCAAATCACGTTAACAAACACCTTCGTCTTCCATACTTCATTTTATTAAATTTATTCTCATCAATCTCCACAATAACACCTTTCCCTCAATTTATTCACTTGATTTCATAACAGCGATCATGCAATTTCGCGACAAAACATAAACCAGTCAACCACAGGAATTCTTAAGCGCGATTCATTCAACACTCTTCCAAACCAATATCGCGTCACAATCAAAGTTTCATTCAACCGAAATGATTTACTAAACCGCATACTATTTCTTATATTCTTGCATACATCTCTCTCTCTCATGCGGATTCTCTCCTCCATTCAAAAAATAACTCCAATCAAAATCAGGAATTATATGCTTCCTTTCTAACCGGCGCATAGTGTTACCACATTTCGAACATTCGTATTTTGAGGCACACATACATAATCAAACCTTCTTTCATACACTATTAAATTATTTTCTTTTGCTCCTTTGCTTCTAAAATATTAACCGTCGCCAAAAGCTCTCGTGTAGCTGAACAGTGCGACGTTAATATTCAATCAATCAATCAATCTAAAATATTAAAAAAAGAAAATATTAATTGTTACATTTCACTCATTTTGAACAGCCTATCTGTACTCGCACGTAGCTACAGATATACAGTTAATCATGAAAAAGATGTGAATAGCTTAATTACAGCGGTTATATGGTTAGTACGGTTGCCCAAACTAATGGAACTAACAGTAATTACTAATTGAGGCTACCTAAAGATCCCGATTACCACTCTAATTTTCAAAGCAAAAACAAAGGGTAAATAGCTTGGCAAACTTATCACCCAACAAATTTTCCGGCTACAAAAAAGTTGAAGTATAAACTACATAAAATAGGATCCAACTCATTAGGTAAACTGTTTTTGTGATGATAAGTCTCTCCAGATACTTATACTTTTAAAATTTATACCACATACCTGCGTCACATACCATTCACTGACCCATCTTTAATTTCAACTAATGGAATAATTTTTAGAGTTATTGTCGCACTTGGAATTACAAAAATGGATTTTATATGTACAGGAAGGACATTCCAAATTAAACTGAATAGATTCAGAAAAGTTATTCTCATTGAGTTACGCAAACAAAAAAATCCTGTTTTTTCACATTTCAAATACTTTAACGCTTCAGAAAAAACCAGACTAAAATATTAATATTCCCAATCACATTTCTAAAACCAAAGTAAGCATCATTTGAATATGAAAGATCCACATTTACGGCTTTCTTTTCATTGCCAGATAAATTAATTCCTTCGGTAGAATGGCTTTCATCATCTGCACAATTTCCTGTCGATGAGTTTTATTTAGATTCATTACTGCCTTTTTAACAACAGCATTTATTAAATTGTCCTTTAAGCTTTGACAAAATTGCTTGAGTGTAGAAAATATTTAGAAAATTAGCTGAATGCAGTTATACAAACACCAGCTAAAAAGAACGAATTCGGGTGAGATAAAATAACGTACTTTTGAAAGTGTAAGCCAATCCGTGGATTTAACCGTTACAGATACAATGAGATTGCTTATCAGCTAGGAAATAAAAGAAAGTAATAAATAAACTAAAAAAACCCCGGAAGACTCAGTGTTCAGTAAAAGTTTATATGTGTTTCTATTTGCATCTCATATTCAACTGTCAAAGGAAAACGAAGGGCATTATTTACAGTGCTTGCCCTTTAAATGGAAGCCCTTTCATAGTCCAATTTCAATAATTTAAAACTAGGTGTTTTTTGAAGCTCCTTTAATTATCGTAGACATTAAAGTAAGGCACCTTTGAAAAAGTAAATATTTACAGAATTTGAAAACTATAAAAATCTTCATTTTTTTCGAAAATTTTACGTTTCTAACTCTCCCTAGGAAACACTGAGTGTAGGGTTTTCATCATAAATGCTGGAATGTTCTTTCTTTTCACACCTATTATAATGTAAAGACACAAAAGGAAAATAATGTATTTAAAACCAAATGCATGCAAAACATCCAGAATCTTTGTAAAATCAGATTTGGTTAAAATTATACAAGCGTTGAGGAATGTTTAAATTCAATTAAAGTAGCACAAAATAATAAGTAAATATAAAAATTAAGTATAACTACAATACCTGAGCTTAAGAAACGCACTATCATTTCTAGCTATGAAGAAGCTGCTAAGTTCTAAGGTAATTCTACCAAGCAGTTCTTAGGTTGTTGCAGAGGAGAATAGCTCATCAATGGAATCTTCAGAAATTCTCTCTCTTGAGTTACTTCGTATAAGTGTACATGTCAGCCATAATTTTAGCAATTTAAATTTTCTCCTGAATCTTAAATAAGTACATTTATTTTTGTGCTATATCACCACTCCAAAATTTTTTAGTTTGGTTTTTTCACTATAGAGGGAACACACGCACATTAAAGCACGCAATTTCTGAAGTGACTACATTATAATTCTACTCGCCACTTGATTGTGCTTCCAAATTTCGAGGCCTGCAAGCAAAATTTGGAAATTTCGTTAATTCAATCATAATTCTACTTTATCATCATTACTTAATCAATTCATTATAATTTAAACTATTCTAAAACGCATCTCTTAAAATTTATTTGGTAGTAATATATCTTATAATAATTTTTTGGACATCATATATTTTTTACTAAAAGACTACGGAAGTCTTTTCTCTTGCTTTTGATTGAGGGATTGGTAAATCACAAAATTTATTTCCTGACTTTTGTTATCGATACCATGATAGAGTATTCCAAACTGTTCAGTGGCCACGGTAGCTGAGTGGTCATGGTCACGAATTCGTGGCCGGCGTTGTCGAGTAGTGTATTCGAGTCCTGGTGGCACAAAAGACTTTTTGTGTTGAGAGGCTGATACACTTTAAATCTGTTGAGACTTAAGGTCCTCATTTTTGTGAGGGGTGGAAGTTTGCCCAATGGGGTGTCAGCTCAAATGTCCTCTTTGTCACTTGATCGAGGCTCAGAATTACGAGGTGCGTTGCCAGTATTCCTCGTATCACTGCAAAGTGCGACATTAGTAGAAAAAGTCTATTCCATGTTGTTGAAATTGACAGTATTTGCACAGATGAAGCACCACCAGTTGTTGATAGGTTAAAAAGCTTTGTTACATTGCTTGAAAATTATTTGGGAAGAAAAGTTTGTAAGTATCATTGTATTATTCATCAAAAAGCTCTAAACTTGTATTCTGATGTTGACCCTGTAGTGTGCTGCATTAACTAAATACGATTTCGAGCTCTGAATCGACGACGATTTCGTGAGCTTTTCCTGTAAGAAACGGAAGTGGATGGCGAGTTATTCCTTTATTGTTGAATCCACTGCCTTTCCAAAAGAAGAGCACTCACAACATTTTGAAATTTGAAGGAGTGTGTTTTAAAAGACCTGGAAGAAAACAATGAATTGCTCAATGAGTGTTTGTTACTCAAGAATGAAGATTAGATATGGGATTTAGGTTGTCTCACAGATTTTTAAGTAATTTAAGGGCTTAGATTTTCTTACTGATATTTAAATAACTTAAATTTAAGATTACAGGAAAACATTGTATGGTTTTTATCTCAGTTGATCGAATATCTTCTTTTGTAAACTAACTTTTGCTTTTTTGTCTCAATTTTGGAGAAAAAAGATTAACACATTTCACATTATTGCAAGAACTAGTTACCAAAGTCAATAATGTTCCGAACTAAGATGGACTTTTTGATGATTACCAAGATGATAAATAAATGCTGATCTTAAAAATCCTTATTTTACTTTTTCTGCTAGACGTTAATTACTACCTACCTGAAATCTAAATTTAAATTTTTAAAAAGCAAATATAAGAAACCCATTAAAACTGTAAGTGATCAAAATTGTATTGAATTTTGGAAATTTGTACCAACATTCAGTTTTCCACACTTACACGATTGGCTGTCAGATATTGTTGAAGGTTTGGATCAACATATGTTTGTGAACAAATGTTTTCGATTATAAACATAGTAAAATTAAAGTATTACCTATGATTAACAGATATGCACTTAAAAAACCTAATTTTATTTGCATCTTCAAGGACTTATTTTAAAACAGATGATTTGGTAAAAGAAATACCAAAACAAAATACTATTAATTGAGTACTAACTGTTTAATAACTATTTAGAATTTAATGTTTCTAGTTATTCATTTTTATTTTACGCGTAAATTAACTAACCGAAATTTTAAACTGTTTATTAATGATAAAACCTAAGTTTGTGTACTTATGTTTTATTTGTTGTATTGTTTTTTTAAATCTTCCCTTCTCAGACTTACATAAAAAAATGTGTCATTTACTTAAAAGTCCCATATTCACAGCTTATAAATAACAGTTTTTCACATTTTTATATTTTTTTAGTACGTCGGAAAAATAGGAAGTGGCACGCATATGTTTTCCCACATAATGGCACTTTTCACAAAACGGTTGGCCACCCTTGTACTAAGTATAAAATAGGCACAATTTGTATCAAATATGTTATGACAAAAAAAAATCCTGTGTCTCATTTGCAGAGAGTGTTTTGCTTAAGTGTGAATTAAATACCTTGTAATCTTAGTAGAATAGCGCACTTTTTATCATTTTTTTATCTCCTATAATTGCAGTTAATCAGTTACAGTTAATTGTTTACTTGACATGCATATATTGATCAATACTCATATTTCAATATCCAAACTAATATATGTAGTGGACATAATGTATTAAGTGCAATAGAAAGTAATACGATTATCTTTAAACACAATTTATAACTCTTCAATTTTATTTCTATATGTAACATAGAACAAAATTGTCAAGTACGATTTTCAATTCCAGTACATTAACTTTCATGTTAATCGGAATGAAATCAAACACGCGAAATTGCAGCATTTGGTTTGAAAATTTGATAAATCGTCATGTGTCTCCTCTCTAAACTGTGTTATACTATTTCATCAATTTTAAAGCAAATGAATTATAAAATGAATCTTTCAAAATTAAACATAAAAGTATTGAAATTTAAAATAAAACTCAACACAGTGAGAATAAATTTATAGGTTTCTATTGCATTATCTGATAATAAGGTTAGAAACACTGTATTTAATTCTTTGTTTAGTCAATAAAGAATTTTTCGAATTGATAATGTTCAACAAAATATAATTTCAAAATTAACTTTCAAGCACTATTGGTTTACTTTTAAAATATATGCGTAGACAAAAATGAAGAGAAAACTATGGAGAAATTCCTTCCTATATATATATATATATATATATATATATATATATATATATATATATATATATATATATATATATATATATATATATAGGATATATAGGTCGGCCCCAAAACATTTTTAAACCTGCAATCATGGTTCCTAAGGCCAGGAGTTTGTCATTATACTATACTGTGCCTTCTACCTATTTATAGTTATCTTAGGTTATAACTATCTGTTTATTTTTATATTTTCGGTTATATATTTGTGTATATGTATATATATATATATATTTATATATGTATATATATATATATATATATATATATATATATATATATATATATATATATATATATATATATATATAAATGAATTTTTACATACGTTCTGAAATAATTTTATAGACAGTTTATTTTACTACTAATTACTTTCACTGCTATTTTTCTACTGTTTAACAGTAGATTTATTCTTAAATTCTTACTTTCTTTTGAGATTTTTCCAAAACTTATTTGTTTTTTCTACAGTAATACCTCAAAAACAAAGTATTCTAATTTTCCGTAAATGGTGCCATCGCTTTTTTTAATGAGCTCTTACATTATTTTAACTTTTTACATTTATATTTAATTAACTATCTCTCCTTTATGATTAATTACATTTTATACTTATATTTAATTACTTCTTATCTTTTTGATAATTTTCTAGTTTGTACTCGGAAAAAAAGCGAATTTTACAGGATGCTCTTACCTCAAAGAAATATCATTTTTGGTTTTATCTCAGCTTAAAATGTGTAGCATTTATTATGAACTCTATTGACCAGTCTTATTTTTTGAAGACAAGTGTAAATAAGTGCTGTTCTTTTAATCTTTCTTAAAAAAGTTGTAATTTCAATCTAATTATCTAAAAATAGCGTCGAAGCTTTCATAATGGTTAAAAGGGGTTTGTAAGGATCCAAGATTTCACATCAAAGTGTTAAATAATGTAATAATCCGACTGAAAATAAAAATTGAAAAATTTTTTATTGCCTTTTCCATGTTTCAACATTTTTAAACTATCAAAACTGATTTAAATCATGTTAAAAGAGAGAGAAATGAGAATAAAATAAAGATAAACTTAAAACACTTTGCATACATTGGCTGATTTAATGATTATCACAAATTATTCTACCCCTTTTATTTAGGTTAATAATATTTTTAATACTTTTTAGGATTTCTATTCTGTTCTTCTACGACTTTTCTCCTTTAAATATTTATTTATAATTTAAATATTTGTTTCTTTATTTCCATTTTGATTCAATCATTTTTTATTCTTCATATTTTCAGTCATATTTTTATACATTATATTTTCTTTTTAAAGTTCATACAGCTTGGTTTTTATATAATACGCTTATGCAATGCATTTTTGTGTCGCTCTCTCTTATACGCTGTATTTTTTTTCCTATAAACGTTCTTTGCAGCTTGCTTTATTCAGTATACTGAAAAATTAATCAATTTTAATCAATAGTGCTGAATATTATAACTATTTATATTAACATTTATCTCGTCTCCTTGGAAATATTTTTCTTATTCATGCATAGGTATGAATTTAAAAATATACGAAAATTATCTTAATTTCCTTCGTACAAAAGTTTTTCCAAAAATTCAAAAAGTAAAAAAAAGTAAAAGTCCTACATATTCCCTACATTTTAAGCCGATTAAATTTGTACACATCGTTAGTAGCATTAAGTATTTAGTTAAAATGCGAAAATCGAAGGCCCTCATGTCATATGATTATGTGGCATGCAAAAGATCCCCTGAGTATCAATTTGGCCTTATTACTCTAGACAAAATTAACCCCCGGCAATATTTAGTATTCGACGAGAGCTTGATTTGAATAAAATTTGGTAACGGGAGCCGCAACTAGATGGTGCCACCAATGAACTGGTTTTCACACTTGAGAACTTACCGTGTCTGTCAAAATGCAGCCCATTTAAAAGAAAAACAGTATCAGTTAAACCAGACACATTAAAAGGAGTTGCTTGCATTTCATGTTTTTTTTCCACAGACAATATTTTTTTATAAGTTCCATCACGAATTTACAGGACTTTAAAAAGATAAATAAAATTAAAGCAGGCAATTAAATAAAGTATTAATTTAAGACTATGCATTTTTCGTACATTAAAATATAGTAACTAAATTCGGAGCCTTTTTTCGGAAAGAGAAATACTCCAAAAGGAATATTGTATTTCGACTTGACAAGCATATAGATGACATTGCATTTTATTATACAACTCATTTCTTTTTCAGTCAATTCATTTTTACTCTTTGAAATATACCGGGATTCTTTTCTATCAGAAAAAGGGCTCCAATTTTTAATTCAAATCTTTATTGCATCTGTCAAAAAAAATGTAGTTGCTGTGTGTGTATGTTTGAGAGAGAAAATAACTTTTGTGCTCATTGTTTGTTATTAAAATATTTCTTATTTATTCCTTCTATAAGAAAAAGAAGAAAGTAAGTGTGGGAAATAAATCAATAGTTTTAGAAAGGAAAGGATTTTCAGCTTTTTAAAAATGTTAATAGTTTGTTTCATATTGTTGAAATGAAAGAAAGCTTCTTCTTTTTGTTGAATGGGAATTTATTTTTATTCCACCTCTTATGAGTTTGATATTATATGCTTCATTGAAAGAAATAACAATATTTTTTTTCAAAATAAATAATTAACTGAACTTTTATTTTCTATATTGATTTTTAAATCCCTTAATAAATACTTTCTTATAATAATTGCTTTGGTGCAAATGTCGAATTCATTTTCAAATTATTAAATAAAAAATATACAAAAAAGTGGGAAACATTTCATTGCTTTCCATTTCTCGTCGATTTTCGATTACATTTTACCTTAAAATATGAACTGATTTTCTATAGAATTTTGCATTGTTTAAAAATGATCCAGTTCTCAAATTTTAGTGCGCTTACCGCTTTAAAAAATATAATACCCAATGTGAAATAGAATTTATAATACCTAGATTTAGGGAAGCATTTATCTAGGTGATAAAAAATAGTTAATCCTCGATTACGTAAATAAACTTACACTAATTTCTTTATAAATAGCTTAAACTCTCACGGTTATATTTCTTGTACATTTTCAGAAAATAAATTTTGCTTTGTGACCTTTATTTATAAGAGAACGGTCAAAAAACTTTTGAGATATAATTAGAGGAATCGTAATTTCCTCATAGTGTAAATGTATTAAATATTTATATGATAAATAAATCCGTTATGACTTTTTTTTCTCTAAGACCACGCATACTGGATTAATTAGTTAAAAAGCATTACAAACAGTTTACATCTAGCTTATTCATTGATTTTTAATGCAATGATACAAGGACATAGCTAATGCATGTGGCATTATTCATAATTAATTGTAGCTATTCTCTTCATTTGTAATAGGATGAGTATTTTGTCTCGAAAACCATTAATTAATGTTTCTGCTATTTTGGCACGTTTAACTCAATGTCATATTATTGATAAATAATGTATTGCAGGAACTAAGTGAAAATTATATATTAAGTTACACGGTTGGCTGAAGAGGGCATTTTGTTTTCAGAAAAATATTTTTCTTATATTCTGGATATTTCTGAATTTTGAATGGAAATAATTTCCTAGTAGTGAGGGAAAAATGGTAATATAAATTCAATTTATTTAAATATTAACATTATCTAACTTCTAGAAAAAGCAGGAAAACTTTCTTTTAATGTTTATATTATTTTTGACGAATTGGAGCATGTTGTTAATGTATTAAAGTAAATTTTCGTGATAATCATACATACTAGACATCGAAAAGTTTCGTCAGAAGTTGTCTGATTTTGTGGATGTCATCAACAAAAATAAGGTCCGTTCTTAGATTTTGTTCATTAATGTATAATGACGTCTAAATCGGTTAAGCTTTTAAAAGGATGATGTTAAAAATTTCCATGATTGTTAAAAACTATCTTGCATCGCATTATATAAAGTATTTAAAAATATTGAACCAAAATCAATTATCAAACAATATTTACATTAACTGAAAATAAATGTTATGGTAAATATCAAGCCGATTATTCTATTAGCGTAATATTTGTTTCTAGTAGGATAAAAAACCATTAAAATAAATTAGATAGTTTAAGTTGTGAAGGAAACTGCTAGACTCTTCCGTGTTTTGCTGGCTGAAGTATGGAATGTAGAAGATAACAAACAATAGAATAAAATATAACATTTCTATCAAAAGGAATTGGAATTTACATAGCCAACAATTGTCTTTGACCAAACCTTCTAGTTGACCTTAATAAAAAAAAAAATACAATCCATTTTCATAATGCGATTTAATATTTATTACATCATCATTAATTTTCTTTGCATTACTTTTCTATTACTAACCAATTATTTTAATAACAATTTAATAATGTGAAATAATACCAAGTACATTGATAGATTTAGAAAATTTAAAGCAACTGACTGTATATTTTCCCATCATAAGACCAACACATTGATGAATTAAGGGTAACTGTAGATTTAATATATACTTATACTAGTTGTTATCCACCTTCTTCGCTGGGTATTTCATGATGCATGAATGTGCAGTTATTGATGCATAAGTTTTACCATTAAGCTTTCCATGTATTAAAAAACATTATATTTTATACCCCGCCTCTTAATTTAAAAAGGAATTTCTAAAACAAAAGTCTCCATCTACTCTTTATGCCCCCGTGATTCCTCCCCCTTTGAAAGTTGATTTCCGTAAAACCTGTTCTTAGCAGATCTCCACTCAACAAAAAAGGCATGTTTTCTTAATTTAAATTTTGTATTAGGTTGTCAAGTATGAAAAATGGAGCAAAAAATGCATAATCGAATTCGACTTTTTTCCAATAAAGATTTTAAGATGATCTGTTAATTTTTTTTCAAACCGAAATATGCGTTAAAAAGAGGAAAAGATGTATCTTTCACACGAAAAACAAATTATGCCAAAATACGGCGTCTAAATGAGGTTATATGCAATTGAAATAAATAACACATGAACTTTTCTCCCTTTCATATTGGACAACCTAATAGATCTTACAGTTCAAAAACGAATTTTGTTTCTCAATAAGCCCCTAAACTCTCTTCGAGAGTCGATTTTCATAAGACCCGTTCTTAGCGGATTTAAATTCAAAAACAAAAAAAAAAAAAAACCCATGCATAACAAATTTCATTACTGCAGGTCTAGTAGTTCGAAAACGGGAATTGTTTTTATTAATAAGCCTCAGTAACTTCTCGCTCCCCCTATAGGAGTCGATTTCCGTACAATCCACTCTTGACGAATCTCTACTTCATGAAAGGAACATGTTTATCAAATTTCAAGTCTGTAGGTCTAATAGTTATAGAGATATCGGGATGAACGAGTAGCTTTTCACTTTTATAGTATGCATAGATGAGAGTGTTTTTTTTCCAGGTATAGAAGTTTAAGTTGGCATTACTTTCCAAGATGGTGACCGATTTAACAGCTGTCAAGTGATTTATTCTCAGTTTGGTTTGGCAATTCATCAAAGCGATCATCAAGCAAGGCGTAGATTCGTCGAATGGGCCCAAAACGAGATTGCCGTTGTTCCCGATTTTCATAAGCGAATTTTGTTTAGCGATGAAGCGCACTTCTGGTTGAATGGCTACGTCAACAAACAAAACTGCCGCATTTGGAGTGAAGCTAATCCACAAGTGTATGTCGAAACACCGTTATATCCAGAAAAACTGACTGTTTGGTGCGCTTTATGGGCTGGTGGAATCCTTCTTCAAAAACGATGAAGGCCACAACGTTACAGTCAATGGTGATCGGTATAGAGACATGATTACAAACTTTTTCATTCCTGAATTGAACAATCATGATGTCTAGGAGCTGTGGTTCCAACAAGACGGCGCAACATGTCACACAGCTCGTGCCACAATCGATTTATTGAAAGACACGTTTGGTGGACGCCTAATTTCACCTTTTGGGACCTGTGAATTGGCCTCCAAGATCTTGGGATTTAACACCCCTAGACTATTCTTTGTGGGGCTATGTAAAGTCATTGGTCTATGCGGATAAGCCACAAACGCTTGACCATTTGGAAGACAACATTCGCCGTGTTATTGCCGATATACGGCCACAAATGTTGGAAAAAGTCATCGAAAATTGGACGTCCAGATTGGACTGCATCCGAGCCAGCCGTAGCAGTCATATGCCAGAAATCATATTTAAAATGTAATGCCACAAGATTATCTTTCGAATAAAAAAAATTCATTTCAATCGAATAATACATCGTTGTTTTATTGCAATTTAAAGTTCTATACCTCTAAAAAAAACACCCTTTATATGTTGTAACGTATCTATTCGCATTATTCCTACTAATAATCCTCTTGGGGAATAATGGTTCTTTAAATATTATTCTATTAAAAACTTTCCTTCGAAGAAGAAGATGCTATTTATTCAAATAAAGGCTTGCATTTAAAGATTAACTCTCAAGTTCAAAGAGAGAGAGAGAGGTTAGAAGCTAATAGGATAGCAAGTTGGGATTAAAGTAAAGTTAGGAGAGGGTGCTTCATAGGTTATTTGATTAATATTAAGATTGATGATTAGGTCAATTAGTTGTGTTAAATTGGATTCGGGTCGGTTTGAATTAGATTACTTTAGAAATTATCTTCAAATATAAGAAGGTGTATTCCCTGGGCGTGCTAAGTGTACGTGATCCGATTTATTATTATTTCTCCAATTATGTCGTCTACCTCGCTATTGCTCTCATATTCAGTTATTGGTGCATTTCTTAACTTGGGTTGTAGAAATTCGTGACGTTGTTGAGAATTGTTAATAAATATAATTTGTGTTGGCTATGGCTAATCTTCTTTCTATCAATAGTACATTAATGGATGGGTTAACCCATTCATTACAATGTTAAGTGTCAGCTAAAAAAACTAATGCAAATGTATTTCTTTTTTGTAAGTAATTTATGTTCTTTATTTTTAATCATAGCACTGTCATAAATAAAATTAAAGATTGAGCAAGGCCAATATCTAATGTTTAACCGGATTCAAAGTTAAATCCTGGCGGCGTCCATATTTTCCACGGTATTTAAGAATGTATCCGGCTCCAACTTCTCATATCCAGTTCACAGACATTCTTTCGTGAAAAGAGCTTAATAGAATTATGACGGAAGAGTTTTTGCTGCCGTTTTCTGCCTGCTGAACTAATGGTCCGAAAGAAGTTTCTACAGTGAGTTTATATGCTGCAAGTCTCGCTGGTTGCGCTGAATTGGATTCTGGAATAATCGGAAAAAAAGTCTTTTTGCCCTCCTCCTTTTTCATGCATCGTTCTGCTTCTCATTTTAAATCGAAAAAAATATTTTATACACTTTTCTTAACTTGCGTACTTAAGAGCAACCGACAGAAATTTGAGTAGCCTGAATTATGATTTATTAGGACTTGGTAGAGTCGAAAAGTAAATAAATGTACCAATGCAATTTAATAAAGTTTCATTTATTTATGTATGCTTCTTTTTCTTTGAAAATAATAAAAGAATTCTTTTTCATTTCTTACATTAGTTTCATTTTTATTTCAGGACACCAACACAATATGGAATTTCTTTTGTTTTATGAAAATTCTGGATTAGATATTTAGAAGCCTATAGTGATTTCAAACGAATAATAAATGAAGAAAAATATATTCGATTATAATTGATCTAAATATCATAAGTAATGTATATATTTCATTATCTTAGTATTTATTTTAGGACGATGAAGATTCCTTCCTTTCTACCACGAAAAACTATATAAGCACTTTCAGATTAATTTAAACCCTAAGTAATGAACGTATTTAACAATTTTAATAAATTATTATTATAACATGTAAATTTGATGAAGAAAATAATCATTTTTACTATCGTAAAGTGTTTTCGAGAACTGAAAAGTTAATATAGAATTTATATAAATTTTTTTAGCTCAGTAATTAAGTAAAATTTATTAACATGGTTACTTCTTTAGGGTATCCATCCGAGCGTTGAAATGACCAAATTTGGTCAAAATAATATTTTTTGTTTTATATTTTGTTGAATAGAGCTACCTTTCGGCTTTATAAAACATACTTTGTTTTGTTTCTATGTTGCCTAGAGGCCAAGTTACAATCAATTTTATAAAATTAGAAAAACCGGAAATGAGTCTTTAATCTACCAGAAGTGGACATTTAAATTGCTCAAAATCTATCATATGGTGCATCTGATAACTCAAAATATTATGAATGTATTTCTGTAAAACTTTTTGAACCTGATATTTATATTATTTTCTAGAAAACGTACTAAAATATTTTTTATACTAAGAATATTTTTTGAGTTATGGCCTGCTATTTAAATAATGGTCTCAAAGAGTATCACTTTTCTTATAACATTTACTCGATCAGCTCTTAAATTTTCAAATTTTAATAAAACATTAAAATTTTAGTACATTCTCGAGATAAATGCATCTAATTGATTTTAATAATACTTTTTCTGACGTAAATTTATTACTTTTCCCTCTAATTGCTTTGAAGTTTTTCAAAAATATTGCTGAAATATCAATCATAATTGTGATTTTTGTAAAATTTAGATAATTTTTTCAAAATTCTGTTTGTTAAATATTAGTATTTATTAGTATCAATCCCTAAAAAATCATTCATAATGTTTTAGTATGCTATTTATTAAAAAAGAACTCCAAACGCGTGTGTGTTCGGATACCTTAAATTTTTTTGTAAATCTGTCTTTGCTAATAATGGGGTATAAAATCATAGTGCAATTTTTATGTAGGAAAACACATGTGCATGCACTTACTCGCCCATCCAAAGAGAGACAGACAGTGAGATTGCTTGATTGTGGTTGTTTAATTAATTCCAAACTTAGGAGCAACATGAAAGCTATCAGAGAAAGAGAGACATACACTATAATTTATGCTGAGTTACTTATATTTGAATGCAACACAAACTGTGTTAGTGTCTCAATCCATTTTTTCCTCTTTAAATGTAAACTCTGTATGTTTTCAATTCCTACTATTAGTTTCCACTCTGCCTATGTATATATATTTATTTATATATCTTGTTCAAATTTTCAATCGTTAATAAAATAATTTCCATTCATCCATTCAAGTTCAAATACATTTTTTTGAACTTTTAGTGGATGACACTTGATATGTTGATACACAGTTTTTTCAAATATTAATTCATTCATTAAATTAAAAAATGAATAAATAGTAACAGACAAAATAATAGTCCAACAGCTTATATAGAAAGGAAAATCCGTTCACTGTGTTCCTGTAGCACAATGGATAGCGTATTGGACTTCTAATCCGTGGGTTCGAATCACACCTGAAATGGCCTAATTTCTGGGAATGTTATTTCTTTTTTATTATACCATTTTATTCCTTCCTTCCTCAATGGCACGACAGCCCAGGGTGGGCCTTGACCTACTCAAGAAGCCTTTTCCATGCGAGTCTTCTTCCTGCTAGTGTTCTCCAGTTCCTAGCTCTCAAAACTAGGAGATCTTTTTCTAGGCCATCAATCTATCTAAGATTTGGCCTAACCTTTCTCCGTGTGCCAATACTATTTTATTAGAATCATTAAATTTAATGAATGAATAAATAGTAACAAACAAAAAAAATTAGTCCACCACCCTATATAGAAAGGAAAATGAAAAATTGCAAGGAAAAGCGCTTTCTATTTTGTAACTTAATAGTGTGATTCTGTCAAATGTATATACATATTGATATTAATTGTAACTATTGAATAAAAAGTAACTAAAATACAATGTTTTTTTTTGTTGATCTGAGTAGGAATTTACTTAATTTTTTTTATATTACTTGTACACTCCTTCACTTTTGGTGGCCGCGGTAGTGGTTAGAGACTCGTGGTCAGTGTGTCATGAGTTGCAACCCTAGTGTCACTGAAGACCAACCTTGTAAGGGGGCTGATATATGATAAATCTGACAAGGCTGAAAGTCCTCCCGTTAGCGTGATGTGATAATTTGGAGACAGGTGCCATTTCAGGTGTCACCCTCGTCACTTGACCGAGGTGCAAATCTACGAGGTAGGTCGCCAACAATCTTCGTGTTGCTTTATGGTGCGACGTTAACAAAGGAGGTGGGTAAAGATCGGCCTTTTTTCGCCCATCGGAAAATTCATATTGTGTACGTTTTTTTTTTTAACACTAATACTCAGTCAAAATGAAAAAAAATGTTAGGTTATTTTCAAAAAAAAATTTTTATTGAAAAAAGAAACAGGAAAAAAATAACAATGTTAAACTATTTGCAATAAATGTCTTCGATTATATTTCCTTCTCGTTTTCGCTGGCTGAATCGCCACTGGACCATCCAGTGGCAGCGTCTTGAAGTGTTTCAGCATATCCAAGACTTGGTGTTTTTGTCTGAGTGTGATTATGGCGCCAGTATCCCAAATACCAAACTACAGATGCAACATGTGCACAGCAGTCAACAAGTTTGGCACCAACTTTGCACTGACAATACAATTTAATGCTTGGATTATGACCTATACCTGTTCTTATTTACATGTTAATACTTTTGAACTTGTGTGTCGTGATCTTAACTGGAGTCGAACAACTGATGAATCTTCTTGATTTACGTAAAAATAGTACAAACCGATTGATTAAGATGTTCATGAGAGCATTATTTTTTAAATAAAATACACAAATCGCATACAATACTACGTAAAATAATGGCCTCAATACAGAAGAAATATTTGTATAGCAATACGACATGCATGAGGTGAAGACATGTTTGAACACGCACGGGACGTATGAGTTTGACCGATTCGCGCACAAGCTATTTTGTTTCATATCACATCAACACGCTCGATGCACCAAAACAAATAAATGCCAATATAAAAGCCTTATTATTGTAGTATTTGAGAGATAAAAAAATACAGTGGTGCTTAAAGCGCTTAACAGTTATTTTTTTAAATGAAAGAAAAAGCGCTTAAAATAACAAAATTCAACGAATTTGCCAAGTTTGATGACATTTTTATGTGACTTGCTATATTTTTGTCTTATTATTTTAGAATAAAAGTAAAGACCAATACCTAAAATTCACATAAATATAATAATATAGCTCCAATAAATAATTTGAATTTTCATGACTATGATGGGC
Source organism: Trichonephila clavipes (assembly GCA_019973935.1). Classification (NCBI taxonomy): domain Eukaryota; kingdom Metazoa; phylum Arthropoda; class Arachnida; order Araneae; family Nephilidae; genus Trichonephila; species Trichonephila clavipes. Next base: position 320,984 of record BMAU01005471.1, read on the forward strand.
GAAAGAAGGCCACCGATCTTTAACCACCTCCTTTCTCAACTCCTTCAACTGATTGCCATACTGATTTATGAGTTTTACGTTATAGGGAAAAATTACATAATTATCAAATGCCTCTTAATTTTTTTGATGATAATATGATAAACTAATATATGTATTGTAACCGTAAAAGTTTACATCTTTTTGAGGTGATTTTAATTTAAAAAGACAAGCACTCTTAAGGTATCCGATTACGTTCGGAACCGTGATTTTAAAAAAGCACATAAATGGATAATTTTCATGATATTTAGTGTCACTCAGATTAGAATACATGTATAAAATTGTTTTAAGGACATTTTGACAAAAAAATTTATTTAAATACAATATTTTGGCAGAATATTAACTTAGAATAATCTTTTTTTCCAAATGTTCTCCTTTTGTGAAATATGGTTATACACTGCTGGACAATTGCTAAGGACGGATAACACTACCATCCATAGCAACCACAAAATGAAAGGAAGCAAAATGTGGAAAATTAGAATAAGTGCGGGATATTAGTAAAAAGAAGTATGAGTATGCAAATTTTTTTTCCACGTCTGTTCATCACGTGATAGCGTTCATAAGAGCTTTAAAGGTTTTGACGCGTGTGGACAGTTGTTGTTTCAAGTGAAAGTTTTACAGGAAAGATTTAATAGACGAACTTAAAATTTTTCGCATGTCTTCCCGACATCACATAGATGATTTTATGCGTGGCCGAATTATTGGAAAGATCGAAGAAGGGCGAAAAATAACAGATGTTGCCAGGAGTTCGACATCGCTCACAGCGTTGTTTCACGGCTGTGGAAGTCGTTTAAAACTACTGGAATGTGTAGTAGACGGCACGGGGGAGGTCGCGTTAGAAGTACGATAGATATATCGTCCTATCAGCAAAAAGGAATAGGCGCACCACAGCTCAGCAGGTGGCAAATCAGTTTCTTGCTGCCTCAGGAAAGCAGATCTCCCGAAAAACTGTTGCCAGACGTTTGAGGGGAGGAGGACTATACGCACGCAGACCTGTTGTATGTGTCCTATTGACCAGACAGCGCCATACTGCCCATTTGCATTGGTGTCGTGAGCATCACAATTGGACTGAACAGGACTGGGCATGCGTACTATTCTCAGATGAGAGTAGGTTCAGTCTGTCATCGGATTGTAGACGCCAACTGATCTGGCGCGAGAGTGGTACTGCTTATCGTCCAGAAAATATCCAGGAAAAGGACCGATATCCGACATGCAGTATCATGGTGTGGGCCGGCATCATGATCAATGGCCGCACGCGCCTACATGTGGTTGCGAATGGGACTATGACGGGCCAACGATACATTGATGAAGTTCTACTTCCTCAGGTTCGTTTTTTCCGTGGTGCTGTCGGTGATAAATTTGTTTTTATGGACGACAACGCAACATGTCATCGAACACTCGCTGTTCAGGATTGTCTAGACAGCGAGGGTATTTAACGTCTCGTATGGCCATCGCGTTCTCCAGATATAAACCCCATTGAATATGTGTGGGATGCTTTGGGGAGGCACGTTGCTGGTCGAAATTATCCTCCGACAAACAAGAACACCCTCATCCGTGCACCCACAGAGGAATGGGATAAATTGCCTCAACAGCTGCTGGATAATGTTGTGCAAAGTATGGTACGACGTGTGGAATGTTGCATCACACTCCACGGTGGACTTATCCCGTACTGATACCTTTCTTTAAGGTGCCTGCTGACTTTTAGATGCATTGTTCCATTTCTCCGTACGCAGATCAAATGAACATTTTTTTTCTTTCAGATGTTTCACAGCTTTTGTACTTTCCAGAACAATAAATATTCTTTATTCTAATGTCTGAACAGTGTGGCAACTATATTTTATCTTACTAGGCTTCATGTCTCGCTTAATGTTATGCTACATAGCAATTTGTGATCCGTCCTTAGAAATTGTCCAGCAGTGTATTATAATAACATTTTGCCTGTATATAGCTCAGACCTCTCTACAGAGGCTCAACTAGAATTTTTGAAAAATTCACATTATTTTCAGAGTTACCACCAATTGAAATAATTATTGGCGTTTTTTCGTAAAATTGCTCCCCTCTGTGGTCGTAAAATATGAATATACCCTCTTCTAAGTTATATATTTCAAAGATTTTAGTTGAGCCTCTGTAGAGAGGTCTGAGCTATATACAGGCAAAATATTATTATAATAGAAACATTTTTCACAAAAGGAGAACATTTGGAAAAAAAAATTATTCTATGTTTTTTTTTGCCAAAATATTACATTTAAATAAATGTTTTTTGTCAAAATGTCCTTAAAACAATTTTATGCATATATTCTAATCTAAGTGACACTAAATATCATGAAAATTATCTATTTATACGCTTTGAAAAATCACGGTTCCGAACGTAGTCGGATACCTTAATTTGGATGTGTTTTGTCACATCAAAATAAAATGTGTTAAATATTACATGTTATTTTTTGGAAGAAAATATTTCTTATTTATTCAATTGTTGTTCATATGTTATCTTTGATAACAAAGATTGTTATAAATTAGAAGAAACATCTAAAGTAGAAGACTTCACATTTGCTTCTTATCTTGTACATCCTTTAAAACGAGACTTACATTTCAGAAAAACCTGCTGTATACGAGAAAGGCCAAATTACAACAACTTTAAATTGAGTTTAGGAATACTTCCTCTAAACTTGTGCTACTAAACCCTCTTAATTCAGGGAGCGAGTAAAAGAGCACCGTAGTTTAATTCAATTGATTCTGAAATCTCGCAAAAGACTTACGAGGTTTATGTTCCATAAAGAATTTATGTCTTTAAATTTACTTTAACGCCTTGAGTTACAGTGCCTCAAGATTAATGATAAGTTGCTTCTACGAAACTACCTTCGTTGCCTTTATTTTAAAGAATATAATACAGAAAACTGATTATTTTGCATTTTTGCATGTTCTTTATAGCTTTTTCTAAGTTTAAAAATGCTAGCATATTTATCACAAATGCCATATCTAAAAGAATTTTAAATGTCATATACTTATATTGTTTGTTTGAGATATAACTTTCTTGGAATAAATAGCCGAAGAAAAAAATACTCTATTTCTTATATCCCCTGAATAAATTTACATCTTATATAAAGTCTTGAAGTCACATTTCAAAATTTTATATATTTTAGATATTTATAGCTGGTTATGCATTCATAAAAATAAACTTTGAATATTATAAGCTATTTAGAGGAATTTTCGTTTTCTTAATATATATATATATATATATATATATATATATATATATAGTTTTATAAATCTCTACCATAGTGACAGAAATGATTGAGCGCCAAAGATAATGAAAAAGAGGCAAATATTGGAAATTAAAAAAAATATATGGTTGATGCAGAATAATATACTCATGTCCAAAATTTAGGTCACAAACATAAAATCTAGGAAAACTGATGAACTATTTCGCTGTGTTGCCAGGAAATTTAGCACTGAGACGTATTACAGTATGAGAAAGAATATAGCAAAATAACCATTTAGAAAATATTTTAATTTTAAATTAAGAGAAACGATATATCAAAAAGTGCAGAATCACGAATCAGAGATAATGCATTTAACTCGTTAAAAATCTGTCTAAATTGAAGTGTGATCACCGTGCACCGGTATACAAGCTTCTCAACGAGCTGTCATACGGTTTATGAGGGTGTCAATAAATATTTGAGGCAACAAAGACCGTTCTTCTAAAAGCACAACTTTTGACTTCTAGGGGGTCCTGGGAGGGAGACTACGCTGAGGAAGGGCTTTTCCTAAACCACCCCAAATTGGTTCAATAGACTTAGATCCGGAGACCTCTAGGGCCAATCCTTATGGCGAATATCCCCTCCCTAATGAAATTCATCAACAATATGAATTCTGTGTGGTCGCTCATTTTCGTCCAGAAAAATGTTGTCCAGGCTCATAGCACCCAGAAAGACTTCATTTAGGCTTCCAGGATCTCATCCGTATAGCGCTGTGAGTTGACAGTTCTCGCATCGAAAACGTACAAGGGTATACGACTGCTTAAGGTTTCCGACTACGTTCGGAACCGTTATTTTTCAAAAGAGTATAGATGGATAATATTTGTGATATTCAGTGTTACTTAGATTAGAAAACATATATAAAGTTGTTTTAAGAATATTATTGCAATAAAAAATTATTTAAGTACAATATTTTGACATAAAATGAGCATAGAAAGAACCATTTTAAAAACATTCTCCTTTTATGAAAAATGCTTCTATTATAATAATATTTTGCCTGTATATAGCTCAGACCTCTGTACAGAGGCTCAACTAGAATTTTTGAAATCTATTACTGAGAAGTGGATTTATCCTTATTTTACTGCAATGGTGAGGAGAAATTTTAAGGAAAAAAAATGCCGATAATTATTTTAATTGGTGGTAACTCTGAAAATAATGTGAATTTTCCAAAAATCCTAGTTGAGACTCTCTGGAGAAGTTTTTACTTTATATAAACAGAATATTATTATTTTAGAAGCATTTTGTATAAAAGGATGACGTTTTGAAAAAAAGTTATTCGAAGTTATTTTTTTACCAAAATATTGTAGTTAAATAATTTTTTTTGTCACAATGTCCTTAAACATTTTTATACATGTATTCTAATCTAAGTGACACTAAATATCATAAAAATTATCTATTCATGCGCTTTTGTAAAATCCCGGTGACGAACGTAGTCGGATACCTTAACATTATGCCGCCACACTCAAGGATTCTTTTGCCACGAAATTTGTCAGCTTTTGTTACGTAGGAGGGATGAAAGTGAGCTCCACTTTCTATCCAGATGAAGACTAGATGAGAATGACTTTGTCTGGGGAATTTCTACTCATCACTGAAAAGAACACGCCCCCATTCTTGTGGTGTCCACGACTGATTTTTTCAGCTCCACAAATATCCTGTCTTTCATAATACAGTAAAAGGGATACACACGACTGGACGCCGGGCATAAAGGACAGCCTTATCAAGACGGCCGTAGATCATTTGCCTGAAGATTCTTCTTCCAGACACAACAGCAAGGTCACAAGCAAGCTGAGGAGCTGTTGTCCAACTATGTCGTCATGCACTTAAAGCGAAGCAGCGATCCTGTGCAGATGTTTATGTTCTGTTGCGACGTTGGCTGACCATCCTGGTGACAGTACTACTTGTTTGGAATTGATTCCACAGCCGGGGGACCAGTTTTGGCCCACTTGTAACGATCGATCCACCTCCACTTGAGACTGACCAGCTTCAAGCCTGCCAACGGCTCTCCATCTCAAGGAATCATCTAAACGATTATGAGAAGTAATCTTCACTGAAAACAGGTTAACTTGTTTGTTTTAATGCAATATTCACAAAACTGCAGGAAAAAATCTCGAATGCTTAAATGGTCTCACTATAGTAATTCTGCAAAAATTAACGCTAAACAACACCTTTTTCTAAACTGAAGGTTGATAACGTACTACCTATGCTTCAAAATGTATAAAATACAATTTCTAAAAGTTTTTCTTTAGGTAATTAAAAATTATGGCGAAAGACATGTTTGTGACCTTAATTTTGGACATGAGTGTAAATATTGTTTCGCTTAGAATAGCTCTAAATACATAAAAATAATTTAAGTGAGGTGTAATGGTTTTTGTTTTAAAATAAAAATGGAGCTTAACCAATTTTGCTGCTAGCCAACCTCCCTCCCTTCTTGTTTATAATATACTATTGAAAATAATGGATTGAAGTTCTAAAAAAGGTAACTTGTCTAAAATTGCATTCAAAAAAAATCTTAGACCATTATGAATCTGTGTGCAAAATAAACAAGTAATTCCAAGATTCCGGATACAAATTCTCCTCTCTCTCTCTCTCTGATTCAAATAAAATTTTTCTTGCCGAATAAGCAAGATAAATGTAGTTTCTTAAAATAAAAATAATGTTTCAAATACTCTCAAACACTTTTATATAATTCATCAGAATTCTATGAATAAATAACGTTTTCTTCGCTATAAGTTATACTTTGCATGTGTTAAGAGTTCCAAAAGAATAACTAATTCCATGCAGCAGTGAATAACTTAGAAATTATTGGGTACCAACTCTGATGTAATTTTGGTGGCCGCGATAGCTTAGTGGTCAAGGTAACGGCCATGTGGCCGGCGTGTCATGTGTTCGAGCATAGTGCCGCTGAAGACCCACCGTGTAAGGGAAAGATGCACGTTAAATCTGTTGAGAGCTCAAACATCCCCACGTTGGTGTGGTGTGGTAGTTAGGAGAGGGGTGTCAGTTCAGGTGTCATCCTCATCACTTGATCATGGCTCAAAATTACGAGGTCCATCGGCAAAAGCCTCATGTTGCTGAACAGTGCTATACGTTAATATTCACTCACTCATTCACTGATGTAATTTTATGAAATCTGTATTTTAATTAGTGTCTTTTAAAAGTATTTGAATAAATACTACGTAACTATCAAAAATAGTTTAAATTTTCAAGAAAATGGAATTGTACGATCCTAAGAATGCTATAAAAATGTGGCATTAAATTTTAACACAATAACATGATTTACGATTTTAGGATAAATGCGCAATACTTTTAACTTCAGTGTAATAGTAATTTATTAATTTTCTCATTAGAAAATGAACTCTATGATTTAAATCAGTATTACCTTATATTTTGGCGCATTACGCGCACCTTTTTTTCACGAAGAAATCTGCAATGCACACGAAATGAAATAATTTATTGGAAGTACACTGCTGGGGCCACCGTAAATGCAACACCCTGAAGGAAGCATGCAAATAACATGACATTTTCGACATGCATTAGCGGAAGTGAGATATGCAAATGATTAGAATATCAGCGCAGATACACATAACACGCGCCTGTGGCGCCACCTTAAAGCGCTATTTAAGGCTTGGAGATTTCGTCGATTTCAAGTTCGTCAATTGTGTTTTTCATGTGGTTTTTCAAAAAAAAAAAGATCAGTTATGTCTCGTAGAAAACAGCGATCAGCTTTTGATCAAGTATCCGAGTTTGACAGAGGAAGGATAGTTAGTGGCCTACCGAGACTGTGGATTATCTTTCAGGGAAATCGGTAGTCGTGTTGGACGAAACCAAACAACTGTAATGCGGATATGTGACCGTTGGATGCAGGAGGGTACGACGGACTGACGTAGGCGATCGCATCCGCCTCAGTGTACAACTTCACGTGAGGACAGGCAAATTGTGCGCATGGTAGTGATGGATCACTCAGTCACATCACAAACCGTAGGACAGCACATTGAGTCTGTAATGCATCATTCAGTGTCTGCGCGAACCATTCGACGCCGTTTACAGCAGAGGGGTCTGTCCGCAAGACGTCCATTGTTTGGTCTACCCTTGACGCAGAACCACAGACGTCTCCGCCGCCAATGGTGCGATGGAAGAAGGATGTGAGTGGCAGAATGGAATGAAGTTGTCTTTACTGACGTGTCACGCATTGGTCTGCATCACCACGATGGTCGGATTCGAGTCTGGAGACACTGTGGAGAGAGGATGCTGAACAGCTGCGTTATGCACCACCACACTGGTCCTGCACCGGGTATTATGGTATGGGGCGGTATTGGATATCACTCTCGCACTCCTCTAGTACGCATTGCCGGTACTTTAAACAGCCAGAGCTACATCTCTGAGGTGTTGGAGCCAATTGTCCTTCCTTACCTTCAGGGCTTGGCCACAGTCATATTTCAACACGATAATGCGTGACTACACGTGGCACGCATTGTCCAAAGGTTCTTCGTTAATCACCAGATTCAATTGCTTCCCGGCTCGCTCTCCGGATCTTTCACCGATAGGAAACATGTGATTCATAGTTGCTCAACGATTGACCTCCCCCGATTGACCTCCCCCGATTACTCCCCCAGCTGCCACACCAGATCAACTTTGGCAACGCGTGGAAGCTGCTTGGTCTTCTGTACCCCAAGAACACATCCAAAGTATCTTTGAATCAATGCCGAGGCGTGTGGCAGCGGTGATCTCCAACAATGGCGGCTACTCTGGCTACTGATTCTGGCAGGAACCACACTTCACAGAAGTCTATAAATTTAATCATTTGATACTTGGTTAACATGTTATCTACAAAATAAATTTTGTTGTGCTATCTCTTGTCTTTCTTTGTGTTGCATTTACGGTGACCAGCAGTGTACTTCTGGAACTAAGATCTCAAAGAGCAAGAAATTAGGTGTTAGAATGTGGAAAAAACTACAAAAGGAAGCCAAATGTATCACGCCAATCTAGAAATATATGTGTGAGTGGCATGAAAGCATGAAATTAAATTAAACCTTACATAACTCAAATGTCATATAAAAGATGTAGTTTTTTTTAACAATCTATTTGGGAAATGGAAGATGATTATTTGTTTATAGATCAGAGTAAAAGCGGTGGGGTGAAGATGAAACAGAAATCTCGATGATGTTCTTGAAGGTATAAAGGAAGACAAATATGACAAACTTTTCATCACATCCAATAATGAAAGTTACTAATTTTTGTTACTAAATATGACTAATTTCTGTATAATACTCATTTTCCCTTTAATTTTAAATCGATCCTTTTTATACCCAGCATATAACGGGCAACCGCAAATTTCGATCTTGTTTTTTGTGTTAAAAGCGCGCGTTATACGTCAGAATACATGGTAAATCAAATAATTATTTGGAGGAAGCAAAGCATACGTTATTAACTCAAGAAAACAATCTCCTTTTTACAAAGTGTTACGGGTAAATCCACGATCTTTCCACTAAAAGTCCTTTGGGGAATATTGAGTCTTTAAAAATTATTTTATTATACAGCTTTCTCCCGAAGAAGAAAACCTGAGCATGCAAATTAAGTACTAGAAAAGACTAGTATATATAGTCTAAGCTTTCAGGTTAGAAGGAGAGATATGGTAGACTGCTAGTGGAGCAGTGATTAATCAAACATCAAACTTGAAGTGAGGCGCAGATTTTTAGTAACAGATAATTGTATTACTTAAGTCACTTAAGATTTAATCTAGATTAGGTAGCTATGAAGTCAAAGCTACTGAATTGACGCAAGTGTTCTAAATAACTAAAGTCATCTCATATCTTGTGCTAAGCGCGTTAATTGCTCTTCATATTTAATAATTGGGTGCATCTCGTAATTTTGGTTGATTAAATTTGTGTTGTGGTTAGTACTATGAACACATTGAGAGATTTTGAAAATGAATAGTCTTTCTCCCATTTCTCCCACACATTTAGACGCATCGGCAAGACCTTTACAAAAGGATTGATTGTTTATTAAGAATCCACTTAAAAGAGTAACTCGAAATGTAAGTTATCTCATAATTTTGAATCAGGATCGAGAAATGAGGATGACGCCTCTCTGAGATGTGTTTGGTATTTAACTATTTAAACAACATTACGGCAGCATGAATTTTGAACCTCGACTGATTTAATGTGTAGTAGTCCGGCCATTAGGGGAATCAGAAATCGAATCTGAGGAAACTGAAACAAAACTGGTCTCAAAGTTACGACCCTTACCCCTTGTCTATTGCGGGTGATTTGAGCAATGGAAGTTTACTGAAAAAGAAATGGCATGTTGTAGAAATTTTGAAGTCAAATATTCAATTATTGTCCTAATCAATTAGCCCTGAATCCAAGCAACTAGGTTCATCAATAGTTTTTCTCCAAATAATTCTAGAGGGATGCTAATTTAAATACAAATAGATCCTTGTAAATACGAACATTAAGTAAATTTCGCATTTATCTGATTCCAGCTTCTTATCACGTATTGAATAACTGGAAACTTCATATATATTCTAGGTTTACTTTGAAGATCATTGAAAATGTATGTGAGTATTTTCTTACTTTTATTACTTTAAAAGTTTATGCATGATTTTCCTTGAGTTTTTTGAATTTGTTGTCTGTATACTTTTCAATTTCTCTTCTTTACTAAATAGTTGAAGTATTTTATGCATAATTATCCTTTTAATCATATTCATCAACTAATGTTTTTAGATTTGATTAAAGTAATGTACACCTTAATCAATTCTTAAATAAAAAGTGAATTTATTTTGTGGCATTAGTAGCTTATATTAAAATATCTATCTGATAATTTGTTGAAAGGACATTTGTAGTTAACAACACGCTCACTAGATGGCACCTCATTGATTGTATGATTGAGATGTAAATTTATGTGTGGATCTGACTCCTCGAGCTTTTTTCTTCTTTTTTTATCTCCAGTACAAGTATTAAATTTTTTGAGAATGCTCAATTTATCTAAACTCACCCAAAACTATTAATTCTATTATTAGAATTTGAGTGTTGGAATCAAAAATCGGCTTTCATTTTATTTGTTAAGTCAATGAAATTTGTAAAAAGCTTCAAGTGAAAAAAGTGCTAAAAATTAACAAATTAACATCGAGTTAAACATTTCAAACGAGTTTAATGAACAAAGGAATTGGTTTTGAGGTTTTAGTGGAGTTAAAAAAATCACTTAGGTATCAAATTTACTCTCCCATTTCTTATCTCCCATTAATTTACCCTGATTCTAACAGTTTTTTAATTTTTTATTAGTTATTAACTCTTCTATAAGGATATATTTTTACAAAAAGAGATAAATGTGACAGATTAAAATTTTTCCAGATTTTTTTCTCTTAGACTTATTAATGTCAATATATGAATAAATCACTGAAACATGTAATTTTAGATTTATGTGACAACCTTACAATCTCGAGTCTAAATAAGCTTTAGTTAAAATAAATACAAAATGTCTAATATTAGATGAAATAAATTACAATAGCACTTAAATGTTATTTTTGTTTACTTGTTAGGTGGATGAAGGAAACCATTATCAAAATGTCCTATCTTTTAATATTTGAAATAGCGAACGCAAACAATTGCCAAATGCAAGAATTTGTCATCATGATCATCAATTATACGCCACATATTAGAATTTTCCTTTTATTTTTACAAGGAAATAAACTTACAGTAAATAAAATTAAAAAAAGTTTTAAATATATTGTTTTCAATACATCAGAAGCTTTCAAAATTATTCCCCAATCTATTTTTGTAATGTCCTTAAGTTTTTGATGCATCTTTTGATCTTATCCATAGACTAACATAAGCTCAAAATGGGATAAATTTTGATGATAAGTTTAGGATATTATTTTTTAGTTTGGGATCATCTATAGTTAAAATATTTCGAATCTGAAAATACTATTGATTAAATATTTACTATTCGAACTAATTTTGTAATGCGAAAATTCTTTTCACGATTACCAGAATGGAAAATTGTAGTTAAAATTCCTATGATTTCTCTAATTTTTTTCCCATTGTCCTGTCCAAGAAAAAAAAGTTCTTTATTTCAAAGAAAATAAAAATATTGGGGTTATATTTGAAATTATATAAAAATGCTATATGTGTGTATGGTATCATTAAAAACTAAATAACAATCCTGAAATATTCCTGATTCAAAACATTTATTATTATAACTGTATTTTTTTGTTCCGTTAAAGTTTTTCTACATCAGAAGAAATAATAAAGTATTATTAGCTTAGCAATAACAAAAACAGTTAATATTCTAAAGCGAGTATTTTTGTTTACATTAGCACTGGAATTCACAGTAAGTCGTTAGTTGTCCCTATTTTTTGAAACAGAACTAATGTCCTAATTTTTTACGAATAAATGAACTTTGATTCCATTTTCATTACTTGAAAAACGCTTTTACAATGCCTTAAGCCTTCTAACAAATTTCTGCAAAATGTGAATGTTATATTAACGTTGCACTATAAAGCAACATGAGGTTTATTAGTGACGCACCTCATAATTTTGAGCCTTGGTAATTTCTGTAGAAGACAATATACAATATATACAGCGTGCGCAATTAAATTTGATCATGAAATACTTTCAGAGCTAATTGTGTAACTTAAAAAAGACTAATTTGAGTTTCATTTAAATCTGCATATTTTTCGTAAAATTTAATAAGGTATCTATTAAGAAATCGTAAGACTTCTTATGAAAATTAACATAATATACATCACATCAGAAACATTATGAAATGCAGGGGTTAAAATTTCGCGAAAGCCTTATCCAAGAAGCAAAAGTAAACATTTTGATTAAGTTATTTATAGTTTATTTGAAGACGTTTCGGAGTAAAGATCTACTTCAGCGAGAAGTGAGTATTAGAGTACCTATATATACATGTAAGGATAATTAAATTAGATTAAAAATTAAATTCCCTATCTAGCACTTGACTCATCTTTCTCAGTTCCCATATTCAAGTATCAAACTAATCACTCATTTATTTCTTCCGAACATATGGCCTAGCCAATAAACATGTCTAATTCCAGATCGTTAGGTTTAATAGTCAACATATGTCAGCATTAACTTGCAAGCACACTCTTCAAAGCAGCGATACTTACCATATGTTTTTCAAGTGTTATCCACTTGAAACCATCACCATGGCGTGCTTTTTCCTCACTGCTCACAGTGTCAGAAGAGATGTCGAAACGATTGAATAAAGATCTCCTTTTTTAAACTTTAATCTGATTCTGTCTTAAAAATCATGACAGAATTAAAGCCGGCAGGATCTTATTTGCCATTAACTTTCAAATATTAACGTAAAAAACTAATCTTTTCTATAAAATAATTTTAATATAAAAACTAAAGCCAGCGACCATAATAATTGATATGGAGAATTTGACGGAACACCAAATGCACCATATGCCAAAATGCTGAAGACGACGGATTGCCGGAATAAAAAATGTTACAGAAAAAAAAAACGCGCTAGTGAGAGAGAGATCCCCGAAAGAACATCTCTCTTAACACCGAGAAGAGAGCAGTGTTTACAGCCGAACGATATTCTGTTTTTGCTGAAGAGGCCATCCAGTTTACTGTGAATGGAAGAAACATTCGAATGGCGAAAAAAGAAACAAAACAAAAAGAGAAGCGTGGATTCCCCAACTCAGTGTTGAAAGACGTCAATCCCTTCCACCAGAATAATAATAAAAAAAATGTTCTTCTCTGAATAGTATTATGAATTAGTTTCAGTGATACAATGATGGAAGGACCAACAGTACCAGAAAAAAAAATCTTTTTCGCCGGAAAGTCTGCACGGTAATACTGTGAAATAGTGAAGCAACAACATTGAAAAAAAAAAAAAATAAATAAAATTTTACTAGTGAAATAACGTGACAACAGCATCTGGATTACCGTTCACCAAGGGTTTCTGGCGCTGCAAAGTGGAGGTCAGTTAAATGGTATATTTCCAATTTTAGTAACATTGAAGAACTGAGTTTTGCTGAACAGAACTTTACGAAAAAGAATAATATATGATATGATATGGTATTTAATTTTTATAATATAGTTGTGTTATAAATGAGATATTTTCTTTATATTTTAATTGAGTAAACAAAGTATATAGGTTTAGTCATACAAAATTTTGAGAAATTTTAATATACTTCTCATAATTTTATCTTAAGATGTCGAATGAGTTAAGAGTTATGATAGAAATTGGTGTTTTAAAGTGAAAGATATAAATTAAGTTTTTAGAAAAATGACTAATGAGAGAACTAATACTAGAGATATTGATTTTTATAAGAAACAAAAGTAAAGTCAAGTTGTATTCTTTTTTTCTCCATTGAATTCAATTGTTTTGTTAATTATTTTATTCAGCAGTAATCTTATTACATGCCATTAAATTTTTTTTTCATTTTGAAATTGCGTGTTTTGATATACCGGCCATATATCAGGATTCATTATTTCTTAAAATTTTCCTTATCTAAAACTAAAATTAACTTAATAACTTGAAGTCTAATTTTGGATATTATACAGTGGATAAGGGAGAATACAATCATTATAGTTTTGTATATGTCTCGAAATATTAAGAGGACAAACTTGTTTAGTTTGATATGTACACCTCTCATTGTTTCTTATCAGCATCCCTGAACATCTGTGAGTTGATGACGCAGATTTCTCAGAGAGATGTGTTCAAAATTAAGTAAGGTGATACAGTTTTATTAGTGAATGTGTGATGCAAGAGAAACTCAAGAATTTTTGTCTATGAAATGTATTTTTAGAAGGTTACGGAAAGATTCAAAATATTGCATGCGATATTAAGTTACAATGAATATTGTGAAAAATTTTCAGAAATACTAAAAGTTATTATTGAAGTGAGTCCACTTTTCCGACTCAAAATAATAAAAAAGAGCTCTTATATTCTTATAATTTTTATATTTTATAACGCATATGAAATAAAACATTGTTTATTGTGTTGAATAGTGCATAGAAGTTGTGTGTTATACACCGTTTTCATATTATTAATAATTTCCTTTTGTTGGTGTCTATGTTTTTTTTATCTTTTTAAAAATGTATTTCATATATGCAAAATTTAGTGTATCAATGGCACCAGAGTAGATTTTTATACAAAATTATTATTTCAACATTTGTATGATTTCATGTATTTTTATATTTACTATCTTATTGTTTGATATATTATTTTCCAACTTAATTTTTTTTGAAAATATCTACCAGCTATAATACGAATCTATTATTATGAAGGAATAGGAGGAAACGCGAGCTCTTATTCTAGATGTCGAATAGATTTAAACAAGCTAATCTTCAATTATATGTATGGAAATTCATGTTTATCAATTGATATGTTGGAAGTGTCCTTACTGTGTTTGTTGTTATAGTTTCGTTTATTATATTGCATTTTGATTTTAGTATTTCTATTGCTTAAATATTTCTACTGTGTGTAATATGTCTTTCTAAATAACTATGTATTGTTTTTTGTTTGTTGAAAATTGATTAAATTTGTAAAGAGAGAAAAAACCACGCTATGACTCCCTTTTAAAATTGGGGGGCAAATGTAAGAATAATTAAATTAGATTAAAAATTAAATTCCCTATCTAGCACTTGACTCATCTTTCTCAGTTCCCATATTCAAGTATCAAACTAATCACCCATTTATTTCTTCCGAACATATGGCCTAGCCAATAAACATGTCTAATTCCAGATCGTTAGATTTAATAGTCAACATATGTCAGCATTAACTTGCAAGCACCCTCTTCAAAGCAGCGATACTTACCATATGTTTTTCAAGTGTTATCCACTTGAAACCACCACCATGGCGTGCTTTTTCCTCACTGCTCACAGTGTCAGAAGAGATGTCGAAACGATTGAATAAAGATCTCTTTTTTAAACTTTAATCTGATTCTGTTTTAAAAATCATGACATATATATATATACTGGTGTGCAAAAATTAAGGACGAGACGGTTTTTTCAATATAACTTTATACAAAAGCTTTCCAAATCAACACATTTAATACCGTAAGATCCCCAATACGTAAGGACATGTGTAATATGTAAGCAGCACTTACTAAAAGAGAAATCAGAGGGATAAAAGAAGCTTTATTGAAAAAGTAGCATGGAGCGCAATGCGACTGAAGGCCGAAACATCCCTGTGATGGGTGTCCAGCAAGAAACATCCGGCCTTTAGTACGGGATATGATCTCCCCTGACTGCTAGGCAGATTTCACAACGTCTGTCCATGCTGAGAATAAGGGTGTCAGAGAGTTGTTGAGGCATTGCTGCCCATTCGTCTTGCAGCGCCAATCGAAGCTCCCTAATCGTTACTGGTGGTAAGGTACGAGCTGCCAAGCGTCTGCCTAGAAAATCCCATACATGCTCGATGGGATTGAGATCCGGAGATCGTGCCGGCCAATCCATACGTTCAATATCCTCACTCTCTAAGAGCTGTTCGGCAGCTACTGTGCGATGACATGGTGCATTGTCGTCCATGAAAAGGAACTGCAGATCCATAGCGCCTCTAAAAAGACGCACATATGGAAGAAGAATCTCGTTACAATAACGGGTCCCGTTGACTGAACCTGCGTCGAAGATGTGAAGGTCTGTACGACTACCAAGCATGATGCCTCCCCAAACGAGAACACCGCGACCTCCATACCTGTCCCTTTCAATGATGTTCGAGGGATGATTGCGGCTTCCCCGCTCTCTCCAGATGAGTATGCGATGAGAATCGTTACTCAAACTGAATCTGCTCTCATTTATAAAGAGTACTCGTCCCCATTCATTGTCTCTCCAATTACGGTGTTCCCGGCACCACAGAGAACGCCTTCTCCGATGGGCAGGCGTTAAAGGTACACACCGTACAGGGCGTCGTGCAAACAGACCACCACCGTGCAGTCTTCTGGCCACGGTAAAACGCGATATCGGTCGTCCAGTCGCCTGTGTCGTGTGTCTAGCGATTTCTCCCGCTGTCTGCCGCCTGTTTCTTCTGGCCTGTAAGACAATGTACCGGTCATCTGCGGGTGTGGTTCCTCGTGGACGACCACTACTGAACCCCCGGATAGCTGTTCCTGTAGTTTGAATTTACCTCCAAAGTCGTGAAACGATGCTGTGAGCAATTCCGAACTCTGCAGCCACACTTGTCACACTGCGGCCTTCCTCCAACTTCCCAATTATTCGACCTCGGGTAAAAGCATCCAGATGTCGTCTAACAGATTGATTATTCGCCATTTCTCGCTGAGGCAGCAACTCGGTGTGATTTTAACTGCTATACGGCGTGCAATCTCTTTGCCAGAAATACTGATCTTACACCGACAACATGCTTTATACTACTCAGACACTTCCCCATTACGTCTACCTACATATCTGCGCATGTGCTACCGTACATCACCTTACTTAATCTCCTGATTGGTCTTTCTGTCCACTCTGCCTCTTCGTTCAGCTGATATGCTAATTTTTCGACTTCGTCCTTAATTTTTGCACACCAGTGTATATATATATATATATAATATAGCTTTAAAACATTTCTTTAATAGGACCTATTCTTTTTTGCTCAATTCAAACATAAATAACTCGATTTGAGTGTCATTAAACGTTTTTCAATGTTGTGCTGCTTATTTTTGTAATCTTGTGAATTAATAGCATTTTTGTGTGTTTACATTCTCTTTTATTTCTTTTCTTCTATTAATTCTTTTAATATGATAAATGTTAACATAATTATTAAAATATCTTCTGTGTGTTTTTAGTGTTTAATGCACTTACTACAAGACATTTGTTCCAGTGTATGATAACGTTAAGGAAACGTAAGAAAGTCCTTTAGGATAATCAGCATTGAAGCATTTCATGTAGAGGTTTCACACCAGTATTTTCATAATATTAGAAACTGCTTTCTTTAATTATTTTCAAATTGACATCATTAAATCCATGCAGGTAAACATGTAACATATAATTTGACACTGCACCATATAGATGCTGTTTTGAAACTGAAATAAATACGTTTAATTGAGCAACAGGAATTTCCACAAATTGTCATTTTAAGCAATATTTTTCATTATTATTTAATTATTAACTTAACCATTCAGTGATTTATAATTAAAATCAATCTTTGTTTTTCTAATATCTTGTGAATTTTTAAATTTAAATTATCAAAATTTTCATTTCTTAACTTTAAATTCAAATTTAGAAATATTTGTGGAATTTAATTTCGTGGCTGTTTGTGTAACCTTACAGGCACGTGTAATTGAGTTGAGAAACAATTCGATTAGTCCAAACAATTTGGGAATATTTTATTTATTTATATAATTGCAAATATTTCTACAATAGAATTTTGATTAAAAGAGTTTTCAGTAGATATTTAATATCGTCACATTAAGTAGAAAGAAAGATAGCAGGGGGAGGTGTAATAAATATTAGTAAAGCTTGAAGGTTGTTTCAGCTCACAAAAGATAGCTATTGAAGGATTTCCTATTCTTTTAATAAAGATTAATACTTATCAAATTAGTTTTCAAATGTCTTTGATTTCAATAAGAAATTATATTAATTTGAATAGATTTCAATTATTAGCAGTTTGAGTTTTAATTTTTCACCATCCTAGAATTTATATCTTGAGGAGTTTGGCAATAGGATAATTGAATTTTCCTAAATCTTACTCCTCTATAAAGAAATTTAAACAAATTTATCTATTCATTCTGTTTTATCCCCTAAAAATAAATATTACAAGAGTAATAACCATATTAAGTTTTACACGCAATTTATATTATTATTGAGAGTAGTACATTGTTTTAGTTTTGTTATATTTTTTTTAAAAACAGTGTTTTATTTTGAATATAATATTAATTGTAGTGCCTTTTTTTTTTATGCAATAGTTAGCCAACATTTTTAAGTCAAAAAATAAAAATAAATAGAAAATGATAAACAGCTTATAGCGCTTAATTTATGACTATTTTGAAGAAATGCTGTATAAATACTTCAAAACAGTAAACATAACGTTACTTATAAATTGATTTCTTTCTTTCAATAATACAAGAGAAGTAATAGAAAAATGATTGCAAATAGATTAACTTGAAAAATTAATAAAAATCGAATAATAAATATTCTCATCCTACATATAAACTAAAAAATATGACAATATATTGTCAGAATAAAATAATAAACTTTTTTAGATGTGGAATTTAATAATTTTGTCTGATTATAAAGAAAACTATATTCTCCGTATATAATATTATAAGCAGATACAACTTAATTCAATGTTGTTTAGTCAAAATTAAACTAGTCATTATTTTATTGGGTATATATAATTAAATTTACCTTTTACATTCTTTATTTACTAAACTGAAATATTTTGTATTGATTTACTTTTTCAGTTGCTTGGTTATATAAAATTCTGAATGCCACATTCGTATTTTACACATTCTTTTGCTTACGCAGTTGTAAATGATTTAAAGTTTAAAATATGGGGAATTACATTTCAACTGCATTCAATATTCCTCATAATTCATAGTACTAAATGTAGACGGCAAATTGTATTGACTTGTACTTTCTTTACAGATGATTTATAGTTAAATAAAACAAAGCAATATTTTTCTCTATACAATACTTGTTACTTAACTTAGTTTTCTCTCACTTACATATTATTTACAAGCCATTCAGAAAAAGCTTTGCTTAGACGTTTATATATATATATATATATATATATATATATATATATATATATATATATATATGTATAATATATTAAATTTCAATATGTATATCATATCTTGCATATAAAGCAAAACAAGTGACATAATGGTCTAATTTTCATTCACTTTCCTATTTGTTTTTTTAAAATACTCTGAAATTGATGTTTTCCAAAATTATAAGTATGTAGGTAAAGTGTACAAAACAAATGTGAGTGGAAACTTAATTGTGAATCATAAAAAATTATATAACTCTAATAGGATAGATTTTAAGTAGAATGCTGTGATTCTGAGTAGGCGGTTTAAGTAAATTTTCCCCTGATCTTATAATTTTTAAAAAATATAAAAGGAACAATTTTAGAAAAAACAATCGAAGGTAAACATTATAATTTCTGTCATTTGATCTACTACAAGAAGGTAAAAGCAATAAATTCAAATTCAACGATACTCTTTTATTTTATTTCATGAAACAGGTAAACTTTTTCTTTAAATGTAAAAATGCATTTGAAAAATAGCCTTTGTTCGTAATTGCGACTGTAATATACCAATTCACCTCAAAAGTTATATTTGTAAGTTTAAACTCAATTTTACACACATCAGTTTTAGGATAAAGTATTAGCTGTCACATTTATTACAAAGTATTAACTGTCACCCATTCACTGCGAGGCAAATTTAGAGCGTTTTCCTCTTCCAAGGTTTTATTTTAAAGAAAGCATGACATTTTTTACTAAATATGATGATATAAAGTTACTGATATAATATTGCAATAGCATGTACAGTAATTTTTATTGAAAAAAAACACTTCGAGATAATTTGTAGCTGGCGTCACTGAATAAGATTTCTGAGCTGAGTGCAACGTATGAGTTATCTCGTAGTGGTTTTTTTTCAATAAAAATCTTTATATACAAAGATTTTTTTTTCATTTGCTTGATTTTACAAGATCGTCACCTAATTTCGTTTGGCAACAGTCAGATGGGCAATGTTATGTCAGATTTTTATTCAGAACTTGTAATGTGATCTTCGTTGGGAAAAACCTATAAGGCGATGGTAGTTACAAAGAGTTGTAAAATAGTGAAAAGAAACTAATAAGTAATAATTAGCAGACTACAGGAAAACCATCTGTTGATACAAAAAATCGCTCTATCCTACTACGAAATTTTCCTGCAGAATGCATACAAGTTCTATAACCAAAGAAATCTAGGGAATAAAAAGATGAGGATGCGTCAATTTAGGGAATCCATTATTATGCATTTATTTGATGGCGACGGCAGCAATGCAGGAGAAAGCAGCAAGTATAATACAAATACAACAACTGAATTTCAAAGGATGCTTACAAAGCCATGTCGAAAGTGTACAAAGCAAAAAAAAAAAAAAAAACAAAACAAAAAACAAAAAAAAAAAACAATAACAATAAAAAAAAAAACATAAGGAGAATAGATTTTTCCCCCATGTCCCAACAACCCAACACTTTGTGCGTTGACCTTTGCTGTATAGCTCATCACACATACAGCAACAACAATAAAAAAACTTTTATAAAAGTTTTATGAATAAATTTATAAATGTATAATTATTATGTTATAATCTAGTCGTCTAAGTTATAATTTTAACAATAAAAATTGATAATTAATATGTTTTTTGCTCTAGATAAAAAACTTCATTCATCTCCTTTCTAATAATTTCTAACTCAAATGGAGATATTTAATCAATCTAAAATTGCAGCACACACTACGAGATATCTCGCGCAGCTGGTAGTTTTGATACTCACGCTTGTTTCGAGATATCTCATAGATGACAGTGAAAGGGTTACAAATACACTAGAAACTAATAAATTTAGCATCTAATATAAAAACAAGAGTTAAAAAATTAGAGATAAAACATACCGTAAAATCCGGTGTATAACTGGCACCTATACTTTCAAGCTGAATTTTTAAATTTTTTTAGATATGTTCGCCGTATAAAACTCACTTCTTTTTTAATGAAGAAATCTGAAATATTAGTATACATTGTTTTTATGTTTTGAAGTAATTTATTTGAGGTATTATGCCAGACTTTTGAAAAAATGGTATATTTCTTGAATTACAACTCTTTTTGTTCATAAGGCAAGTCGTTTCCTTTAAATAAACAGTGTTTCAATACATCCAAAAGTAAATTAGTTTTATACTCATTTTACGGTATTAAATTTTAGCTCTTACAATTTGACACTTGAAAACATACCAAAAAATGCTAATACTTTAACACCTTAAACAGAAAATGTTTTATGCAATCATTTAAACAACTATTTCATACACAATTTCTCAAGACAAATATCACATGTACTTTAAGAAAGTTACTGATCGGTGTAATGTGAACATATTAGCTTCTTTATTTGACTTGAAATGAGTTTTCTGATAGCTTCTCTCTTCCAAGAAAGTTTTAAGCTGAAAAAAGATGAATTACTCGCATACAAAGTATCATTCTGTAATGTTCTTCACTTCAAAAGATAAAAATTTTTATCGTGATGTTCAAAATTCTAAGACATTTTAGTTTAAACTATATATGTATTCTATTTTTCTGTACTTAAGCGTAGAATTTAGAATGAGAAATGCTTTCGAATAATATGCAGTGACCGATGAAATGCTTCTGTGAGCATCTGTGAAACGTAGCCAGACAGTGTGGTTGCCAGAATATCTGTTTAAACAGACAAATGATTGCCATCAAATAAACAGTGTGGCTTTGCTTTAGATACATAGTTCGCATTGTTTTCATATGCGGAAACTAACACCAATTATAATCAATTTTGAAGTTAGTTAAAACATTATTTATCATATAACGTATAAGAGAGAAATGAATATCTTGTAAACTGGATATTAAATAATTTTTAACTGTGGTTATGCGAAGTGTTATTTTTTACATAGAAATGGAGTGACTATTTAAAAAGGGCTAAGTTTATTTACAGAACATATAAAGTGTAAACATTATTACATAGTCTTAAAACCAAAGTGCTTCAGCGATCGTCTTGTCATTTTAAATCAGTTACATTGGAATTTTCGTGGTATTTTTATGCTCGTATAATGCACATGATGATCTGTTTATTTGAAATCGTTTTTTTTTAAAATTTTTGCATCCTTATTGGTTCGAAGAAATTATGAAGGGATCTTCCTTTCTAATTTATGGAATGAATGAATTAAATTAAAGGTTGTTATTAAACGTTGCCAATCATCTAAAAGATGAATTTTAAATCAATATTAACCAAGTGAAAAATATTCAAAATCGTGAGGATATCTTTGTTTAATAATTAAAGTTGATAAACAAGATCATGAATGAGTGTGTTTTAAATTTCATGGTGCAGGAGCCAATTCTGGCTGTTTTCTATTTTTAAATTGATTCTAATTTAAAAATTTCAATTTTTTATGAAAATGATTCTCTCATGGTAATTTTTGTGATACATATACTAACATTCATAATTTTTTGAGAATTTAATCATGACATTTGATTATTTTTCATTTTATGTATTTTTAAATATTTACCTTAATTTATAATATGTTTTCACTAGTTATACAGTGCTAGTAATTTTAATTCAGTTAAACAACACTATTTAATAAAACTAAAGTTAATAGGAGTTCAATGTGCTTCAATTTGGAGGAATAATGTTTAAATGGAGTTAATAGTGCTTAAACAATAAGAAGATTTAGTTATATTATAGCGCACATATCCACGTACGTAATTTTTATACAAATATAACTCTCGTTATTTTATGCTAATATAATATGTGAATCTGAAAGATTAACTCTGTGAGTTTTATATTATCAATAAATAAAATAACCTGCAACGCCCGCTTCCAGCTAATTATTTCACTAAAAACTGTCCATTGTGGATCAGTAAATATAAAATTGTGAATGAAAAATATACATTTTCCCACTCCATGTAAGCTATTGTAAGTTTTTAAAACTAGTTATATATCAACTCTGGTAATGTGAGACTTTTGGTATACATCTATCATCAAAGTGCATTACGAGCATGTTCCTTTTTTTAAAAAAATAATTAATATTAATACGATACACAGTACATATTGGGATCTTATTCATTAAAATCATGGAGGAAATCAGTTAGGAAACCGACTACAGTAAAGAAAAATGAATCTATTGACGTTTAATATATGTTTAGTATAACAGACTTAACACATAAATTAAATGTATATATAGCTACTTAAGTATATTTGATGGAAACATATCTCAGAATAGTAACTTTATAAACATTAATTAGGTTAAGGCTCATTACAGTAATTAACAATATTATACGACACGTTACTAAAATAGACACTTCCTATAAAAGCGATCCAGATGTCTCCACTTTCCTCGTCTTTTTTGAAATGCATATTAATCACAGATATTTAGGAAATACGCTTTTAAAATGCATACACTATCTTCATTATTTGAACATATTTTAGTACAATTCTGGCACTGGATATGCTCTGGTTTAAGGAGTACTTTTTTGTTTGGGTATTAAATTGCTGGAGTAACTAATAAATATACTATTTATCACACTTTTTAGCTAATTTGGAGCATTTTTTTCATACATATAAAATAAACCAAAAATACTCCTTACTATTATAGTGATGTTCGAAATTAGAACCACACGCCTTTTTAATTTAGTATATCTATTCCGAACACTTTTTTCTTGTATCATACATCAACAATGGCAAACAATAAAAAGAAAATTGAACTGAATAAATAAAATTATAAGAATATAAATTACATTTCTTAGGCTGCTTAAATTGATGGAAATGACACAAAAAGTATCAAGTAGGATCCAATGAATTGAACAAAACTTGGCCAGTTTTACAGGTACTTAAAGATAAAGTATAAAGTCGAAACAAAGAAAGACGTGGTAATTTTTATAGCAACTGTAGGACGACGTTAACTTCCAATGGTGGAAACTCTTTTTTGGAGGGCTATTACAAAACTCTAAATCTTTTTTTGTGAGAGAAAACCCCTTAAATAATATTACCAATAATAGATGTGGCTTGAGTTTTGGTTTCATTAATACAATAGTTCATGATTTCTGCTTAAAGGAAAGTATAAATATTTTCCTCTTAAAAGTTGCTTTAAAGTTTTTTTATACTTTGAATTGTTAAAATAACTTTCTATCCCGTTATATGTTTTACTATTTTATCACAAACTTCTAGGACTTTTTCGTCTGTCTGCTAACTAAACTCCAATGGAAAGAATAATCTAAGAGGCGGTATTTCGACATCTAGAGTTTTTGTTTGTTAAATCTACATGTATGCTAGGTAGATTAACCGTGAAAAAACCATTTGCATACTTTTTTTCCTTTTCTTAACTCTTTTCTCGAAGCTACTTTGCTTTCAAAATTTGTTCGACTTCATTTTTCACAAACTATTTTCAACAAGTCATTTAATAATGCATATGACAATTGCATATTTTTTTTATCCTCAAAAAGATTAGCATAAAATTTAGTTAATACTCCAAAAATGTTTTTAACTTTTTTTAAATTGAAGGTATAATCTTTATGGTTTACATTGAAGGTATACGGCAGCAGAATTAATTTAATTTAATTTTTTATTTTCACGTGCTTTTTGTATTCTGATTTTTAATACTTATCTTTAAATTGCTAATATATATATAGATATAGAGAAAGCAAATTCTTTTCTTAATTTACAATACATATGGGTATTGTAAATAAATACTAATATTATACTAATTATTTATTAATATATGCTAATTATTTGTTTTTCCCTATGCATTTAGCTAACAGCAAATTGCTCTGATAAAAGAAACAAAGAAGCACTTTATATACATTTTCACGTTATCAATGATTAATTTAAGCTTTTTAATGCATAGATTTACTGTGAATTAAAAATGAAAATTATAAGGAAAAATAAAATACCAATGATTTAACTAAAGTATTTAATGAATATTTTTATGTAGCATTTTTCCCCGTATTTTCTGGTGTATAAGATTCACCCTAAATGCAATGGAAATTCTGGAAAAAAAAATAATATTTAAAATAAAAGATTAAAATGCTATACTTAACGCAACAGAACGTTTTTATTAGTGCACTGATCTTTCAGAAACCTGTAAATTCTATAATGCTGCCATTTAACTCTTCCTCTCTCATAAATGTCATCATTAATTTGGGTATGTGTGATAATGAAAAGAGATCATTGCAAGTTATACGTTCATTATATAAGACGCAAGGAAAAATTTCTAAGCAAAAAAAAAACAAACAAACAAAAAACAAATGTATCTTACAACTGAAAAATAGAAAAGAAATATATAAATTTTTCATCGTCACTTATAAATTTTAAATTATATCTTTTGTTACGATTAATTGACCATTCATTTTCCCATTGATTTGCTTCTATTTTGAGTCTCGTAAATATCAATTCTATATAATTTTTTCTTTGTTGAAAATGACTAAAACTGGGGTGGCCAACCCGAAGCCCACCTTTAATAATTTTGCAGCCCGCGAGATTCATTACAACTGTTCAAAATATGATTTATTTGTGCAAAATTTTTGTTTTTAGTGTAGTATTTTGTAACAAATATGTGTCCCATAACTGTTTCCATTTTATTACATTGATTCCATTTTTATACATACTTAGAAATGAGAAGTATTACATTTCAGTGATCCCCCACAGCATCATGCTTGATTCCTGCAACTTTATTGCGCTGCTTATTGCTAGAGTTAGGCATATTTGATAATTGCATTATTATTATTAGATTATTTATGTTTTTATACATGAAAGGTAAGGAAAACAATAATATTAATTCATTTTTATTTTAAATTTTCACTGCAATAAATGTTTGTAATGGGTCCAAATCAAAAATTTTATATGTAAACTGTGGGATTATGTTTTACCGAAATGGCCCGCAAGGTCATTTGGGTTGGCTATTCTTGGACTAAAAGGATAAATCAGAAATTATTATTAGTTATTTAAATATTAACTAACTAATCATCAGGAATTTTATGCGTAAAAATGCAGAATGTTGCAATTACAATATTATTTAACATGTGTGTTTCACTGATTAAAAATATTTTTGTTTGCTGTTAAGTATTCTAAATTTTTAACCAATACCGCTTACGGTGACCCCTATTTTAGATCAAAATATATTCAAATTTTAAAACACATGAGACGGTTTACTCACATTTCGAATGTTATGGTAGTTATTTTAAAAAGGCATAGAAAACAACTCAGAAGTATTCTATTTCAATAAGTTTACATATTTTTCTCTTATAATTTCTCATTTTCATTGTGGAAATGGTAATTAAATATGAAACTCTATACTAAATTCTTCTACTGAGATTTTAAATTTTGAAGTAGATAAGGAATTGGAAAATCATAGAATCTTGCACAAGCTAAGAATAAGAGCTCTGTTGAAGTAGAATGAAGAAGAGCATTTTTATCAAAATTTGATCCTTACATAGAAGAATAAGAAAGAGATGTTAGACTGAAATTGGATTTTGCCGTAACTGGTTTTATGTTTTTATAGTGTTCTTTTCTTTCTTCCACTTTCATTTTTGTTGGATTTTCTGAGTAGTTTTAGAGAGTGAGAGTAAAAGGGATTGTATGTCTAAGAGATTTTACGCTTATTAGCTATTTCAGCTTTATTTAACCGAAGATACTGTTGTAAGTCAGCCTTTCGAAAGCTTTAAAATTATGCTAACTATTCTTAAGTCAATTGTTTTGGATAAGTCTCGACTTTTCAGAAGTATAATTGAAATAAATTGAATGGGAATACTCAGATTTATTCAAAAGAAAAAACAATATTTTGAATGTTTCGACAATAATTGATAATTTAAAAATATGCAGTAAGTTTTTTAAGCGCAATTTTTAAAGTAAATAATGAATATAAGTTTTGGAAAAGCTAGAGTTTAAAAATGATAAAATGGAACAATAAAAAATTTACAATCAGTTTTTCAATAATTATATATGGAGTTCTTTAAATTTAAAAAGCAGTCGAGAGAGAGAGAGAGAGAAAGAATATATTCTTTGAAACTTTTAATAGATCTTTACTATTTATAGTTAAATATTGTCCCATTAGATGTTTTTAGAACAATTTTGAATCATTCATTCTGTTTTAAATATGTATTTGATGAAAATTTTTAGAAAACAGCCTCAAAACTTTATGATTTAAAAATGGCTTTGATGCTTGAAGAACTTCATTAGGACTATTAGAGAAAGAACGGATACTTTAAAAATATACGAAGGACAAAAACAAAAAAAAAATAACTTTAAAATTTAATTAACTCAAATGAAATAAAGTTTAGAGAAACAAATAAATTTTATAAAGACAAGTAAAAGGGAATTAAATGAACAACTAACTTAAAAATAAGATTAAATAAAAGCTTTTCTATTCTTTACCATATGTAAGCATTTATTTTTTCTAATCGTATGATTATTTTAACACTCTTATCCGTGCATTTCCGTCAGATAACAAGACAGATAACGTAAATTTCAAAAAGTATGTATTAAAGCTCAAATTATTACAGAAGTGAAAAATATGTGTGTGTATTCGTATTTTATCTAGCACTAAGACTGAATATTTTACCCTACTTAATAACTCACGAGAGAAAGAGATAGACAGAAAGAGCGAAAAAGTGTCTAGTTTTAAATTTGATATTTCCTTATTTGTAACAGCATTTACTGAGCATTAATTTAAACGATAAACTAGACTCATCGCAACTTTGACGGTCTGACAGTTCTCAAATTTTTGACGAGAAATGTTATTCAAGAGAACTTCTTTCTTTTGTTTAACAGGTAAGCAAATGAAGAAGATGGAAAACGAATGGAAATGATTTAGTTTATTATTTTATAAAAAGAAAGATTTAAAAATATATATAGCATTATTAAGAAACACATAAATTAAGAGAAAAAATAAATGTTTATCATCCCAGAATGGTCATGGTATTTATTACAGCCTTGTCACACTTATTTGAAATAATTTTGATATGAATTTTTTAATACTTGTTGATGATTTCTTTCTTCATAAAAATTAAAAAATACCATCTTTTAGTATTTAGTGTCTAAATAAATAATATAACATTATGTAAACTAAGAGAAATAACTATAGATATTTCGATTTTTGTAACGTTAATTTATGGATTATATGTATAAATGAATGATGCTAACGTTTTACAAAGGTTTAGAGATAACCTTGGGCTGCTCAAAAATTTTAAACATTAACTAATAAGTAACATAAATGAATGATGTACATATTTTGAAAATTTTAAGGTATCCGACTACGTGCGGAACCGTGATTTTGCAAAAGTGTATAAATGAATATTATTTATGATATTTAATGTCACTTAGATTAGAAAATGTTTTTTTAAATTGTTTTAAGAATATTATTACAATAAACAATTATTTAAGTACAATATTGTGACAAAAAATGAACATAGAATGACCCATTTCAAAATATTCTCCTTTTGGGAAAAACGCTTCTATTATAATAATATTTTGAATGCATATAGCTCAGATCTCTGTACAAAGACTCAACTAGAATTATGAAATATATATAACTTAGAAGTGGGTTTATCCATGTTTCACGACAATAGAGGGGAGAAATTTTAAGAAAATAACACCGATAATTATTTCAATGGGTTGTAACTCTGAAAATAATGTGAATTTTCAAAATTCATAGTTGAGCTTCTTACAGGCAAAATATTATTATAATAGACGCATTTTTCACAAAAAGGAGAACATTTTGAAAAAAGGTTATTCTAGGTTAATCTTTTGCCAAAATATTGTAGTTAAATAATTTTTATTGTAATAACTTTCTTAAAACAATTTAAAAAAACATTTTCTAATCCAAGCGACACTAAATATCATAAATATTATCTATTTATGCGCTTTTTTAAAATCACGGTTTCTAACGTAGTCGGATACCTTAAAGGAAGAATTTCAGTGGGGTTGAGGTTTTATACATATTAGATAATGTATTATTTGTGTAAATAAATGATGTGAATATTCTGAAAAACTCAGGAAATAATCTTAGAGGCTGGTTTAAATTTCCATTCGCAGAACATTTGAATAAAGGTTACACAAACTTTAAGTTTTTTGAAACATTCTTGGGATGTTTAAAGTTCACAAACATCTTCATATGTATAACCTCTGACAATAAAGTTCGGTGAATAGTCCTGTAACATTAACGTAGATTAAATATTAAGGAAAGTTATCTAACTGTCCTTTGAAATAGTTACCTCCCATAACTATGCACCTCTGAGATCTGCTATACATGTCCTGGAAACTTTGCAAGAAGTCTTCTTTAGAGATTTTTCTCGTTTCATTGGATGTCAGAAATATCGACAAATCTCTTTACTTTCAAAGCGAGTTTGATTTGTGGGAATAGGAAGAAGTTTGGAGGATTGAGATCTGGCGAGAATGATGGATGTTCAATTTGCACCACCCCCTTTATTTTCCAGCAACTGTTAGACGATACTGGCTGTGTGAGGGCGAGCATTGCCGTGAACAAAAAACCATGAATCTTGTTGTGCGTACTGGGGTCGTACCATGCGTAGACATTTCATGAAGCGTGTCAAAATTTCAAAGTACATTGTAACATTCATCGTCCAGCTATCATGCGCACAGTTAATCAACGATTTTCGTTATTAATTTACCCATTTTCTCAATGTTTTCGTCACTAACGGAGGTCGCCGGTCTTTCGCTACGGTAGTTGTCAGAAACTCTTTCCCGGTCTTTTTGAAAACGAGCGAACTTTTCGTACACATACTTCATGGACAGTGGTTGATCCACATAAACACGTACTAGCATCGAATAAGTTGCTGTCGGTGTCTTGAAAACAAAACTTTCAATTCATCTTTTATTCGTTCATTTTCTTGTTCTTAGTTACGAACCAACGCACTAAACAAGTACTTTGCAGAAAAAGTCTTATACGGAACGTAAGCGACGCTCAATTGAACAACGGTGGGGACAGATGGTCAACACCTGCCGCTACGCATGTGCAGTGTTTTGTTTTGTCAATGTTGCCAGATGGGCTGTTCTGACTTCATTCACTGAACTTTATTGTCAGTAGTTGTATTACATATTTGTGTAATTTATTTGGAAAATTTGTAAATTATTTAAAAAATAACTTTAGGTTGGATTCCTTTTCACTCACCCAATATTTCATAGAAATTAGGAAGCGGGATTTTGAAATTACTAACAAAGTGCTTGTAACTTGTGAATCTTTAAATTCATTAATAGTTTGAAATAAGAATTCCTGAATTCCAGTGAAACATTTCAAACAAGAAATATTATTAGCGTGTTTAAAGATAGGATCATTTTAACACAAATGACTGCGCTCAAGAACTTCCTAAGGAAGGCACATTCACTGACCAAATGCAAATGCTAAAATTATCCATTAACAGTAAGCCTTTTAAAGCACTCATCCTAAGAGTGAAGTTTGGACGTCAAATCTAACGAGTATATATCCTCGTAAAACATTAAAGCACTTAGGAATTAAAGTTTGTGTGAAGGACTCTTTGGGCTATTTTACATGTGATGCCATGGAAATAAAAGTGAGTAAGACTATATTGTATTTGTAAACATCCTAAGTTTATGAATGAAGTTTACTTGGATTAAAATTTTAATTATAATAATGATCTCATTCGGGAACTAGGGTATAATAATTTTAATTGTTCATCGTCACTCTTTTTAAGATTTAAGTATAGTATAACTCATTAGTAAATTGTAATATTAGTTTACTTATACATATATACAACGCAATAAATTTCTTATTAAAAATAATAAAAATTAAAAAAAAACTATAAACACACACATTTCACTAAATATTACTTAATTCATGTATACTCAATTAATTTTATTAATATTTATATGAATAAAGGAATTCTAAATAGTAAGGATTAGAATTCCTTAGAATATTAATGGTTTATTATAAATTTATCATTTTCTTAGATAGATATAGTTACCTCCATATTCTAATATTACATAAAATTACTTATTCCCTTAGTTTTATTTTAACCGTAGTAATTTTTTTAAGTATTTAATTACATTTATAATCCAAGTGTCGCTAAAAAAATGGTAGCTTTTTAATTTTTTATTTCTATTCTTTTCAAACTTTTGCTAAGTGCTGTTATTCAGCCATTCCCATGCTTTGAATCTACATTTGGGTCAGAATCTGGCAATAATTTGCTAGTTGTACTCTGATTTAGCGTGAGCTCTGCATTTTTGAATGCAATTTTTAGGTAAGCTACCTTTTCTTGTAATCGAATTAGATATTCTATTCATTACTTTCAATAGGTTTTTGCTCAGTATTATTAACAGAAAGGGGGAGGAATGGCTGACCAAAAACAAGTTCAAAAGCACTTTTATATAAATTATTTTACATATAAGAGCTGTCCTAATTTAGCAATAATTATAATACTTTAGCATCCATATATATTTTTATATTTCAAATTCAATTATTTTTAACTAATACATCTTTTCTAAAATCTTATGTCTAGAGCTTATCTTGAAATTTCGATATTTTTTCAGTCTTGATTATTGATTATTCGTCTCTTTTTAGTAGAGAATTTTGTGTGAGTGTGAATATTTTTTATTATTCCTCTCCTTGAGAGATTCGTTTTTGATCTCTTTTCTTAATTTCCTTTTATTATATTGTCAGGTTCATCATCCACATGGTACAAATAGGCTAAACTTTTCAACATGGATCTCTCTCTCTCTATTTTTTTCCTATTATGTTGAAAATTTCTGCTGTACGGGGAAGGCTGGATCCAGAAAGCATTGCTAACTCTAAATGGCTGGCCTAATTCAGTGACAGCTTTAGAAATCATAATAGGTTTCCAGTTTAGTCCAAAGACTTTTTTGTATCAACATTTGTTGTGTCTTGTGAATTCAATTTCTTCCTTCTTTTGCACTGTAGGTTCTAGAACTTCTTCACTTTTATTTTATTATACTATATATATATATATATATATATATATATTATCATGCACTTCATTCTCATAAGAATTCAACATTCTAGAGATAATTTATGATTTAAAGTCACCCAATTTTTATTTTACTCTTAAAATTATGACATGCATTATTTTAAGACTTATCTTGTTTACGTGACAGGCAAAAGTCCTACACAAAAGTACTCGTTATTTAAATTAGTTCAAGAAATATATCATAAAATCTTGGCCAGCTTTTCTAGACAATATTTTGTTTAGAGTGCTTTGTTTGATAAAAATGTACAACATATTATTTACAGATGAAAATATTTGGAACTCATTTACAGTTAAGTGTACCAAGCTTGTAAATTAAAAAGCAAAATAGATTAGGGTGTTTGAATTGTGTTGTTAACTAATGGTAAATTATGGCAATTATGTATGCAATCCTTTTTTGTGCGTTTTCATTTCTGTCTATGAGCTTGTTTCATACATTCGTTAATTTATGCTGGGATAAATGATTTTCTAAAAGAAAATTTTAAAAATAATAAATATTGAATATATTTACTGTTTAACAGAAACTAGCTCATCGATTCGCTGGAGTGATTAATTTTGACCTTTTAAGTGAAGTATTAATATGATTTGTATTTCTCCGAGACTTTCATCCTATGAAATGAAACATACTAAATAGTTCTTAAAGTAAATAAGCTTCAAGTATAATATCTGTATTTAAGGTATACGACTACGTTCGGAACCGTGATTTTAAAAAAAGCACATAAATGGATAATTTTCATGATATGTAGTGTCACTTAGGTTAGGATACATGCACAAAATTGTTTTAAGGTCATTTTGACAAAAAAAAAAAACTTATTTAAATACACTATTTTGGTGAAAAAAATAACTTAGAATGATCTTTTTTCAAAATGTTCTCCTTTGCTTTCTTTAAAAAATGCTTCTAAAAAAATTATATTTCGCTTATGTAAAGTAATGACTTCTCCAGAGAGTCTGAACAAGGATTTTTAAGGGGTGTTGGAAAGCTAAATTTTTTTGACAATTTGAGATTTTTACATTTTCCAAGTGTATAGATTTTAACCTTTTTAAAAATACCTTACTTTAACCTCTAGGGTATTTAGAAGCCCTTAAAACGTATTTTTAAATAATCGTTGAATTTGGGCCACGCCCATTTTAATGGCGAAAATTGTAAACAAATTACTTTGTTTTTGCTTAAAAGTGTAACGACTGATAAAAACAAAAACATGTATCTTTTATTTTAAATTGAGCCTTTTATTTTTTTATTTCCCAGCCAATTAGAAGTGTCACTGTATACATTAAAATCAATTTATCTCAAAATGTAAATTTTAATGTGCGATGTACCTTTTCTGAGAAACTACTGTTCACAGGTATGTAAATTTTTTATGAATTATTCATAATGATGTCTAATATATATTAAAAAATGAGCTTTTTGTAAAAAACTCAAAAATTTAATTTTTACAAATTTTTTAATTAAAAAATGGGTCAAATTTCGCAATGTTTGATAAAATATTTCATAATTTATTAAAAAATTCAAAATTAGCTAAAAGCTCATTTTAGTATAATGAGAGAGGTGTACTTTAATAGTATGAAAAATTTCAAGCGTGTACATAAAACAGATTTTGAGAAAAGGTACATCGAAAACAGCCAATTTAACATTGTCAGTATATATAGAGAGAGGTTTCCAACTCCTCTTAATAAATTCACATTATTTTTAGAGTTACCACCAACTGAAATAATTATCGGCGTTTTTTTTCTTAAAATTGCTCCCCTCTGTTGTCGTGAAACATGGATAAACCCACATCTAAGTTATATATTTCAAAAATTCTAGTTCAACCTCTGTACAGAGGTCTGAGCTATATACAGGCAAAATATTATCAAAATAGAAGCATTTTTCACAAAAGGAGAATATTTTGAAAATTGGTCATTCTTTGTTCCTTTTTTGTCAAAATATTGTACTTAAATAATTGTTTTTTGTAATAATATTCTTAAAACAATTTAAAAAAACATTTTCTAATCTAAGTGACACTAAATAACATAAATATTATCTATTTCTACGCTTTTGCAAAATCACGGTTCCGAACGTAGTAGGATGCCTTAATAGATTCAGATAAATTGCATTAAGTATTTTATGTTCTGTAAAATTCATACAGAATTACGTCTATAAGTATTTTAAAAACCTAAAAATGTGTATATCTTAAAATTTTAAGGAATATACATACATATTTAAAGACCGGTATAGTGGTTAACGAGACGCTGACTGCAGTTCCGTAGAGACTGGGTTCGAATCCCGGAGAAGACATTGATGTTTGTAAATGTATATTTCCTTTGCGGTATGGGGGTACTCTAAACGGCCGTCGAGCCGCAAGTCCTCTCGTGTGGTTGGTGGAAGTTGGAAGACAGGTGGGAGGCCCCTGACCTCCCCCAGGGTTTTCTCTCTCTAAATTGGCTTGGAACCTAGTAAAATCGTACTGTCACCTGCATAATGCTCAAAGCTAAGGCTAACACTAGGCGTAAAAATTCTAACCCTTAGCCGCGATGAATTTCTCGGGCTTCAACCTGACCTCGTCAGGCAGGTGGCATTAGTCACAAATATTACTTAATTTTATTTTTTTAAAAAATATAAAAAAATATATGTATTTTAAAAATAATTTAGAGTTAATATTGTGAATATCTCTCTTATATTCATTAACTATTTTTCCTTTGTTTTAAAGAAAATTGTAATATGTCTGAAACATCCAAATACATTTAGTGTAGTGATAGTTTTATTTATCTCATTTTTAAAAAAACACTTACACCTTTTATAGATTCCTTTCAGAATATACTGTCAAAACGTGTGTAAAATGCTGCCTTTGTTGTTGTTTTCTAATGCCACCTGTCTGACGTAGTCAGATCGAGGCCCACGAAATTCATCGTGGCATGGGCAAGAGGTACGCCTGTCGTTGGCATTGAGCA
Source organism: Trichonephila clavipes (assembly GCA_019973935.1). NCBI lineage: Eukaryota > Metazoa > Arthropoda > Arachnida > Araneae > Nephilidae > Trichonephila > Trichonephila clavipes. The sequence goes on from BMAU01005471.1 coordinate 355,841, forward strand.
CCATACAGGTGACAGTACGATTTAGCTCGGCGAAATTCCCCGAAGGGACGATAGATGGCGACACGACCTCTATCTCCACCTCCACAATTTCTGCATATAAACTGAAGGGGAGGGAAATATTCTCCAGTCCCTGCGCTCGTGATTCAGCCTACAAGACTATGGACCCCCACTGATTTAACGAGCACGTACTCCGTGTGTACTCGGAGGGTGTTTGGTGGCATCGGGCATCGAACCCAGGCCTTCCGGTCTGGAGTCCGATGCTCTAACAACTAGGCTACCCACGGCCCATACTGCCTTTGTAAATGAGTGAGAATTTTTTTAATGGAGTACATTCAGACTACAACTATACATATTTCACTCAGATAACCATAAGTAAGATATAAAGAGGTTTCTCTCATTTTCACCTAACAAGAAGTTTTCAAATATGATTTCAGTAGCACTTAGATGTCACTTAATTCAGATATTATAATTCATTATCCATTTTAGGTGCACTTTTTACAGAATCAAATTAATCAGAGTTTCTTTCATAGTAAAATAGTTTTTCGAAGAATGGGAATAGATAATAAATGTAAGATACTCACACAGAAGATTTTAAAAGAGTGTGAACAAAGAAAATTTTTATCTGAAACTAATGCTATTTTTGCGGAATAAAGAAGGATGTGCGGGTGTAGTGAAAGATGATACATTTTCGATGCTGGACATTTCTATTTCAGTTCTTTTTCAACCATTGCCACTGTGAGCGAAACACGTAAGCATGCATAAGCTTTAGATCACGTTAGCATCGGATCAATCATCTACTACTCGATTACCTCTTGACATTTCACTATACATTCAACCAAAATTCTCCCGGATGCTGTCTTAAGCGCATAAAGAAGACGTCAAAATCTTGGTATATATGGTTTGGATGCTTTGTCTCCTTTACCTTTACCTCTAACAGAAAGTAGGGGACCTTTTAAACATTTGATTTTAATTATTCCAAACATACTTGTTTGTGCAGTAAGAATGTGATTTAACCCTTTAAGTGGTCAAATTTTTTGCCAAAAAGGTTCCAAAAAAAGGCACATTTTTTTACTGTACATGACAAAACATAATGAAGCCCAGTGGCTGAGAGGTTAGTGCATTGCGCTTCCACTCCAAATGTCCGAGGTTCAAACCCCGGGCTAGGCAAGGTAGTCTCAGCTTTTTATCCTTTCAGTGGGTCGACAAATTGTAATGGCCTTCCCCCTGGGGAAGACTGTTCCTCATCTATTCGACCTAAATCTGTAGGAGGTAAAGATTGATGACCCAAACTAACCATGATAAATCCGATTTATTATTACCAAATATAATAATCCAAGACAAGCAAGCTGTAAAGAGAAACTCTAGAGTGATATAACGATAGCTCAAAATCCTATGTGAATACGCGCACGCAATCATAATAGCTTAACTTTGATCAACGTTATCTTAAGAATCCTAACTTCCTTAATTTATTCTAATATTTAAAGTCCGTCCTATAATCACGTGTCGAAATTCTGATCCTTACCGCAACAGCACCGCTTTCAGTGACTCAGCTCCTTTTCTTTCTCCCTATGATTATTAAACTTCCACTATATATGCATATATACTAGCTAATCTGCATATCATGGTTTCTTCTTAACAGGGATAGCTGTGAAATAACTCGATTGATGGCCCCTAAGATTCCCCAAGAGGATTGATGGAAATTCACGTAAAGCCCCGTCACAAAATGAGTACCAAGCTTACTCGGGAATTTAACGCTGAGGGTTTTCGCGTCAGACTGACCACCTGACCAAAACATCTGCTGATGCACCTCAGGGCTCAACGTCACGTACACTCAGACGCAGTACGCCTTGTCAGTCATAGGCTGTTGCGCTACTGTCTGAGTTAAGTTAACAAAACTTGACCCTCTCGCTGCGCATTCCGCGATTTCCATGGGCAACGTAGATGTAGCAAAATTTGCGTAACTCGCGATTTCCTCGGGTATGCATTTTCCGGACTATTTAGCAATATAACCTGTGCTGCTCTTGTTTAAGTTTTGATTTATGTTTTTATGTTCATATTTTGATGATCTAATTCTATATTTTAAAATAAAAACTCTTTTACAAATTTTTTTTGTATATTTTAACTCTAAAATGTAGATTTAATATGTAGATTTGAAATACGTAATAAGACAATTCGCAATTTTTGAGCCTGCTTTGATAAAATAACTACGCAGTGAGAGGGTTGATGCTTAACATAATACGAATAATTTTATTTTAATTTACACTTTTAAAGTTTTCACATTTTTTGTTTTATAATTGTGGAACACCAAAACCCTTAAATGTTTGCTTTTTATGAGTACGCTGAATACCATGAAAAATGTTTCATACATTTTAAAAGATTTTCTCTTATATCAACAAAACAATTTCCTTTTCGAACCTCTTTTTCAAATTGTTGAGGATTTTGTGTGTGCCTGCATATATATATGCAAACAGAATTTGAAGCATGATGTACAATATACTATCTTACATTGCAATAGAGACAGAGATAATGTAGGCCTTTTTGGATAATCTTTCCATTTTCATTTCTTCTCGAGCAACAAATTATGATCGCCATACAAAGCTCTATTTTTTAAGGAATATTTCCAAGAATCTAAATTACTGCCTTCAATGAAAAATTCCCACCTTCACCACAAAGAAAATCCCGGATGAGAAGTATTTGAGTATCATGGACAAATTGCATATCTTTATAACACTTTCACTAATAATCTCAGAATAAGAATTAAAAACATATGTAAATCAAGATCGAAAGAAGAAAATATCAGTGTCCGTACAGAGTATGGGCAAACGGATTGTGGTCCTTTTTCGGTTGTCTGTATGATGTACGGGCACCGAAAGGGGCCAGTAAAGGGGTCAAGAAAAGAGTAAAACTATTAGCCAAATTTAAATAAAGCAATTTTTCTTGTTGATAAAATTCTTATTCTTGTAAGTATATTGTCACAAATTCTTCAAGAATTGATGATTTCTAAATACTTATGCTCTTGAGTTTGAATGTACATTACAGCTAGTAAATTTATGAATTCAGAGGTATGTTTTAAAAATATGTAGTAAAAAAATGTAAAGCTTATTATATATATAAAAAAAATTAAAAGAGAGCTTCTAGCTTTCTCTATTTCTAGTTAATTTTATTAGATTCCTTATGTAACTATGGTTTGGACTGCAAATATTATGATCTATTTCTTTAGTGTAAAATCAGAGTTAAAAGCAGGAATTCACTACTCATTCTAATCACTTTTCTATAAAATGTAGTAATATGAAAAAACAATCCCATATTTAAATAAGAGAAATTTTAATGCAATGGACAGTCTTTATTAGAACCAAACGCTTTTTTAATTCGGATATCATTCTGCTGATTTTTTTTTTTGACATCAGGTCTCTTTTTGTTTCATTTCACAGATTTGACTCTTGAAGGGTTTCAAATTGCAAGAAGTTGGTTAAATATCTAAATAATAATCTACAGTTAAAAGAATGGAAGAAATTTTGTATTTCACGTCATTTTAATAAATGTATGAGATGGTATATATAGTTTAAAATACATCGGATGAAATGTATTAAGTATAATAATGAATCCCGCAGATCATTTCCAATCCAGAAAAGCAAAAACTTGATTATTTTTCAGTCATTTAATGAAAAGGTTATATAATCCATGCAAAGGTAAGAAATTATAAAAAAACCAAGTATATTTTTGGAAAATTAAAAAATAATATTTCACATATGATATAAAAATAAATGAAACTGTATGTAATTTCAATACGCATTGTATTTAAATACCATACTGATTGGAATTGGATTTTTGTTTAGTGAAATAGCTCAAATATTTTAAAGTTCCATTTAAAATGGTTTCATTATAGCCAGATATTATTTATTTAATTAACGAAATGCTTGCATAAGGATTGCTAAGTATTAAAATTAACAAACCATTTTTGGAGAACTTAAAAATAAATGAATCCAGATTTTCACAGCGTGATGCAGAGATTTTATCTCAAAAGAAATTCTACAAGCACGAGCATTTTTAAGCATTAGTTATTTGTGTAGAGAAAACAACAATTATTCATCGAATTTGCTACGTTTTCACTTACTCCATCAAAACACTTACCTTCCTTCTTACCGAAAATCAAAGTGCTTTTTACTTTTTAAACACCTCTTTACTCACCATGGACTGAGAATTTCTTGATGGTTTGTAAAAATTTCCATGGAATGAAATTCAGAAGACACTTTATGGTAAGTTATTAAATATTCATGCAGTTCCTCACTGAAACATATATAAAGAAAGCGAGGATGTTGCTGATAGAAGTAAAACCTCCTGTGGTTATACCAAAATCTCATCTCGTCGCTTCCGAAAATTTATCTTCGTTTCCTCGAAATAGACATAGTTGACTTTAACTTTTGCAAGTGTAAATATTACTCTAAATGTCGACATTATCGATTGCACGTACGCTTGATGAGGCGAGGCACGTATCATTATAACAGCTTTCGGTACGTATATTTTTCTAGACTTACAGAAAGCGTGATAATGATATTTTAAAAGACGCTCCTGAGATGGTAAGTACTGGACTATCTGTATGTCTTTTTTTTCGTGCTACCTAAAGCGCTAGGATTGCCCGAAGCTGAAAGGTGCACCATAAAATTTTAGAAGTTACTCCTGGGACTATCAACAGATAAAAGACTGAAAACTGTGGTCATCAAGATGAACTCTTTTCCCTACTTCTATTTTTATATCCCTTCAACGTTTTTATCGCTTCAGTCACAAAATGTGGAAAGTACCTACCATGATGAAAGATTTAGACGAGACGCCAAAAAAAAATTCTCGTTTCCTTTGACAATATTTTTCTATTTTAACTTCGTCGGAGATTTTTGCCGAAAGGCTTGTCCAGCCTCCGCGTCCCCTTTATATATCATTATTAACTTCTTAGCCATTCTATCTTCGTAATGCTACTATTTTCTCGCTCATTTGAGTGTCGCGAGCTTCTATGAGGCGGACTTGCTACAAATGGATTTCTCTTACTGTCTGGAAATTTCAATAGTTGGGACTTACTGCTGATTTTCAATCCATTTTTATCCATTTCTTAGAAATCTAGCCATCCCAGAGATTTGTCATATCTTAGTATGTTGAATTTTTAGACTGAAAATATTAGTGTTATTATTGGTCCATTGAATTGGACTGAAAATTGGGATTGATTTTATTCAAATTTCCTTTTTATATTTATTTTTCTTTAAGCACAGAATACTTTTACTCTTTGTAAGGTTATATTTTCTAGTAATGTTATGTTAAAATATTTTTGAGATTTAGTTTGATTTATAAGAAAAATTCCTGGCTTATATATATATATATATATATATATATATGTAAGGATAATTAAATTAGATTAAAAATTAAATTCCTATCTAGCACTTGACTCATCTTTCTCCGTTCCCATATTCAAGTATCAAACTAATCACCCATTTATGTTTTCCGAACATATGGCCTAGCCAATAAACATGTCTAATTCCAGATCGTTAGATTTAATAGTCAACATATGTCAGCATTAACTTGCAAGCCCCTCTTCAAAGCAGCGATACTTACCATATGTTTTTCAAGTGTTATCCACTTGAAACCACCACCATGGCGTGCTTTTTCCTCCCTGCCCTTAGCGTCAGAACAGATGTACAAATGAATGAACAAAGGTCGTCTTTTCACTTCTCTAACTTTTATCTGATTCTGTCTTAAAAATCATGACAGAATTAAAGCCGGCAGGATCTTTGTCTGCGATCTTAATGTAAAAAACTAATCTTTTTTATAAAATATTTTAATATAAAAACGAAAGCCAACTGCAGTAATAACTGATATGAAGAATTTTATGGAAGACTGACGGCACTCTACATTTGTTAGCTGAGGACGTTGGGTTACCAGAATTAATCTATGGTACGGAAAAAAAAAAAAAAAAACGCGCTAGTAAAAAAAAAAAAAAAAATCCCCGAAAGAACATCACTCTGAACATCGAGAAGAATGCACTGTTTACCGCGGAACGATGTTTCTGTCTTTGCTGAAGAGGCCAACCAGTTTGCCCTGAATGAAAGAAACAACTTTCGAATGGCGAAAAAAAGAAGAGAAGTGTGAATATCCAATTTTTTAACTCCGTAATGAAAGACATCACTCCCTTCCACCAGAGAAATAAAGAAAAGGAAAAAATCTTCTTCGCCGGAAAGTCTGCACGGTAATATTGTGAATTTGACCACCATATAATAATAGTGAAGTACCAACGTTGAAAGAAAAATAAATAAATAAAATTTTACTAGTGAAATAATGTGACAACAGTATCTGGATTACCGTTCACCAAGGTTTTCTGCCACTGCAAAGTGGAGGTCAGTTAAATTGTATATTTCCAATTTTAGTAACACTGAAACAACTGAGTTTTGTTGAACAGAACTTTACGAAAAAGAATAATATATGATATGATATGGTATTTAATTTTTATAATATAGTTGTGTTATAAATGAAATATTTTCTTTATATTTTAATTGAGAAAACAAAGTATATAGGTTTAGTCATACAAAATTTTGAGAAATTTTAATATATATTTCTCATAATTTTATCTTAAGATGTCGAATGAGTTAAGAGTTATGATAGAAATTGGTGTTTTAAAGTGAAAGATATAAATTATATATGTTTTTAGAAAAATGACTAATGAACTAATACTAGATATATTGATTTTTATAAGAAACAAAAGTGAAGTCCAGTTGTATTCTCTTTTCTCCACTGAATTTAATTGTTTGGTTAATTATTTTATTCAGCAGTAATCTTATTGCATGTCATTTATTTTTTTTTATTTTGAAATTGTGTATTTTGATATACCGACCATATATCAGGATTCACTATTTCTTAAAATTTTCCTTATCTAAAACTAAAATTAACTTAATAACTTGAAGTCTAATTTTGGATATTATACAGTGGATAAGGGAGAATACAATCATTATAGTTTTGTATATGTCTCGAAATATTAAGAGGACAAACTTGTTTAGTTTGATATGTACACCTCTCATTGTTTCTTATCAGCATCCCTGAACATCTGTGAGTTGATGACGCAGATTTCTCAGAGAGATGTGTTCAAAATTAAGTAAGGTGATACAGTTTTATTAGTGAATGTGTGATGCAAGAGAAACTCAAGAATTTTTGTCTATGAAACGTATTTTTAGAAGGTTACGGAAAGATTCAAAATATTGCATGCGATATTAAGTTACAATGAATATTGTGAAAAATTTTCAGAAATACTAAAAGTTATTATTGAAGTGAGTCCACTTTTCCGACTCAAAATAATAAAAAAGAGCTCTTATATTCTTATATTCTTATAATTTTTATATTTTATAACGCATATGAAATAAAACATTGTTTATTGTGTTGGATAGTGCATAGAAGTTGTGTGTTATACACCGTTTTCATATTATTAATAATTTCATTTTATTAGTGTCTATATTTTTTTATCTTTTTTAAAAATGTATTTGATATATGCAAAATATGTGTAACAATATAAGGTATTACTACGATGGCACCAGAGTAGATTTTTATACAAAATTATTATTTTAATATTTGTATGAATTCATGTATTTTTATATTTACTATCTTATTGTTTGATATATTATTTTCCAACATAATTTTTTTGAAAATATCTACCAGCTATAATACGAATCTATTATTATGAAGAAATAGGAGGAAACGCGAGCTCTTATTCTAGATGTCGAATAGATTTGAACAAGCTAATCTTCAATTATATGTATGGAAATTCATGTTTATCAATTGATATGTTGGAAGTGTCCTTACTGTGTTTGCTGTTATAGTTTTTCGTTTATTGTATTGGATTTTTTGATTTTAGTATTCCTATTGCTTAAATATTTCTACTGTGTTAATATGTCTTTCTAAATCATGTTATGTATTGTTTTGTGTTTATTGAAAATGGATTAAGTTTGTAAAGAGAGAAAAAAACCACGCTATGACTCCCTTTTAAAATTGGGGGGCAAATGTAAGGATAATTAAATTAGATTAAAAATTAAATTCCCTATCTAGCACTTGACTCATCTTTCTCCGTTCCCATATTCAAGTATCAAACTAATCACCCATTTATGTCTTCCGAACATATGGCCTAGCCAATAAACATGTCTAATTCCAGATCGTTAGATTTAATAGTCAACATATGTCAGCATTAACTTGCAAGCCTCTCTTCAAAGCAGCGATACTTACTATTTGTTTTTCAAGTGTTATCCACTTGAAACCATCATCATGGCGTGCTTTTTCCTCCCTGCCCTTAGCGTCAGAACAGATGTACAAATGAATGAATAAAGGTCGTCTTTTCACTTCTCTAACTTTTATCTGATTCTGTCTTAAAAATCATGACATACATATATAAATTTAATTTGATTCTTAAGACTCTTTTTTTTGGTGGGAAGTATGTTTCTCATCACCCACTGGGGACTATTTAAAGGTAGGGCATCTTATGATATCTTTTTCAATTCCTACTACAGTTCACAATCTCCCTATTTATGTATATCTTGTTCAAATTTTCAATCGTTAATAAAATACTTTCTGTTCATTTATTTAAGTTCAAATACATTTTATAAGGTTGTAGTGGATGACACTTGATGTTAATACATTTTTTCAGATTTTTATTCATTAGTTAAACTTAATTAATGAATAAATAGTAACAAACAAAAATAATAGCCCAACACCGTATATAAAAAGGGAAATCGCTCGTAGCGCAATGGATAATGGATAATCCCTTGTAGCACAATGGATAATGCATTGGACTTCTAATCCAAAGGTCGTGGGCTCAAATCCTACCTGGGGTGGCCTAATTTCTGAGAATGTGATTTATGAATGAATAAATAGAAACAAAAATAATAGTCTAACACCATATAAAAATGGAAAATCGCTTTCTGTTTTGCCACTTAATAGTATGATTATGTCATAAGTATATACATATATTTATATTAATTGTAATTATTTAATAAAAAGTAACGAAAATAATTTTTTTTGTTGACCTAAGTAGGAATTGACTTAGTTTTTTTTTATATTTCTTGTTATATTGCATTACATGATACTTATAAAACAATTTGGAAGTACTAAAATTTACTTAAAATGAGTTATAAATTAGACATATTTTGTATATATTAAAAAGTTTAAAAATTTTTACGTATTATTTTCCTTAGATAAAAAAACCCAGAGGGATCAAACCAAGGCGGGATATTACAAGCTACACAAACGCATTTTATTTTCCTGTACTTTAGTAGAGTACAAAAAGCAACGCTTATATGTTTATTGTGAAGGTGGCATATGATCATCAACTTTATTCAATCGTATGTTATCTGACACATTTTTCTTGCTGCTCAGGAAATTTATTGGTCCTCTTTTACGCTTGCGACTTTAAAAGCCAGATATCAGTTATCGTGCTAACCAAACGGTTAACAGCACAAATAATAGGTGGGAAAAACGCTTTTCCCATTGACATTTAAAAATTAATTTAGTATTAAGTGTACTTATACCGCGGCCTTATGAAGGGTTAAAGGGATGATTTGTTAATACGTGCTTTGCAATTTAAAGAATCATGACATTTGTATTAACTTAGAAAAAATAAAGCAATCATATTTATTTTCCAGTAGAAAAAAAAATTGGTCACAAAAATCAAGTCAATTTTTTTAGTATAAAGTATCTTTTACATGTTTTTATAATCTCATAAAATTTGAAAGTTATAATTTAAATCAAAAATTCAAGGTCATTGTAACTTTTGTGTTTGTTTTTATTCACTTCCCAATAGCAAATAAATACTTTAAACTGATTTATCTAAGAAAGCTAAATTTACTAGTTTTTTATTTCCGGTGTAAAGGCTTTTATTGTATTGGGCCAAATAGTTTGATATTTTTCTAATTGTTGCTATTAATAAATGTAACAAAAGTTGGTATACATTTTAAACCAAAACAATACTTATTTATCAAAAAAATTGAATTTAGAATTTACACATTTTTCAGAGAATTTTTAGTAAGCATTCATGAAAAGGAGTATTTTACGAATACTAATCTTGTTATCACAAAACCCATATGAACTTTTGCTATTCATTGTTTGGCATACTTGTTAATCAAATTTCATGTGTGTAGGTCAATTATTGTAAGATTAGCATTTTAAAATCCCTTTCTTCATAAAATTAAAGGATTAGGTTTTCTTGTATTTTGAATACAAAAACTGTTTTAAAGAATTTAATACATATGAGACAACTAAAAAAATTGTTAGAACTATTCACAATCAAAGATTTTTCTACAAATCGTTCCGTGTCCTTTTAATGATGTAACCTTTGACAAACAATATTTGATACTAGTATTAATCTTAAAAGAGGGATGCTAATTATTTTTTTATTTTTCTCCCTTTTTGTCATTTTTGCATTTTTATTACGATTTTTTAAATTATTTTCATTATCATTTTCAATTTTGTTCTGAAAATACATTTCGATAATTTATATTTTAGTCCCATTTTTATTTAAATGTGACTTCATTTTAAGATGAACTATTAAGTAGTATTGTTTTTTGTAACCAAATAATAAAGAAATGAATGCTAAAAATAACATGAATATAAGATTATTTAATTATTCCTCAGTAATATATTACATATTAAAAGATGTGTACTACTTAAGTGCTTGTTTATTGCTATAATGAGTGGAACTAGTAATGTAATTAAATATCAATAACCTATTTCTTATCAAAGTCAGTTGTTTAAATATATTGTTATTATTAACATAATTATTAATATTATCAAAATAAGGCTTTCTCTTAAGTTCTTTTCTATTCAAAGACTTTTTAAACTGTTTTCACGTCATGAACAAGATATTCTTTCTGATCATTAGATAAAGTTGTTTCTATGCTTTTTAAGATAAAAATGTGTTGCAAAATGAAATACCATATTTTAAAGTTTGGGCTTGAATAAAGTTTACTGTATTGTACATTAATGTATTGATGCAACACATTGTATATATGTAATGTACTGTATTGTATGTGATGTATTGATGTTCCATTTTTTTGATTGTGGATTAAGGAAAGAGACAAGTTGTGAAGTTTTTAAAAAATAACTTCTTGATAATATTTTTGTAAAAGAAAATAGGAATGAATTAGTGCAGTGCCTCTCAAACTTTCAATATTTGTAACCCAATATTCAATCATAATTTTCATCACGCCCCCACCCCCTTCGTACAAATAACAATGCATTTAATTCAATAATACTATGCTTTGACACTAAAGCTACAATACGACTTTTTCTTAAGTGCCACCAGCGTATATACTCGTCTCGCTCAGTGAAAGCGATAATTTCCCCGCACTTATATATATACGCCTTTCCAAAGTACGATCTTTTCTGTGCCCTGCTATTTATAAAATTATTCCGAAGGCTTTGGAATGCAATAAAAGGACCTTGACAGTGTTTGCTAAGGATTTTCTTATTTCAGACGGTTTTCTTATTTATTCATCCCCCTCCCAATGCATCCCATACGCTATCCTACGTGGAAAACGGTGGAATTGGGAAGTGAATCCCATAACTTTTAATTGGCTGTTAAGGGATTAATTATAAACCATACAAATAATCAAGATAAGTGTTAATTTTTGTATACAATTTTATATATGACAAGCCCATGGGGTCAATGGTAATTGTTAAACTTGTTCTTAACTTAGTGTTGTTAAATTAATTATAAAATGCATTGTGCAGTAGCGATATATTTATAAATATATTTTATCGGTGTAAATGCGTTTTTTATTTTTTATTATGTCAGAATGTATTTTGTTTGCTTACATTCAATAAATTACTAATCATTTAAATAAACTTTTGTTTTCGCTTATTCAATACGCTCGTGCCCCCTCGTAGAGTTATCACGCCCCCTTAGGCTGGTATGCCCCACAGTTGGAGAAATACTGAATTAGTGTGTTGATAATACAACCATTTCAAATAAATTAATGAGAGGATATTCAAATTATCATTACATTTTATAGTACGTAATAATGAAAATACTAGCTATTAAACTTGTGAAAGAAGTTTTAAGTAAGATCTTAGAGAATCAAAATATTTATCTTATAGCTAAATAATAGCAGACCAACACGATTCTTAAACTTAATAAGCATCGACTGATATCTCAATTTTGGATAAAATATTGCTGTTAGAATTTCCTTATATTGTCACAGAGAGGGAAAAAGAAGGAATGGCGGAACGCCCAATTTTTTCTTTTAGTGTCTTCAATAAATATTTAAAGAAGATAATTGTTCAGGTTGTAATGATAATACTAATTATAATCACATAAATTTACTCTGAATACCTATCAGGAAATTTTACGTGTAGTTTTCCATCTATTAATATTTCATGATAATTTGATCGATATGAACCCGAAGCCTTCCATTGTAAATTGTTCTGAGCAAGGATATTTCGTGATATTTTTAAATTCAGAATCATAATAATCTAATAACGGAGCATCGTTAACTACAAATCACGAATTTTACGACAAATTGCAGTATCATTTTGGTGAAAAATTCCATATTATAATACATACATACTTATAACTATTAATATATCGTCCATTATTCGACTGTGGTATGTTTTCAAACTTTCTGTTTAGGCGATATGAGCCAGGCGAAATAAATTTCATTATCAGCAAGAAGTTTAGAAATATAATTTTTATCAGAATTCCTTATTAAATATAATTTCCTGATATATAATGAGAGAAAGTAGTTTTTAAGTCTCAGATTCGTATGAATATATTACTATCGTACAAAAATGAGACTCATATCAAACATAATTTATATTAGATTCGATATGAATATTTTATTGCAACGTTCTCTCTCTCTTTCTGTCACTGAATAATATCTTCCTATAATTTATTATACCAAATACTCTTGGTCAATGTAATTACAATTAATAATATACTATATGGTAAAGATAAATAAATACGTATAATTTTTCTTAGGCATTAAGGCATCCGACTACGTTCGGAACCGTGTTTTTAAAAAGCACATAAATGGATATTTTTCATGATATTTAGTGTCACTCAGATTAGAATACATGCATAAAATTGTTTTAAGGACATTTTGACAAAAAAAAATTTATTTAAATGTAATATTTTGGCTAAAAATTAGCTTACAATAATCTTTTTTCCAAATGTTCTCCTTTTGTGAAAAATCATTCTATTATAATAATATTTTGCCTGTATATAGCTCAGACCACTCTACAGAGGCTCAACTAGAATTTTTGAAAAATTCACATTATTTTCAGAGTTACCACCAATTGAAATAATTATTGGCGTTTTTTTCTTAAAATTTCTCCCCTCTGTTGTCGTAAAATACGAATAAACCCACTTCTAAGTTATATAATTCAAAAATTCTAGTTGAGCCTCTGTAGAGAGGTCTGAGCTATGTACAGGCAAAATATTATTATAATAGAAGCATTTTTCACAAAAGGAGAACATTTGGAAAAAAATATTATTCTAAGCTAATTTTTTGCCAAAATATTGTATTTAAATAATATTTTTTTTTATCAAAATGACCTTAAAACAATTTTATGCATATATTCTAATCTAAATGACACTAAATATCATGAAAATTATCCATTTATGCGCTTTTGCAAAATCACGGTTCCGAACGTAGTTGGATACCTTAAGAGATTACTTTTATATTTAAATCGTTCCAAGATTATAAATAGTCCTATTTTTCGTAGTAATTCTAATGGGGATTTCAAAATTCCCAAGGTTGATCATCTATAAGAACTTAGTGTAATTAGTAGGAAATAAATGGTTGAAAAATAAGAATTTTATGTATAAATCTCTATGTCATTATATAAAAGATGTCAGAGGAAATACAGGATGAAAACTAGTGAGCCAAATAATTAAAAGCTCATTAGCTGTCGTTGTGTATAAAGGCAAAGAGTTAGTAGTTTCTTCTAATCCAAACTCGCGGATGTCTTAAAATATTTTCCAGGGACAATTAAGAGGTCTATAGACTTATAGTTAATAATTTATGGTCTAGGTAATGAAAATAGTATTTAATACTATTCTAGTAAAGTAATTCATGCACTGATGATTACATACATAGATTTGAAGTATATTTATGATTGATTATTTATTCAAATTTCATAGCAGTGGTACTTTATAAGAGTTTATGTTAACATGAGACATTTAATTACATTTCTTCAACAAAAATTGTAATATTGTAATGGATGGCTAGTGCCATTCATTAGTGGGAGAGGGTCAGGAGGAAGATGAGCCATAGTCAATATTAACTCTATTTATTAACAAATCCTCAACAACGACACAAATTCAAGAACCCAAGTTAAGAAATGCACCAATAAATAAATATAGGAGCAATAGCAAGATAACGGGAGTTATAATAATAAATCGGATCACTTACACTAGTACGTCCAGGCAATATACCTTCGTATATGTTAAGATAATTTCTACTGTAATTTAATTCAAACCGATCGAATTGAATTTAACAAATAATTGACTAAATCGTCAATATAAATATTAATCAAATAATCTACGAAGCGCTCTCACCTAGCTTTATGTTAATCTTGAAAATTTAACATGTAGCTAACTTGAAAGTTGAATATTTAAATACAAGCCATGATTTGAATAATCACTTCTTCTTTGGATGAAAGTTTTAAATAGAATAATATTTAAAGATTCAATATTCCCCAAGAAGATTAGTTGGAAGAATGTGAATAGACCCGTTACAGTATACTTTGATATACTTTTTATCAGCATTTTCTGTTAAAGTATTAATATTATAGAAACCTTATTTAGAGAGGAGGATAAACTTTTAATGCAAAATATGTAGATCAGATGAATTCTGGAAAATATTTGATGTCTAAAATTTGAGGAATTGAATTAAATTTATATATATATATATATATATATATATATATATATATATATATATATATATATATATATATATATATATATATATATATATATATATATTGTTGTAACTTCATGTATTCGTGTAGGTAAAAATAACAACATTCCAGGTTCACTTCATGTAGCTACTTAAAATTGCTTTAGCAATTGAGTTATGTAACATTTCACGATGAAAAGCTTTGTAAAGTTTAAACTGTTTCATTTCGTTTTTACGAATTTTAAACAAGTATGTGCCAGAGACATAAGATGGATGGTCAGAATCCTTTACTTCAGCAAAAGGTCCTGCCAATCACCTTTCAGATTTATTTCTATTTTGATATATGTGTTTACGTGTATTTTTTCGACGTATTTTTTCAGTTCTTGCAAGAATAGTTAGGAAATACTCAAGTTGGAATCCCTCTTCTGTTTTCCTATTCTTTAATATCTTACTAACTATTTTTTGAACAGTCATCAAGAATTTGCTTAAAAGTATAAAAAAAATAATCACATGCATCATGTCTTTAAATTTTTGGAAATATAATAAAAAATTTGGTAGCAACATATGTTATGAAAAATGTAATACATTTATTTTTTGTTAACTAAGTTTTCTTTCAAATTGATTTTTATTTAAAAAAAATGAAATCAATATTACTATTAATTCATTAGTTCGATAATCAGACATTTTCAAAAAGTTGGAGTTTTATTTTGACTGTATTGCTTTGAAAATTGGCTTCGTTAAAAATGTTGAATGAATTTATTGTATTCTATTTCTTTTCAAACGCTTACGTGCAAGGAATAATTTTTCTTAAAAACTATTTTAAAACATTACTATAATAATAAAAATAATTCAATGGTTAATGCTTGATAACAACTTTTTTTGATGACAATCAGTTTTTTAAGGTGGGAAGGTTAATAAAAGTTGAAAGTCCTTTAATATTTTCCCTAATTTACTATTGCTCGATAAAAGTTTTTATATCAAGTAATAAAATAAAGCGATATTTTTTTAACTATCCCCCCCTAGATCTACATGAAGGATATTGTCGTTCTTGGCCCTCATAATTTTGAGTCAGGTCAGATGACATTGTTGTTTCTTTCTCTTAACTTTCACATCACTCCCCACGATGGTTTTGAAAGAGGCCGTGCTCTTTTTATATTAAATTATAAACACTTTTATTATTTGATATGAGGGTTAAATATGAAATAAAGACTCGAATGCAGAATTTGACCTAAAATTAGCTGTCCACGAAGCTCATTATTTAAAAATATTAGGCGTAAATGCATTGTGAAATGTAAAAAGACAAGAATGTTTTACGCTTAATGCAGTCTTTTCAAACTTTCAATATTTGTGAGTCAATTTTCAATCACAATTTTCATCGTGCGTCCCTGATCCTTATAATAGCAATATATTTAATGCGATAATAATGTACTTTGACGCTAAAACTGCAATACGCAGCTTTAATTATAAATGTTACTTTTAAGGTATCCGACTACGTTCGGAACCGTGATTTTAAAAAAAGGCGCATAAATGGATAATTTTCATGATATTTAGTGTTATTTAGATTAGAAATCATGTATAAAATTGTTTTATGGACATTTTGACAAAAAAAAACTATTTAAATTCAATACTTCGACAAAAAATTAACTTAGAATAATCTTTTTTCAAAATGTTCTCCTTTTGTGAAAAATGCTTCTATTATATAATAATATTTTGCCTTTATATAACTCAGACCTCTGTACATAGGTTCAACTATGATTTTTGAAAAATTCTCTTTATTTTCAGAGTTACAACCATTTGAAATAATTATCAGCGTTTTTTTCTTAAAATTTCACTTCTCTGCTGTCGTAAAACATGGATAAACCCACTTCTAAGTTATATATTTGAAACATTCTAGTTGAGCCTCTGTACAGAGGTCTCAGCTATATACAGACAAAATAATATTGTAATAGAAGCATTTTTCTCAAAAGGAGAATATTTTGAAAATTGGTCATTCTATGTTCATTTTCGGACAAAATATTGTACTTAAATAATTGTTTTTGTAATACTATTCTTAAAACAATTTTATATACATTTTCTAATCTAAGTGACACTAAATATCATAAATATTATCCATTTATACGCTTTTGCAAAATCCCAGTTCCGAACGTAGTCGGATGTGTGCCTTAAGTAATAAATATTTAAAGTAAGTTACTTTTTAGAAATATGATAAGTATTATGTTATTTTTCCTTTCTGAATTATGCATATATTGGAACAGATTGCAATAAACATGCAACGTGTATTTTATTCTTTATTATGTCAGAATGTATTTTGTCTTGCTTCCTTTACGTAAATTAATAATTTTTTAAAATAATCTTTTATTTCGACATGCTACCGGTCCCCATATATATTTATCACTCTCCTTTAGGGGGGCATGTCCTACAGTTTGAGAATCACTGATTTAATATTATAAAAATCTTAAATATTTTATTAAAACTCTCATCGCATTGCAGTATATTTCGCTTCATGATTTCTACAGAATTTTACGTCCTAAATGAATAAAAAAATCCTTTAATTAATTTCATTTTATGATACTCCAAATAAAAATACCAAAGTTTGTGGTTCACAACTAATTTAACAATAAAAATCTCCCTACTTAAGAAGACAGCTCTCCACAACATAATTTATCATTTTAATTTAAATTTATGATGCAGTTCAGTAACTTAGATCATTTGAAAGAAGTGACAACTCAGTATTGCTGTTATATTAAATAGCATCTAACTTTAAAGGCACCTATTCCCTAAAAAGAAGCGAAGATCTACTTACAAAAATACATTTTCTCGGTTGAATGCATGCTCGACTCATTTCAGAATGTTTAACGACAAACCCAACTGACATCATACAAGTTACAAATGACCTACTTAGCTCTGCGACGAATGGAGGAAGAAACGTCATTTGTCAAAATCTGTCTAATAAATATTTTGTGTGTGTGGTTGTTAATGTTTCCATTACCCAACATTCATCAATTATCATTTTGTCAATCAATTACTCTCATGTCGAGACAATCGTGGAGAATTTAAAAGCAAAAATCTTTTCAACAGGCAAGAATTAGCCCGAAAGAAAAATTAATAAAATCTAGTGGAAGTATTAAATAAAGAAAATTTCAGAAAAATGGCTTAGAATATTTTAATTTAGATCAAAGTAATTATTCTAAAGCAGATAGAGAAGGTCACTATAATTTGGATAAAAGATATGTAAAACATTGCCAAGTAAATTGATAATGAGAAATTAAGAGAATGGGTTATGTTTTTAGAATACAAATCTTAAGGAACTACGATTATAACAAACATATTTAATTAGTATTAAGAGCACAAGTTGCATTAGTGAGTTTTTGGCATGAAATAATGTATTATTACTTTGGAAAATAGGAATAATATCCATATATTCTCCTATAGAGTTGGGAGATTTATCAATAAGAATAAAAATAGCAATATTTTAGATAAATTTTAGAATGTATTCCGTGTGTAGAATATAATATGTATTAGAAAATATCATGTAATTAATGAATTACTTATTTTATGAGAAATAATAACTTATTCATATCAAACTTAACTTTTTCAGAATATTTAAATATTTATACTGTTACTATTCTAAAGTTAGAGAGCAAGTATATCTTAAAATTATCTTATGTTAATTATCTTAATATTTTATGTCCAAATTGGCTGAGAAGATTTTCAAAACTAGTAATAACTTATTTTGACAGAAAGTTATTCTAGTAATATCATGTATATAAATATGTATATCACAATATTTCTTTGGAATGTTACATGTTTCGGAGACATATTGATGGCTGCAGTCCTTGAATGTATGAGCAGACCTTTTTAAATTTTAATTGTACATTTATTTAATTTTAAAGCATAAAGCAAATAACAGCAACATAACACACAAACGGTTATAAGACAGTACTCAAAAGCGTTCTTTGTTATTTCCTTAAGTGAATACCATACCTGGCTAGAATAAGTAGATGATGATGCCACATTGCATCCTCTTGTTCTGAAAAGTGTGAACGCGGCAGTTTTTGAGGAGATAAAATTGTGGTTAAAATGAGAGAGATGTCTCCCGTTATATGCGTGAACGAAAGAAAATAATGATCACGCTTTACCTTGGAGGGATCAAGACCATCATGATTTAAATAAAATTCTACGCAGAAATTTTAAATGGTGAGATATAAATCTATGTCTACATCTACATCTGCATTTATAGCTATATATCTATATCTGTATCTATATCTATATCTATATCTATATCTATATCTATATCTATATCTATATCTATATCTATATCTATATCTATATCTATATCTATATCTATATCTATATCTATATATCTATATCTATATCTATATATCTATATCTATATCTATATCTATATATCTATATCTATATCTATATCTATATCTATATCTATATCTATATCTATATCTATATCTATATCTATATCTATATCTATATCTATATCTATATCTATATCTATATCTATATCTATATTTATATCTATATCTATATCTAAAGGGTGTTTTTTTGAGAGGTATAGAAATATAAATTGCAATAAAACAACGATGTATTATTCGATTGACATGAATTTTTTTTATTCGAAAGATAATCTTGTGGCATTACATTTTAAATATGATTTCTGGCATAGGACTGCCACGGCTGGCTCGGATGAAGTCCAATCTGGACGTCCAATTTTCGATGACTTTTTCCAACATTTGTGGCAGTATATCGGCAATAACACGGCGAATGTTGTCTTCCAAATGGTCAAGCGTTTGTGGCTTATCCGCATAGACCAATGACTTTACATAGCCCCACAGAAAATAGTCTAGCGGTGTTAAATCACAAGATCTTGGAGGCCAATTCACAGGTCCAAAACGTGAAATTAGGCGGTCACCAAACGTGTCTTTCAATAAATCGATTGTGGCACGAGCTGTGTGACATATTGCGCCGTCTTGTTGGAACCACAGCTCCTGGACATCATGATTGTTCAATTCAGGAATGAAAAAGTTAGTAATCATGGCTCTATACCGATCACCATTGACTGTAACGTTGTGGCCTTCATCGTTTTTGAAGAAGGATTCCACCAGCCCATAAAGCGCACCAAACAGTCAGTTTTTCTGGATGTAACGGTGTTTCGACATACACTTGTGGATTAGCTTCACTCCAAATGCGGCAGTTTTGTTTGTTGACGTAGCCATTCAACCAGAAGTGCACTTCATCGCTAAACAAAATTCGCTTCTGAAAATCGGGAACAATGGCAATCTCGTTTTGGGCCCATTCGACGAATCTACGTCTTGCTTGATGATCGTTTTGATGAATTGCCAAACCAAACTGAGAATAAATCACTTGACAGCTGTTAAATCGGTCGCCATCTTGGAAAGTAATGCCAACTTAAACTTCTATACCTGGAAAAAAACACTCTTTACAATGATATAAAATTTTTTATGAAAATAGTTCAGCTGTTATAATATTTTTGTTTTTTGAAAGTTTTTTTCTTTTAGATTTTTTACAAATATGTAATATTCGAATACGGTGCAAATCGTTTAATGCGAAACAGTGGGGTATTGAAACATTTTTTAGTGTTAAAGGCTACTGCAAAAAAATAATAATAATTAAATTTATTAGAGTGTACATTTTATTTACATAGATATGAATATTCATGTATATTTAATGAAAATTAATGAAACAAAAACTTTCACAAGAACTTAATGAAATTTATTACAAAATTCGCTGATTAAATCACTTTTTTTCACGGATGCGATGTTGATTTAAAAATAAGTGATCTTTTGGAGATCATTCATATTCGAAATGCAACATCTGGAGCTGGTATTTTTAATGTCCTTATAGATGTTTTGAAGAAACATAAATTATATACCAATGGAAAAGTTGGTTTGCCTTGCTTGGTAGTGTGCCTACCATGATCAATATTACTAAAGAAGTTGTTGCAAGATTTAAAGAACTATATATAACTTGTACTTCAACTGGTAAAGCAGTAGTAGCTATTTCAGAAACGACTGTTCTCATACAGGTTTAAAAATTTCTTTATCAAGATTAATTCCGTTGCATTCTGAAACTGCTCACCAATCCAGAACTTTTTTCAAATACCTAAAAGTCATAATGATTGATGATATGCATGATCAGAGCTCAATTATTCTTGAAGGTTGATTCCAGATTAAAACAAATGACTGGAAATTTTCAGTCAAATTTTGGTGGATAAGATATTATTTTAATAGGAGATTTAAGTCAATAACCACCAGTTTGTTCTACACCCATCTATAAGCAACCGAAACAGACTATCATTGGACCGATTTTATTGCAAAATCTAAAATTTTAGGAACTAAATGAAGATATGCGTCAAGCGAATCAACAATTTTCTTCTATACTTAGAAAAATTTGAAACGGCGAACTACTTGATGAAATGGAAACAACTCTGATTGAATCTCAGTTTTTGTACTGTGGAAGAAGCTGAAGCAAGGTGTCCTCAAGGTATACGATTATTCAACACTAACAATTCCGCCAATGAGTATAATAATAAAATATTTAATGCATATGTGGACAGAATAACTTCAACTACAAAATATGTATATATTGGTTGTATTTCTAAAGAACAAGAAACCTTCGAACGTCAAAAATTACATAATATGTCATTAATTGATATAAACTGATTGCCTTACCAAACAGTTTATGTGAATAATATTTATTACATGATTAATACATATATTTATGTGGCAGATGGATTGGCAAATGGTGCAGTTGGAAAGCTAGTTCATGTAGAAACAAATGATGAAATATCAGTTATGACAATATGGCTTGAGTTTCCAGATTTACCTCAAATAGGGGAAAAATCAAGACGCAAAAAGACAATTTTACTTTATCTCTACAAAATAACAGATTGATATCAACTACAAAATCAAATTCTACGACTGATACAGTGTTTTCGAGATTCTTAAATGATATCGAGTGCAAAATCTACATTTCTTATTTTGTTACCACAAGCCTAACAAAAGTATGTACTGAAGCACTCACAAGCATAATGGAAATAGATTAATGATAATGATACTTTTCTATAAATGTTTGCAATAAAATTCTTTTTAATATTATGTATTGAAATTGAAAATTTTGTTTATACTCATACCTTTTCCATCCAAATTAATTTTTAAATACAGTTTGAAATAATAATGATAGTAATAATTTTGTTAATTATATGAAAGATTACTTTAAATTAAAACTTAATTATACACAATTCAATACTTATAAGCCAAAGAAGTTAACTTCTACCGCGTGTTCACAATGATACGCGCACTCAGTTTTTTTAGAATTTTAAATGCATGTCTTAGTAGGAATTTCTCCGCAGAGTCTCTGATTTCGTCTTCTTTAGTGTCACTGTTACTGCTCAAGGTCAGAAACCAGTTAATATGCAGAATAGCTAGGGAGTTTGCGCATTAACTAGGGGAATTCGTTAAAATGTTGAAAATTGTTTCACTTTTCTAATTACCTCGGTAATCTGCGAATTACTAAGATAATCTTCACAATACCTACTAGACACTCATTTATCTGCCTATCTACTCGTTAAAGTGAAAATAAGGTCTTTGGTGGAACAACAGCAAAATGTTTCTGTTCGCTTGAATTAAATACTGCTTATTTTTTTATATCTAAACAATCAACACATTAGTTGACAGAATCAACCCTGAATCAATTGAAAAACTACAATACAAATAATCAAATGGTTTTAAATATTATTACAACTAAGGAAATTGGCAAAATGTAATTAATGTTTCTATATCTAAAGAATCACGTGAATACAATGAGGCAAACAACAAATTACTTGATAGAATCAATCATCAATAAATTGAAAACTAAAATACAAAGAACCAAAAATAGTTTAACAAATAATATTGATTAATGAAATTATAAGATTATAAATGGTAAAATTATGATTAATTATTATTACTGCCTCTACCTCTAAGTTCTTAAATATTTAAAAATAAATTATTCTAGGAAGAGTCAACGTTCACAATCAAAATTACTATCAGAATGGGAGAGAAACAATCTTTTAAACTTTAACGATACGAAAAGCGCTAATGTAATGATTACGTAGCTAAAATGAGGAAAACTCTTGTGATTTCGTTCTTTAATGGAGGAAATCAGTTAATCTGCAGATTAGCTTTGTAATCTGCATATTAACAGCTTTCAAGCTTTAAAGGTAACATCAACATCAGTTTGTTTGATATAATGCTAGTAAAATTTTTAACTTCTGTTACCTATTAATTATATGAATGATTTTATCAATCATTACCAAGGTATAATAAATCTTATTTATCGTTTTCACAAGGATTATTTCCATAGTTTATAGTTTTGCAATTTCATAGAGTCCTCGATAAGCACATAGATATTTATAACGCAATTATGAGAAAATTTTTCGAATATTTGTACCCTTTTACCTTTGAATATAACATAATTTCCTCAAAAATCATAGAATTAGGAGAAACATTGGTCATAAAAAGCATATAATTGAATTAAACTAGTTAAGATTGGCTATTTTCTCTTTCTCTGTATATATGTGACACTAAGTGATTAATAACAATAATAGGAATCTGAGTAAGCAGTAAGCAAACTACACAATGCCAGAAAATATATTCTAAGTGTAAAAAAACTTTTTTAAAGCAAAAAATAATTTAATTATTAGCTTTAAAAAGATAAAATAACTGAAATCTTGAAAACTGTTAGTAATACGTGACAGAGCAAAAACTGGAAATCTTATCGGAATACTTATGAAGAAAATATTAGTACTTGAGTGAATTTTTTTATAAACTTCAATGACAAATTTACAAAATTTACGACTGTTCCATCTTTTAACTCATTACAACACCTTTCATTTTATACATTAAGATAATGTGGTTAGCTTCCCCAACGCTGTAGATGTTCCCCATTATGCGCGTAATAAGTTAAGATTTTCTAATAGAAAATTAAGATAAGAGAGCTTCTGCAGAGCATAAACATCGTGCCTTAAACTTTGATTCATTCACTTACTGGAATTCTTTCTCTCGATTCTTAGCTGATAAAATATTTGATTTCATGGATCATAATTTTACACAACGTGAGAGGGTATTTGTAGGAAAATTGTTCTGGTTATATTGCATCTTGTTTTAATTTATTTCGTTTGATTTCTGCTTTCTTAAGATTTTTTTAGAGCTTTGTTTGAAAGAGGAAATATTAGCAGAAGAAAAAATATTAATTAATTGTTATCTTGTGAAATGCTATAGAAATTATATTAGGAAAATGAAATGAGACGGTTAATGCTGCAAAATTATACACATGAAGATGTTTTATTTTCAAGACCAATCGTACTATATACATATTTTAAGACAGTTCTTTTATAAACATATGAAACATTTATAAACTGTTAGGAAACGAGGATACAATAGTATGAAATATTGTTTTAATTAATACGATTAATTAATTTATTATTTATTAAAGACTGAAATAATTAATACATTTTATATAGATTTCTAAGGAAAATATTCTTTGAATTTCAAGATTTTATCTATATATTTTTGTTATCCTCAAAAAACAGTTTGAACTTCATATTTGAAGCTTGTTTTTTTTTTAAATACTTAAGTTTTGAGTGAGATGTTAAGAGGTCTCAGAGGTGTTAATTTTGTCTCAAGGGGTGAAAATTTAAACAATTTTCGAACAGGTATGATTCTTTTAAATTTAAATTAAATAATTCGAATATTTTACATATTATTTACAAGGCATTGTGGCTTCAAAAAAGTACAAAATATTTGAAACATAATCATAATTTTAAAAATTATAAGAATATGAAAATTCTGTAATATATAAATATTAAGTAATTTTTGCGTTGCACTCGCTATTTTCTAAAATAGTAGCCTCTGATACATAAAATTTTATAGAATTATGTAATTATCTTACTCTTTAAAACCTACATCAATTAAGAATAATATATCTTTTGTATTTCAAAATATTTGAAAAATATTGTTATTTTTTTTAAAAATTCTGAAAATGTAATTTTTTTTATTTTTTAAAAAAATGTAATTTATTATTTTATTTATATAAAAATACTACAGTGTAATAAGGATACATTTAACTTTAAAAATCTACTTATAGCTAGCAATCAAAACTACTATTTTAGAAAATAGCATGTGCAACGTAAGACTTAATTAATATTTCTTATGGAAATGTTTCTTTTTTTCGTATGCTTATAATTTTTAAAATTAAGAATACATTTTAAACATTTTGCACTTTTCTGAATATGAATTCTTTTATAAATAATGTTTAAAAGATTCAAATTACTTAATTTAAATTTAAACAAATTATACCTGTTTGAAAATTGCTTATATTCTCAGCCCTCTAGAGAAATTTAACACCCCTGAATCCTCTTAAAAATGCATATGTTATCAACATTTATTTAATAACTTAAAAACTATTAATCATATATTTTCTATGTTTTGAATTTGCAATCAAAATCTGTGTCTTAAATTTAAAACAAAAGGTTATTAAGGAATATAATTTTAGACATTAATGATTATATATATGCGTGATGTTGTTAATTTACAGGTAAAATTTAATCCTCCCCTTATAATTATTCCTTTTTAAATTTAAATCATTCATATGCAAAATTCAATCAATGCATTTCTTTAATATACCTGCAACACTTGCCAGATGTCCATTAATTTAATTATATCCTATGCTTCAAATTTGAGTGTTTTAACTTAATTCATTAATTTATTTTAAGTTCTAAGCAAATTTCACTTCCAATATCTTTTTCACATGTTTCTGAAAATCCCAATAAAATAACTTTCTAAAATTTGAAACACTAACATGGATTTTATTGATTAAAAAAGATAATCTGTATTACACCCTTAGTATGTTTGAATCAGTTTTTTCTTTGATTTTTTAAGGAAATGTAACACTAATTTAATCTTTTCTTCCGAAATTCTTCTATTTCAAAAAAGTTCTTAAAAATGGTATTAGTTTGAAGCTACGTTTTAGAACTTAAATTTCTTGAGAAAAGGTAAATGTGAAGAAAAGAAATGTATTTTTTTTATTCTTTTGGAAAACATAAAATCTTGAAAAATATTTTAGCAAAATCAAAAAAAAAAAAAAAAGTCGTAAGAGAAGCTTTAAGTTCTAGCAAGTACATCTTTGAAGAACAAATTGACAGCTTAGGATAGATAGATAGATAAATTATTTTTAAGAACAATTCCTTTTTTAATTCCTACTCTCTCTCTATCAGCTCACTCTCTCCTATATATATATATATATATATATATATATATATATATCTTGTTCAAATTTTCAATCGTTAATAAAATACCTTCTATTCATCCAATAAAGTCCAAATAAATTTTTTAAATATGTAGTGAATGACACTTGATGTTAATACATATTTTCCACATCATAATTCGTTAATAAAATAAAATTAATTAAATTAATTACTGGTTTTCGACGCCAACTTAGATTCATCTCCATTGATGTAACAATGTAACTGTTAAAACAATGATAAAAGTTGGCGTCGAAAACCGGTTTTGCAAACCGGGCACCAAACCGGTTGTGCATTGTTATAACAATGCAGTCCAATCATGCTCTTTTTCAATACCTACTATTAGTTCACTCTCTCCTATATATATATATATATATATATATATATATATATATATATATATATATATATATAAATATATATATATATATATATATATATATATATCGTTCAAATGGTCATCTATTAAAATACTTTCTAGTTATCCATTCAAAGTAGGAACTGAATATTTTTTTATGTTACTTGTTATTCTATTGCTTGTGGAGTTTTAAATAAACTTATTGATTGTTTTTCATGTATTGTTGAAATTAAAAGGTATTTTTGCGAAAGAAACCATATTTTTTTGTATACTAAATACCGATTAATTAACTGATGCTTAAAACATTTGAAATCCGAAAGATCACAGATGACCCAGGAGAGTTTTTATGCCTATTTTTTCTTTATTGAAATGTAAAAGATTTCGAAGACGTTCCATACCTTTTTCATTTGAAAAAAAGGTGCGATAAACTTTGTTGGCTTCAGGAGCTCTGCAAAAGGTTCTGTGGTATAGAATTGATCAAATGAAAGAAAGGCTGACAAAGAAAGGGAGAAAGAGAAGCAGAAGTAAGTTTTTCAGCCATTAATCGATGCTTCTGACCAGTGCCAAAATTTTATTCGATGTTCTTTTTTATAGACAGGTTCAATTCGATTAATCTTATTAAAGTTCACAAAACATAATATTCCTGTAGTATTTTTTTCATGCATTGTATCAAAAGTATAGCGAAAAATTAGAATTGATTGCTAATAATTATTATAAAAATAAATTTTAATCAAACTATAGTAGATTAAAGGATTTACGTTTTTGTGTGAACTATAATTTTTAGACAATGTAAATTATTTACGCGCGCGAACTGTGTACAAAAAATATTTTAACAGAGAATCAACTTTAATGTTCAATTTGTATAATTGAAGGCCTTGTTATGTCGAAAAATACGTTCGCGAACGTATTTATTCATTTTTCAATTTCTTCTATTATTAGTTCACTCTCTCCCTATGTATATATATTTATTTGTATACATAGAGGCATTCACAGAATTCATATGTAATATTACACAGCAGCTTAATAAATATAACTTTGGTACAGGTAATAAAATCTTTTTTAATGATATTAAAAATCAGATTAAAAAATTGCAAATAAATTTATTATAATTTATGTTGATAAAGTGTAAGGAAATTTTGCTTTCATACGTAAATACCATTATCACTTAATGATCAACAAATATTTTGATAATAATACAGCTTTTATTAAGTCATCAATTTCTGATAGAGAAATAAATAATCGAATTTTGGCTTTTCATAAACAAATAAGAATTCAAATTAATAATAATTTTAAATTTCCACATATATTTCTTACTCCCAAATTTCTTAAAGACCCAGTCAAATTTAGGACAGTTACAAATGGAAAAAAAACAGAAAAAAATTCTCCATGAAATATTACATGATACAGTAAATGATTTTAAATCTACAGCCATACTTTAAAATAATAAATCACTTATTGAACAAATGAAAGATAAAAAGATTTATTCAGTCTATAGTTTAGATTTTGAAGAACTTTTGAACTGTATTAATATTGATGATATGATAAATATACTTGTAAATTTACATAAAGATAATATATTTAATAATGTTAATTATGATAGATTTAGTTCACTACTTAGGTTTGTCTTAAAGAGAACTATATATATTATAATGGTAGCTAGTATCTGCAGATTAAAGGTTTTTCGCAATGTAGCCCTGCGAGCAACTGCCAAGTTATGTTTACATTATTTTGAAAATAGTTACTTTAATAATACTAAATTTTACATTTATCGTTATATAAATGACATAATCATTTTTGGCAAGCAAGTCAATTTTATACCTAACACTAATTTTTATCCACGATATCTTAATTTGATACAGAAAAATAGTAACAGCAATGAAGCAAATTTTCTTGATATACATATCAAATTAAAAGATAATGTAATAGTTTGTAATATTTATGATAAAAGAGAAGAATTTAATTTCAATATTATATATAAAAGTTCCTCATTGGGAGAGTAATGTACATGTTTCTATATTCAGAAATATTGTTATTAATTATATACAACGCAATAAAATTCTATTGTCAAAAAATCAGAAATAATACATAACTATAAACATTTTACTAAATATTGCTTAAATCAGAAATACCCAATTAATTTTATTAATAGTTATATGAATAAAGCGCTGTTCGAATTAGTAAGGATTAAAAATTCTTAGATTAATAATAGTTTATTACTATAAATTTACATATTTCCTAGTTGTAGTTACCTCCATATTCTAATATTAGATAAAATTACTTATTATTATTTAATTAATATATACTCTAGTGTCAAAAAAAGTTATGGTAATTTGTAAATCTCTTTTTAATTTTAACTCTATTCTTTTTAAACTTTTGTTAAGTGCTACATTTTATTCATTCAAATCCTTTGAATCTTCCTTAGGGTCCAGAGTCTGGTAATATCTTATTTTTACACTCAGATTTAGTGTGGGTTCTGCATTTTTAAGTGCAATTTTTAGGTAAGTTACGTCTATCTTGTAAGGGATTTAGATAATAATATCCATTACTTACAATAGGTTTTTGTTCAGTATTATTTACATAAAGGGGGAAGATTGGCAGCCCAAAAAACATGTTCAGCCCTACTTTTATATAAATTATTTTATATATTAGCTGTTCTAAGTCAGCAATGTTTATAATACTGCAGCATCCATTTTATAATTTTTAATCTCGGTTGCTCATGTGTCCTTCATTGTGTGACTTTCCTACTGTTTATGTGTTTTTCAAGTGTGATTGATGGATGTTTATCTCTTGTTTGTAGAGAAAATTAGACTATATTTATTTATATATATGTATCTTGTTCAAATTTTCAATCGTTAAGAAAATACTTTTTATCCATCCATTTAAGTTCAAATATATTTTTTAAACTTGAAGTGGATGGCACTTAATATGTAAATACGTATTTCTCAAATATTAGTTCATTAATTAAATTTTATTTTTTTAAATTTATTCTGCTTTATATTTCTGATGAAGTTAGAACTAGCTCCAAAAGAGGGCGCCAGGAAGTTTTTCAAATAAATTTTTTCTTGACTTTAAATTTATTTTTTTAAACTTGTAGTGGATGATGCTTAATGTTGATGCAGTTTTTCAAATTAATTCATTAATTAAATTTAATTAACTGAAAAAAAATTTCTTTGTTGACGTAAGTTGGAATTGACTTAATTTTTTTTTATATATTACCTGTTCTGTTTAAAATCACGAGTCCTTTTATCGGTTCCCATGAACACTTACTGCTTGATTCTAATTTAAATAATTACCCCAATAACAATACCTTTTGAAAATTAAGTACCTAGAGGAATAAAGTAACGCAATAAAACATTCAACGTCCATTTAATTCTGGCAAAAAGAGAAACAGCCTCTTGACTTCTTTATTGAGAGATATAGCCCTAAATCTTTTATTTGGACATAGAGAAAAACATTTCGATGTTTTGACTTCGAATCTCGATAATGTTTTCTATAATTCATAGGGGAACAGCGTCATCAATATATAAGGCATAAAACCTAGGGTTGCAGGCAGAATTCCTAACCGTTGCATCCTTCGACGAACAGACACCTGGCTCTGATTCTCTCTGCTTATATGAATGATAAAAGGGGGATCGATACCTTGTACAGCACGCAGAGAGTAGAAGCTGCTGATTGAATAATATTTGCTCAAGGAAGTGTATAGTTAATGCAATCAATATTATAGCACTTTGGTGTCTGAAGGCTTTAGGTTCAATTTCTTGTTCTTTATGTATTCCGATACACTAAGTCGACAGTTATTGTAGCTTTGCTCGTGCTAAAAGAAATTAACACCCTTCACTGCATACAAATAAAATTTAACGCATAACTTACCTTTAAGTTGAGCCAATTTTTTTATTTTATTAGTATACTCACATGCAGCAATTTTAAAACTTAAAAAAAATAGTCAATTGTTATTAACAGATATTTTTTCATTGCAAGCAATTGATTATAATGCTACTTTTTCTTCCTTCTAATCAAATCTTGTCAGAATTTGCTAGGAATAATTGTGTTCTTTCTGAACAATTTTGAATTTATTAGTTTTTTCAGCATATATGCGTATAATGTTTAAAATCGCTAATCAAATATATTTCAATGAAATTGTTTTAAGAAAAATGCATCTATAAAGCTGTAATGTTTCTTCTTTTGGTTGTATATTTTAGCAATTTTGAAACAGATAACAAACTCCATTGATCGTAATTAGATTTTTTACCATATAATTCCCATTGAAATACCAATTTTCTTTTAAATGATAGATAATATTTAATAAAAATGTTTCAAATGAGTTCAGTGATCGTTTAGTTTTTAATACTTAAAGATAAAACTGAATTTTTAAAACTATACCCATATAACATGGGAAGTGAGTGAGAGAGATCGTTAATTGAATATTTGTTTCAATTTCTCTAACGAAATTACTAAAATTTTAATGTAATTATTCCACTCGCTTACCCATTTTGATTTTGTTAATTTTTTTCAAAATTACCTCCGAGATAAACATTTATTTCAATTCTATTATTCGTCTATGTTTTGATATATACTATTTAACCAAATCATTAGAGATAGGTATAAATTTTTTTTTCACTTATAACTTAAGAATTGAATATTACGATTTTGAATGAGAATAGCTTTTCTTCTCATTTATATATACATTTGATATCGTTAATAAATTATGTATTTCGACTTTCACTTACGGAATTGTCTTTATTGAGACATATTTTTTTCTTTTAGGCATTTTGTACTAATTTTGAAAAGGTTAGGAATCGTTTTGTAAACTTATTTTTGCCGATTTAACTTTTATTTCAATTCTTATTGCAGCAGAATAAATCAACCGTCTCCGCATTGCATTTTTATTGACCTTTATCTAGATAGGAGCTAGTTAATCAAGCACTGCAATGAGATTTAGTTTGCTTATGGTAGATTCATTTTTATAATTAAAAAACTTTCAGTTGTACTTAAAATGTAAAAATGTAATTTGTAAAAGTTAATTTAAAGCGCTTCATTTGGATTTATTCTTTTACACTACAAATACACTACTGGCCATTAAAATTGCTACTCCAGGAATAAATGCAGATAATAAAATGATATTTATTGGACAAATATATTATACTCGAATTAACAAGCGATTAAATTTTCAAGAAGTTTGGGTGCATAGATCCTGAGAAATCAGTACCCAGAACAACCACCTCCGGCAGTAATAACAGCACTTATACGCATGAGCATTGAGTCAAACAGAAATTGGATGGCATGTACAGGTACAGATGCCAATGCAGCTTCAACATGTTGCCCTCCGCTCATCAACCGTAGTGACTGGAGCGTGGTGACGAGTCAGTCACTCGGTCAACCATAGACTAGACATTTTCTATCAGCGAACGATCTGGTGAACATGCAGACCAGAGCCATAGCCGATCATTTTCCGTATCAAGGAAGTCCATACAGTACCGGCAACATGCGAGTAAGCAAACACAAAAGCAGGTTTTCGCTGGGCTCGAATAAAGGGTACAGCAACGGGTCGTAGCACACCAGAAATGTAACGTGCACTGTTCAAAGGGCCGTCAATGTGAACAAGAGGTAACCGAGATGTGTATCCAATAACATCTCATACCATCACGGCAGGTGATGGGTCAGTTTGATGATGATGAATGCACGTCGCCAATGTGTGTTCACAATGATGCCTCCAAACACGGATACGACCATCTTGATGCTGTAAACAGAACCTGGATTCATCTAAAAAAATGACGTTTCGCCATTCGTGCGACCAGGTTCGTCCGCTCCTGGCTGTGATGCAGCGTCAAGGGTAGCCGCAGCCATTGTCTTCGAGCTGTGACTCCATGCTGCTGAAAACGTCATTGAACTGTTCGTGCAGACACTTGTTGCTTCGCAAACGACCGCAATTATTGACTCGTGACGTGGCTGTACGATTCATTAAAGCCATGCGGGTAACATGCCTGTCTTCTCTGCTGCTAGGGAGCCATTGAGACACAGCTAGGTGTTCCGTATTACCATCCTGAACCCATCGATTCTATATTCTGCTAACAGTCATTGGATCTTGGCCGTCGCGAGCAATAATACTGTGAAACGAGAATCCCCGTATGCTTCAATTCGACCTTTTTCAAAGTCAGAAACGTGCTGGTACGTATTTCTGATTCTTAAACGGGACATCACAACTTTTCACCAGGCAACAATGTTCAAATGCAATTAGTGTATGAAAGAGAAACCGGTTGAACATTTTTTTTATTTAAATACATTGTAGATGTCGCTACCGGCGTCTGATATGTCTGAATGCACTGAAAAGCTAATCATTTGCATACCACAGCAACTTATTCCTGTCGTTTAAATTTCACGTCTGTAGCATGTCGCCTTCTTGTTCTTGCTATTTTAGGGGCCAGTAGTGTATATATCAAATTCATTAAAAACAATTGTTTTAATTACTTTCACCCATAAAGAGTAACATTTGAATCATTTATAAATACATAACATTTGTGGTACGTTAACCTACTATGGCAAAAAAGCAGTAAATTATACTTTCATATTTAAAACAAGGAGTATATCTGGTTTTAATTTGTTTATTATTAAATCACATTTATTTTTTAAAACTTCATAAATCTTTCTACGGATCTATCATTTTTATTCGAGCCATGACTTAAAATTTGTTAATCCATAAAGTTTATATTTTGTTTGTTGTTACCAATGAAGTTGCGAAAAATTTTTCTCAATACATCTTTAATTCTCGATCTTAAATGTTTTTCATTTATTTTGTTTGGCGGATGAAATCTTTTCTCCCTTAAAAAAGAAACATAGGGGAAAAATTACTTTTCCTTATTGAGCCAAGAATAAAACACAATGCAACATTTAAACTTAAGAAATATAACTCAGATTTTGTCATCTTCTCTCATGTTTTTGAATGGTAGTTAAATACGAAAAAAATATACATAAATAAACTGATACATTATCACCCGATGCCTTTTTATTAGTTCTTAATTTTTCACTTGAGAAAGCTTGATTCCTTTTAATGGAACGTGCCAATAGTTGGATTCGGGCGACTCAAAATTGACAGTTATAACAAATTGTCATCCGAAAAAAGAAAATCCATTTGTAATAGTCTATAAATGTGCTTTATATCTAGTGATAATAGTTCAACAGTCCAAAAGACGTACTTTCCTAAGACAAGCGTCTCAATGAAAGACATAACTCATTTCTAGAAACGAAATGTTTCCCTTTATTATTCTAATTTTTGTTCCGTTTTAATACGAGTGGTCACGAAAGGAACTCATTATTCTGTTCTCTAACAACAGGCATAATGTTTTAAGAATTATTGCGACGATATATGACACACATTTCATTTCCTAGATTATTGCGTCATGGAAATCCGCTACTGAAAGGCGCAGTTAATAAAGATCTCATTTTGAAGGATTAGTACTTTAAAGTTACGTAGGAGTAATTTTGATTTTTGACTTGTTTGTTGGAGGTAGAAAATATTAGGTTTGGATCTTGAAAAAGATTCATGAACTTTACAATGTTTTTACTTAAAGAGATGTTTGTTGGATGTTTCACTTTGTTATTTAATATCCTTTCTTATTGAATTTTTATTAGATGATGGAGAGATTTTCAGTAGACTTTTTCGAGTTTAGCTTTGCACTTCATACAATTACCTTATTTAATTGTATTAATATTATTGTGTTAAAAAACCACTGCAAAATCTAAAAAATATTCATTAAAGCCTGACATATATACATGCACACACACGGGATATTAATAAATACGCAAAATCTCTTAAAAATAAAACGTTAAATGGTACCAAATGCAAAAGGCTGTAAGAAAAACAATTAAATACTACATCAATAATTTGATGCTGTAGACCAGAGGTTCCCAAACTTTTTTGTCTCATAGACCCTTGCGATGTTTTTCGGTTTCGAGTAGACACCTGCTTACCTAATATTGAATTTTTGCAAATTTATCAACTTAAATGTCTTTAGAAGCTGGTACTACTACTTATTTTTTAAAAAAATTAAACTTCTAACTGTGGGGAAGTATAGCTTTTAAAACTTAAGTAGTATATGCTAATGAATTAAATTAATAAATTAATACATAAAATAACTGAACAACAAACAAATGCTGTTGAGGAGAGGGAAGAATCTGATGCTTCAATAACAAATTTTTGACATTTAATATCAATCTAGTCAGGTTTAACTCTAAATCTCCTTTGTTAGTAAGTGTCCCGTTTTTTTTCTGAGAGTGAGATTGGCAAACTAACTGAAGCTCCCTCTAACTAGTAACAGCAACTAAAAACTTTCTCACAATATTCCATAATTCACGACAAATAACGAGTATATTTTTTTAAAGCCAAAACTGCTGACATTTGTTTACTAAACTTTATTTTACGGTCTATTGTAATATGACTTTTTTATTCAATGTCACTATATGAATTATCTAATGGTCTACTGTTGTATTACTATAAAAAGCGTGATCTCAAACATAGTTTTAAAATTTGAGTAAAGAACATTTAAATTGTGAACGTAGGGTAAATGTCTTGACAGATTGTCTGTGACAAATTGATAAAATTTGAGACGTCAAATATTATACTTCTTTAGCTTAATTCTGGAAAGAAATGCTGAAATGGTTCTTGTCTTAAGGGGACTTGGTACCCTAAAAATCACAAACCTACGTTTTTTTATTTTCATTTAATCTTATTCTTTGCATTATTATCTTTTTGATTGATATATCACTTGTGCATGTCGGAAAGTTAGAAGTTGAATAAAACTTCATTCGAAAACAAATTAGGCAATTCAGCCACACCCCTTTTAAAAAAGCTAAAAAATGCGTTATGATAAAAAAAAATCTATTTTATAAATAGAAATAATAAATATAAAAAAGAATGTGTAGTATTAAAAGCAGAATATTTCCGAGGCAATACAATAATGTAATTTTTTTCTTCCTTGTGAAATGTGTGCATGTAAAATTTTTAAATTAAGGCATTTTATATTAATAACTTTATATAATTTCAGTTCTTATTCCTGATATATTTTTCATACAAATGTAATACTTTAATATTTTTAGAAGAAAAACAGCTAAAAATTCTGTCGTGACAGAAATTTTTTTTTTAACGTTTTTCTTGAATTTTCTTGTGCAATTAGTACTCTCTCTAAAACTTGATCATTTATAAAAATGTGTGAGTTAAAAAAATATGAAAATGCAATTATTTTAAAGAAAAACATATAACTAATATCTTAAAGTGGTATTTTAAGTTTAATTAAGCTTATAATAATTATTTTTTCAGAATTATAAACTTTAAACTGGTTTTTCTCAGTTTGTGTTTTTCGAAACCTTAGTGCATTCAAAATGCTACTCCTTCGACAATTATTTACCAATAACTTCAATTTTTTTCCTGCGTGTTAAAAATAAAGCATGTAATAAAATTAGGGATCCGTTTTGCTATAAACTGAATACTTTTTATAAAAAAAAATAAAATGTAAGACACGTTGGCTTTTTCGTTGATTTTTAGACTGTATATCAACATTTTATTTCTTTTCTCGGAAATGAATGATGTTATTCTAAAATGGATCCCTAAAGTTGTTAAGAACATCCATAAGAATATTATAAAAAAATTTCAGGTCAAAAAATTAATTTTTAACAAAAGGAGTAAGACTTTAAAATTTTCCCAATTTTCTTCAAAAAATTTAAATTTTTAAAATTGTGTGAATAATATATGAAAATTTTCATCTGGTAACATTTTCTTGAATAGAAACATTGTATAAAATGCTAAAACATAATTTTTAAATACGTAAATAAAGAAGTTTGCTCAAAGGGTACCAAGTCCTCTTAATAAAACTTAAGCTGCCACCTAGTAACCAGAAATTCACCTCACTAAATTTAGTAAATAAATCAGTCAAATTGGTAAAATCTGGTTTTCAACCGATCAAATTTTTTTTAAAGATGAAAGTCACGATCTGGTTTAATGAGAACCACTATTATAGCCCCCAAATTATTTTTTCGCTGACGTAGACCCTTTGCAGTTCTTCATAAACCCCTGGGGGTCTATATATACCACTTTGGGAATCACTGCTGTAGACTCCCGAAAACTCAGGATTTGATAACCCGGTAGTCCGAATAACTGCACCACACCTTTGCAATTCGAAAACCCACCACACGTAGATTCGTTTCAGAACGATCCTAAGCGACATTATGTTCGATGCAGAAATTATTAATGCTGTTCTAGCTAGTAAAAATAAAGTCGAAAAAGGATGAAGACATTAACGTTGCGGACGCCATACATACTCCTAAGATATCAAATAGTGAGGGACTAAAAGCTGTCGAAACCACCCTACAATATTTTGAACAAGGTGCATCGGTAATGGGCTTACTGTTCCTTCGTCATCTTCGTGATGAAACAGCAAAACGCAGAGTGTAGTACGGAAAAATACAGAAAATTGTGCATTTTTTTTAAAAAAAAATAGCAAGTTTTTGAAAAGTTGGCGACTTAATTTTCATTACAGACAGCTTTATGCCCTTATAAAGTATTTTGGAGGTGTGTCTGATCATGTAAATTACTTTATATTATGTATTCATTAAGTTTCCATTTCATGCACAAAGTACGTATTTTCCCTTTGCTTAAGAGTATAGGGTGTTTTTTAGAGGTATAGAACTTTAAATTGCAATAAAACAACGATGTATTATTCGATTGACATGAAATTGTTTTTATTCGAAAGATAATCTTGTGGCATTACATTTTAAATATGATCAAGCAAGGCGTAGATTCGTCGAATGAGCCCAAAACGAGATCGCCGTTGTTCCAGATTTTCATAAGCGAATTTTGCTTAGCGATGAAGCGCACTTCTAGTTGAATGGTTACGTCAACAAACAAAACTGCCGCATTTGGAGTGAAGCTAATCCACAAGTGTATGTCGAAACACCGTTACATCCAGAAAAACTGGTTGTTTGGTACGCTTTATGGGCTGGTGGAATCATTGGTCCGTACTTCTTCAAAAACGATGAAGGCCACAACATTACAGTCAATGGTCATCGGTATAGAGCCATGATTACTAACTTTTTCATTCCTGAATTGAACAATCATGATGTCCAGGAGCTGTCGTTCCAACAAGACGGCGCAACATGTCACACAGCTCGTGCCACAATCGATTTATTGAAAGACACGTTTGGTGACCGCCTAATTTCACGTTTTGGACCTGTGAATTGGCCTCCAAGATCTTGTGATTTAACACCGCTAGACTATTTTCTGTGGGGCTATGTAAAGTCATTGGTCTATGCAGATAAGCCACAAACGCTTGAGCATTTTGAAGACAACATTCGCCGTGTTATTGCCGATATACGTCCACAAATGTTACAAATGTTGGAAAAAGTCATCGAAAATTGGACGTCCAGATTGGACTACATCCGAGCCAGCCATGGCAGTCCTATGCCAGAAATCATATTTAAAACGTAATGCCACAAGATTATCTTTCGATTAAAAAAAATTCATGTCAATCGAATAATACATCGTTGTTTTATTGCAATTTAAATTTCCATACCTCTAAAAAAACACCCTTTATTTGGACAGTTTATTTTCTGTTGTATTTTTAACCAAACAGTACATAAAAGTGCAGTACAATATTTTTGAGGAAGTATTTGTACTCTCTTATTCTTCTTTAACCCCATAATGGTATCTTCACAAACTCGGCCACTCTTCTCGGTCCCCATTAGGCCTAGTTTTCAGGACTCTATTGTACAAGAGATCAATAATAAAAGTTAGACATGAAATTTATTATTTAATTTTCAAATTTTGTACGAAACAATTGTTTTTGACAATAGGCTTTCTAATAGAATTTTTTTTGCAGTCGTAAATTGAATAAACAAATAAAAGATTAATTTTTTAATGAAAATATCTGAATAATCGATTTAATTATCTACTTATTTATGAAGAGGCAAAGTCAAAATCATATATTTCACACAGGGTTTTAAATTTAAATCGGGATTGCATAAAAACTATTAGAGCCATTAATTAAGCAAAAGTTATAAGTTTTATTTTACATACTCTTAAGTATTTATATTAATATTTTTTTAATAAAAATGTCAATAATTTATAATAAATATCGTTATCGATTAAACAATCCTTGAATCACTCTATATTAATGGGAAATATTACAACTCAAACAAAATTCAGAATTGAAACAATTCTTTTAAATGAAATATTTTCCTCAACATAGCAATATAAAACTCGGATATCTTCTCAAATAATTAATTGACGGAAGTAATCCCCGGAAAGTAAAATCATTTCAGTTTTTTAATAAGAATAGGGATGGATAATGTTAAAGAACCTTAAGCCATAAGATAATGAAATTGCATTGAGGAAATATATATATATATATATAATCTGGAATAAAATATTAACTTGTTTAATTTTCTGTTTAACATAAATTTAATAAAACTAATTTTTTCGATAAATCTTTTTTGAAGCATTTTTCTATTATATGACTGAGGTTTCCTGATTAAATAAGTGATTTGTATCGCATGTAATTTATTTTGCAAACTTAGTATTATTTTGAAGAATTTTCTCATAAATGTCTATTTCTGGATGTAATGAAGTACGTTGAATTGCATTTTGAATATTTTTAAATGAATCAACTCGAGAATTAAAATACCATTAGTAGTATTTGTATCGATTTGTAAGCTGAAACTCTCAAAAATTTGATTTTTTTATAGATATTTCTTATCTTCTAAAGTTTTATGCAATAATTTTAACATTTTAAAAACTTGTAAGAAACATGTATAAATTTTCATCTATTTAATTATAATAAACTATTTTATTTTTCTATGGGCCTATATTTTTATAATAAAAAATGAATTAGTTTTGAAACATTATTTATCCACATCAGTTTGTACAAAAGCTTATAAAAATAATCAAGTTTTCCAACTTTTTTTGTACTTGTAATGGTCCATGTAAAACAAAGGTTCTATTGTATAAAAGTCTTATAAGATCAGTATTAACTTCTGCATGTGAAACTTGGTCCATGTCTCGACCAAATAAGGACATGAGAAGTATCTACGAAAAGAAGATTTTAAGATTATTTTTGTAGGAATTCAAGAAAAAGGCTAGTGGCGAAGAAGATCAAATTTAGAGCTCCATCACCCATATAAAGAATCTGACACAGTTAGTTTGATCAAAGTACAACGAATTAAAGGGGCGGGCTACGTTGTCAGAATGGACGAAGACCACACCACTAAAAAATTTTCAATGCCCAACCAATTGACACGTGGAGAAAAGGCAGATGGATTGATGGCCTAGAAAATGACCTCCTAGTTTTGAGAACTAAAAATTGGAAAACACTAGTGGGAAGAAGGCTGGCATGGAAAAGGCTTCTTGAGAAGACCAAGGCTCATCCTGAGATTTCAAGCGATTGAGGAAGGAAGGAACAGTCTATGTAATAGTAAGTTGTTTGAAGGGGTATTGAGCACACACACACACACATTTATTTCGTAATTATTCTGAATTCAAACCCAATGGAGATTCCAGAAATATTTTAACGTTATAATTTCTTAAAATTGAAAACTTATTATACTTATTTGGACTGATCAATATTTAAATTTTATTTAAATTTATTATTTATAAATTATTCATTTTCTATTTGCTCTTTTGAATTACTTATATATACGAGGGATATTCGGAAACTAAGGTCCGTTTACTTATAAAACATAAAACATTACAGATTTTTTTCAAAAACACTTTATATTTTAAATTCCTTACATGTGTCTCTATTTTTCTACATACTTTCCATGTTTGTTTAAACATTTGTCATAACGTTCTACGAGCTTCTGTCTGCTTACTTCGTAGACGTCTGCCGCCTGTGAGGATAACCAGTCTTGAACTTCTTCTTTCACCTCGTCAGCTGTGTCGAAGCGCTTGCCGCCGAGAAACTCTTTTAGGTAGCGGAATAAGCGAAATCACTCTGAGCCATGTCTGGACTGTACGGTGGGTGGTCAATCTGTTCCCATCCAAAAGATCTTATCAGATTTTGTGTGTTAATGGCAGAATCCATCCTTGAAAGCTCTCACCCACTTATGCACTTTGCTGCTACACATCGCATTTAGGCCATATACGTCGCTTATCTGTCTATGAATTTCCGCTGCTAAAACGTTCTTTGCTGTCAAAAACCGAATCACTGACCGTATTTCACAGTCGGCGGGCTGATCGATTGTTTTAAACATTTTGAAGTAGCACTGTACTTACCACACTGCAACAATACCAATGCAAATGGCGTCGTTTGACGAGCAAGGTATGCCGGGAGTTGGTACGCATGCGCATTTCAATGTTCGCGCGACATTCGATTAGCTACGACGATTCGGACCTTAGTTTCCGAATATCCCTCGTATTTTTTACTGAGTATAAAGTGTTACGTAATTTTATTCATTATTTTGTTAGTAATTTTCATTTCACAGTTTGTTTTTAAATAAATTAGCTTGTTAAAAAAGTTTATTGTTCAATTTGTATTTTGTTAACCTAGTTGTATGATTTGTGAAAATTGTGATGCATTATTTTTATGAATATCCATTACATCTCTAAAAGGTTTAATAGAAATCAGTAGCAGTATTTTCTGCTGAATAGGAGTTTAAAAAGTATGATATTGAATAGGAAGAAGTTTTAAAAAGACTTTTTTTAATAAAAGGAAGACTAAACATTTTTAGATCTAAAAACTCATTTGAAGATTATAAAAAATAAATATTTCAAAATTTAAAAAACAACAAAAAGAAATTGAGATTACATCTATGTATTTCCAATTTATCTATTTCAGGAAAAATAAGAAAGTTAAAGTTTATATCAGATTGATATAAAAAGACTAGATGAGAGAGAGAAATAGAAAAAATACATGCATCCCCAATATGATTCAAAGAGCTAAAAAAGGAGTGATAATAGAGATGATTTATATGTTTGAGTGAGTGTGTAGGTTTATGACGCAAGAGTCAATTTTGGCTAAACTGCGCCAATAATGTGTTTGAGAGCTTTTTTTTACATAAAAACCTGTACTGAGTTTGAAATTAAATTTTTATTCACAGTTCGAAGAAAAACATTTTGAAAGGGAAGAAGGATTCAAAGAAATTTTTCATTCTTTGCTTTTGAATATCCAATTTATTAAAAATTTTAAAACCGAAATTTCTTTTAATTCAAAAAAGTTTATGAGAGAATTCGGAATTATTTATCTCAGATATGAAGCTAAGGGAAAATCTTTTTAAAATATTTTTAACTTAATTTTTTAAAAAAATATATTTAATCGTATTTCAAACACTGAAATTGTTCTGAATCTAAATTTTTAAATGCATTACTCAGAAAGCCTTCGTTACCAGAAATACAGAAGTAACAAAAGAAAACATTGCATGAATAATTTTCCAAAATACGATTATTTTTAGAATAACTTTTTTGAAAATACTAAATTTTATTCTTAAGATTTGTTATACCTCTCTTTTTTTTGTTGAGAAAATTAGAACAATAAGGAAATGAAAATAAATTAAAACACGGATGTAAAACGATTTATATTATTAAAGTGAAAATTGTGAGAAGTCGACGCTATCTTAAATTTGAAATTTCGCTTACAAATTCTAAAAAAAAGTTTGTTTACAAGGAACTTTCAGTAACATAAGGAATTTTTTTTTAAGAAAGGTATAATTTATTTTTCAAATGTCTAAAGCAAATGCAAAAATCAAAGTTTTTGTAAATGTAAAAATTGTATTCACAGATTCAAAATCTTTTTGTTTACAAGAAATCCGGGAACCCTACCTC
The DNA here is from genome assembly GCA_019973935.1 of Trichonephila clavipes. Classification (NCBI taxonomy): domain Eukaryota; kingdom Metazoa; phylum Arthropoda; class Arachnida; order Araneae; family Nephilidae; genus Trichonephila; species Trichonephila clavipes. The sequence continues at coordinate 398,227 of BMAU01005471.1, forward strand.
ATCCTTAAAGATGCCAAGACATATATATGTTTCTTCTATTTTTACGATAACACAGAGCCCGGCAACCTACGTGCTTCAGGGGCATTTATCTTTCGGGATTGCAGTCTGGGTTTCAAACAAAGCGAGTTCGGAATGAAAACTACTAGTGCGGAGAAATTTCGAAGCCAAAATCTATTCCAGAGTTTTTCCTGAGCTAAGGTAAGGTGTATCGATCCGTCTGTGGAGAAATACTGAAAGTCATAAAGTCGAGCTCAGCCAGCTGGTCAAACGCAATGACTGTTTCATGTAGGCAGCAAATATCAAACTTACGGAAGCGTGATAAAGTTGGGCTACTTCACGATTGCGTCTTGGCAAGATTTCACGGATGCCAAGTAAACACTTGTAGACGCTCAAGCACTTTACGAAGTGAGTTGTATCGTAAATATAACTGATGTAACATGCTCATATGAATCTCAGTTTAGTTTCTGGACCTTGAGCTGTCCCTTTAAAGTCATGACTGATAATACATCATCCGTTTATATAGATTTCTTATATTTTACTTGTCCATGCATAAAGGTTCATTTTCAATATTTCATATAAAAATCTTTATTCCAAATTGACACAATATTGTAGCAATGGTAGTATGTTAAAAGTCTATAAGTATGTGAAGAAGGTCTTAAAAATTAAAGTTTATAAAGGGACACTACAAATGTTTTCATTAACGTTTGGTTTATTTTTTCGATTCTATTTGGGTTCAGAGTTTGAATGAACTCCTTGAGGTACGCGATTGAGTTAATTCAATTAGACTGAACTGTGTATAATTCAAACTGTTTACAATTGAGATAATTCGAACGGTGTCGTATTTTATGCTGCTAAAATTTTCACGCTCGAATACATGTAACTTCCGACTGCAATCATTGATTGCTATCCGTTGTCATGATTTCGTAACTTTAGATAAAGTTTATAGTAAATTTGATAGATACTAAAGTTTCCTTCATTTTCTAGACTTCAGTATTTGGATTACATGTGTTTCATGTAAATAAATCGAGGTGACAAAATTTAGATTTCAGTAACAAATTAGTAGAAATACAAAGGTATCATAGCGATATACAAGTATAAATTCTACGATCAACAAAACGTCATTTTAACAATTTTGTTCAATCAACCTTAAAAAAAAGGAGCTCCCACAAGATATTGTGTTGTGTGTTGTAATAAAAAAGGATAGCAAAGGGAAAAGGAAAAGAAAGAGAGTCGTTACATGTGCAATAATTACAATGTTAGGCTATGTGTGCTTCTCCTTGCTTCTAAATATACCATAAAAAAGAAAATTTTGAATAATTTTTAAAAATAAATATTACTATTTCTATAGAAAGGGCAAGAATAAATATTTTTACTGATATAAAAGAAGTACTGATATAATCGAAAAAAATATGTTTTTTTTCGAAACAGCTGTGTGAAAAGAAGGATAATAAAAGTCGATTTATGCGCAAGATTGCAATATTTGGCTCTTATCTGCAATGCAGATCAAATTCCAAAATTAAAACAAAATTTTGCTTGATTTTAAAATTTATATTTTTGGCCAAAAAACAACTCTAAAATGTGTTTTCTTAAATAAAAATAATAATTTTCTGGTAGGTTTTTCCAAAATAAGTGAATATTAAGGGGTTAAAATATACTATCATTTATTTAGACTCAGCGGTTTCTGTTGAGAAGATTATTAATTATTAAACATCTCAAATATGTTATTTAATTTAGAATTGTGCTTGAAATGATGAAAATAAAGTTAATAAATTTTTTTCTATCTTTTTGATTACTGTTTCAAAAATTAACTGATAACCTAATACATTAATTTAATAATAAAGCATTAATAAATATCGTAACCCCCTCGAAATGTATAAAACAAACAAACAAACAAAAAGAACTGTGTACTTGCTTTTAACACAGGAATAGTAGCTTAGGACCACAGAAATGAGACATAAGAATCTAAGAATTGCAGTTAAGGTTTATTGTGGTTAACAGTATCAGAAATCTATGTTTTCATCAAAACAATAAGAAATCCAGGAAATCTTATAAGAGATTTTAACCACTATTCACAATGTGGGATTCTTTAAATATTGAACGAAACATTGACAAAAAATCACCTGTATATCAGTCCCTTCAGTCATACCAACGTATAAACATATGTATGAGTGTGCCTTTGCTTCCAATCATTAAACAATAATTAATTAACATAATTTTATTAAAATAGCTGATATTTATTAAATATCATTCATAATTCTAGGAAGTTGTTACATGAAATTGCACGAGTAAATCTATCGTTCCCAAAGTAAAAAAAAATTCCTACAGTTGAGTGTTGAAATATTTTTCATAAAACTTAGGAGCTATTTTACAATCAAATACAATTAAAAAGAATTGATAATTTATAGTATAGCAAATATAAGAAAGAGAAACAACAGTAAATGTTAGATGATATTAACAAATAAGTATAATAAATATTTATAAAGTATCTAAGCAATCTAATTCAAAGTTGAATTTAAAACTACCTTGCATTTGAAATGAAATAATGAGTATAAAATCGAAGATAGTATAAGCTTTTTCACAAAAAGAAAAACATTTGTACTTGTTAAAAGCTGTATATGTGATCATTACTTTTACCTCTACACTCTAAGAGAGTTTTATTAAGATTGAAATGCTGTTGTGCACTTGGGAAAAAGGGATGGTTTCTAGCTTTTAACTTTTGTTGCGTTCAAGCAAGACCTGAGTTTTTCTTTAACCTTTCCGTAGCTGGAGTGTTACGGGTTCGAGCCCTGGGGCCACTGAAGACCCACCTCGTAGACAGGATTTTTATGCGGTAAATCTGCCAAGGCTCAATGTATTGTTGCTGTTGGGGTGGTCCAGCTCAGGTGTCGTCCTCTTCACTCGACCGAGGTTCAAAATTACGAGGTCCGTTGTCATTAGGCCTCGTGTTGCTTTATTGTGCAACGTTAATATAACTCTTACTCGCTTCCACACCATACCATTTGACTCTCCATTATGTTGATGTTATTGTTGCTAATGCCACCTGTCAGATGGTATCAGATTGAGGCCCATGAAACTCATCGCATCAAAGGACTAGATTTATGCCTGTAGTTAGCCGTAGCTTCGAGTACCATACATGTGACGAACGTTTTGGCTCGGTTCCACCCAAATTTGGAGGGAGAACACCTGGAGGTGATCAGGGGCCTCCCACCTCTCTGCTCTTTCTACCAAACTCACGAGAGGACTTGAGGTTACTTAGAGTACCCCCATACCTCAAAGGCATTATGCATTTACAAACATCCATGCCTTCTCTGGGGTTCGAACCCAGGCCCTAAGACTCAGAAATTACTGTCAATAGCCACTATACTAGATGGGCAGCACTCTTCATTATTCCATACAGTTGTTTTTTGATTGATGTTGGACTCAATCTTATGACTCACACTTGTGATGCCTACCTTAGCTGTTACACTTACTTAACCCTAATATTTGAGATCGTTGAGGCAGTGGCTAGAGCATCGGACTCCAAACGGGAAGGCCTGGCTTTGATGCCCAATGCCACCAAATACCCTCCGAGTACACGCGGAGTACGTGCTTATTAAATCAGTGGGCCCGAAAGTCTTGTGGGCGGTCACAGCAGAAACCACGGGTGCAGGGGGCTGGAGAATATTTTCCTCCCCTCCAGTTTCATACCTAAATTGTGGAAGTGGAGATAGATGGTATCACCATCTATCGTAAAGATGTCCAACTTGTCTCAGGCTCTGGCAACTTCCATTCCTTCCCTTTGGGAAGGACACAGCAACAACAAAATTTGAGATCGTTAAATACTCTTAAATGCTAGTATATAATAAATATCTTTCCATGGATTCAATTATCATTTGAAAACTTTTTAGGGCTTTCCTGAAATGCATCTATAAGAAACAGAGTTTTAAACATCTTGGCAATAAAAAGTTCTGATGTATTTCCTAATAACCTGACAAGTGGTACGAAATAAATTTTTAAAAACTAATAAATTAAGGGGAAAAATGGAAGGAAGATTTTGAACAATTAAATAATTAATCATTAAACGTTAGAGAAAAACTAATTAGTGCAAATAAAGATTAAAAAAAAGGTTTGAAAAGAACTTAAAATGTTCAATTAAATATGAATCTACAAATAATCATTTAATATGAAATATAAAAAATAATACTCGTCAAGAAGCTTAGTTAAAAAAAAAAGCTTAGTAAAGTCAAAAAAATAATTAAAAAACCTTTAAAACTCAAAAAAAAAAAAAGAATTATTAAATGAGTGTCGTGTAAAAACTTTACTAAGATATCTGTAAAAAGTAAAAAAAGACCTTAGAACAAAAACAGTAGTTTTTTATGGTGCTAAAAAGTATTTATTCAGTTTGTTTTTTCAATAGTAAAATAATGGCAAATGATATAAATGCAAAAAATGAGAAGAATATAATAAAAACTAAACGTCTTGAAAGATTTAACAATAAATGTACAATAATAAAATTTAAACTAGCTTCATAAGATAAAATTGCTTATGAAAAAAAGCTTTTATAAAATATCCCACTCGTCTAAAAAACTATCTATTTCTTAACTTCTTTAACCTCTACTGTATCTTTCAAAGAAATATATTCTGCCATTTACTTAAAGTTTTCTATCGTCCCTTGAGTCCTTTATTTTATTCCGGAGTGTTTAACATGCGGTGGTTGTGGGCAACAGATCATACTGTTCTTGAAACTGTAAGCGAAACGCAATATTCTCAAATCTTACTTTATATAAGAAGAAAAAGTGAGAGTATATGAATTGAATATTGAGCAGGGAGTCTACGGATTTTAACCAAAAGGTTAACCTGTAAATTTCTTTTAATTAGTAAGGATTAAAAGAGTTTTATAAGCAAATTGTATGTTTGGAAAATAATTGCAGTATTGCTTAGGATACGCGTATGGACGTGTTGTGCGAGGGTTTGAAATATAAATTTTTAATTTTATTTTTTTCTATTTTGTTTTTTTAAAGTTTATTTTAATCCAATTTAACTGAAGTAAAACAACACTATTAAGAGGCGTAACACGTCACACACACACACACATTATAAGAATATGCACTGAAACATCTTTCTTATAGAATTAATTGTTCTTTATAAGTATTTCTTTGAAGTAAAAACTTTTCTTTTGTGTGTGAATGCACAATCTCTCTCTCTCTCTCTCTCTCATCCCTTCTTTTTAAAGTTCTCTCTCACACACACGCACACACACACGCGCGCGTTATTAGAATATGGAATTGTGAAATGATCGAAGAATTAATTAGTGTTCAATTAAAAGTAGTTTGGAAAGAAAGACAGAGCACAGCTAATCGATAAAAGAAAAGAAAACAAAGTATGAAAAGCAGAATCTTGTACTTTTACTATATTTGTTGCACTTTAACTGAAATTATGATTGCTATAATTCATTTTGAGCAAAATGGTAGTTTTTATCAGAGCATTTCATTTATACGACATTTAAGAAAGTTTTGATGCAGGAATTTTATTGAGGAAAGCATGCTTCAACAACAATAGAAAAATGTCTATTTATTGAGTAGAAACATTGGTTATTTTATTAACATTAAAAATGTTCTTGGAAATGATTAATTTGGGGAAAGAAATATGACGAAAAAGCCATAGGAAATAGCTACGTAAAAAAGCAATCCCGTTGCCATAGCAATCACCGCATTACCATTGCACACACACACACACAAATCTGCCTTTTACTTTTAAATTGCATTTTTTGCCATTTCAGAAGAAAAATGCTACATGCCGCCCGTTGACAAGTTGAGATTATGCAATTGTTATTCATTTCATTATTAATTAAATGATTTTTATATTTAGCTGAGAGTTTTATTTAATTTCTATTCCACTTAAAATTCTAGTTACAATAACTTTACTTATTATATAGTTGTGAAATAAGATTTTATCTGTGTAAGATTGAATTATTTCAGCTTTTGAGGCTTTATAAATCCATCCGTTTCAAAATGGAGTAAAATACTTTTAAAGTGTCCAATAAATTCGTACAAAAAGTATATGAAATGTACAGTCATATTAACGATTGAATTTTTATCTTGTTTAAAGCTTGATGGTGGTGAAGAATATAATAAAGATAGAGGAAGATTTTTTCTTGCACTCTACGTCCCTCTCGAACAATGTAATAGGTTATGATAGAGAACAGAAAGATTTTTCTATGCCAAGTGAAACATTATGTTCAAAACAAACGAATATAGGTTTTATATGAAGTTAGAGAGACACAAGAAAAAAATATGCTCTATTATATTCAGGCTTCAAATGAATTCTCAAAGAGAAGAACGAAATAGAATTGTTTATAAAAAACATCAGGGAATATATACTAAAATTTCGTATTTTAAAAATGTATTCCCTTTTTCACTTATACATGCCGAGATAATAAAGAAATACACCTTCTTTTGATTACAAAATAACAAAGATCCAAACGACTCACTTGTGAGGAGCATGCGTTTTCTAACAACGATAATTCTCGCGGAAGTTCTATACTATACTCTCAACTGTACTATACTTTAAAATTCATTTCTATCTAGTATTTGAAATTTTTGCAGAAAGATTATTCGAAAACAATTGAGTTATATTTAGAACAAGAATATGTCGTACTCTGTTAAAAAGGAATACTTATATTTAATAAGAGAAAATATGAATACTGATACTGATATCTGTAATTATGAAAGATAAATATGTGATTATTTATTTTTTAAATATTTTGATAGCTAGAAAATTTTCTTACTGAATAGGTCATCTTAATATAAATGAGGGGATTCTATCTAAGTTAATATTTATACGCATGAATATTTGAAAGGTGAGAAAAGTAGTGATATAAAAAGTAATTTCAAATATCTTTTGATCTAATTCAGAAAACGGATTCTTAGACTTTTTTATCACTGCACTTAAAAAAGATATTCATCTCCATGACAAACCTAATTTAAATTTTCACTCGGTGTTTTTACTTTTACCATCTACTAGCTTGGAATCGCATTTTGGAATGGAAAATATTTCGAAATATGCACCATAATTCTTTATGAATTTAGGTAAAAAAATTAAATTTCCGTATTTCCATTCGTAGATTAAAAATAAAATTCTCTCTTGCATAAGTTACAAAATTTATTCCAATGATATTGAAATAAGAATATTATCTGTCTTTCATCTACATATTTATCTATCTATTTATTTATCTTCCCCCGTCTCTCTCTCTCTATATATATATGTAAGAGAAAAGGAAAAATATGCTGCTCGTTTTTTAGGAAATAAATTTTTTTATTTGTCTTTGGTATATTTGATACATAAATAAAATTATATATTTATATATCAAAATAACTATCACAAATATTCATAGTAACTGTTTTTATACACACATTTGATCTTTTAAGTATTAGAAGATATTTACGAACGGTGTGTAACAGTTTTAAATTTTTTGAATGTCTTAACATTTTCTTGGATTTAAAGAATATTAATCACAGAATGCTGACTCTAGTTATTTTTTTTAAACTAGAGCAGAAACGGTGGGAGTATTTTTCTAAAATAATTTATGTGTTACTATTTTATGTTTTGAATTTTCAAATATTTACTGCTATTTTGAAATAAGAAAGCAATACATATATATATATTCAACTACAAAGTGTTTGATTATCTTATACATAAAGAACTAAATTAATTCGACTTGTTAGATGTATTTATAATACACATTTTGGACAAAGAATAAGATTTTTTTACTTTATTTTGTAGATTAGTTAAATATTTTGCAGTATTTGAACATACAAATGAATAATAGCTAATAAATTCCTACATTATCTTCATGCGATGAAAAGCAATTTTACCTAGAATAATGAATAGAAACAGGAAGGAAAAATAAGTTCAATGGTTTATTTTAAAATTTAAAAACAGTTAATTAATTAAAGTATAATATTTTATCAGATAAATAATTCTAAACATAATGCGGTCTTTAAGGAAAATTAAACTAACTTAAATGTTTCAGAGCCAGTACAAAACCATAAAAAAATTTCCGTATGGATACAAAGAAACATATGTCTTTAAAAAATTTAATAAAAATCTCTTCCTCAACAAAACGTTAAAATGAAAAACTTCTTCAAATTTCTTAAAGCGTTATATAACAAGTATATGCAATAACATAAATTTTTTTTATTTATAAATCTTAACCCAGTATATTTGACAAATGCCCAACAGCTGTCTGTTAAACGCCAAGAATAAGAAAAAAAAAATAAATAAGAACGCTATGATCTAAATCTCTTTATACTAGCAAATGTATCCAAATATATGGAGCACAATAAATAGCATAACGTTGCGACGCATGTAAAAAGATTACTGGCCTTTTTATCAACACATGGGACAACTAGACATACTTTACCTTTCGTATAACTTGTCACAGCTAGCGTGATCTTTAGATACCATATCCTCGTGAATGTTTGGCATCCCTATGGATACCCATTACACAGATGTCAAGAGAAGCCTGCTTTGATGCCGAAATATAACTCTATTACAAAGCGGAAAGACACGACGGTAATGGTTGATACACACTGCTTACTAGCTGGACCGGCAGCGTTGTCTATGAAAGCGGGGTTTATTATCCGGAAAAAATGAGAAGGCAGTGAAGGATGCAGAGATGGTGTGGGAAAAACTTTTTTGCCTTTCAGGAAAGGTAATTGCTGTTGTACCGTGTCACAGCTTTTTTTTTAAGTGTCAAGCCATATGTTTTTTTAAAACCAGTTAACTTGCTTTATGTTGTAAGAGAGAAGGCAGTGTTTTATCATATCGTTATTTTCCCCTGAAGTGTTAAACAATACTTTTTCAGTTTGGTTTTTAAAGTTGAAATATATCTGAGGATACACGTTTTTGTTTTTCTCATGTGATATTGTAATCTTTGAATTATATAAGTTATTTCGATTTTATAAATAATAAAATAATTATATATATGTAGAAAATATGGAAATCTGAAAATACGGTTTTGTTTTTCTCATGTGATATTTCAATTTTTGATTTAAATCAATTATTATGATTTTATAAATAATAAAAGAATTATATATACGTGGAAAATGTAGAAATCTTTACTTTTATTGGGGGAGAGATGATTTTATTAGAAAAATTCACAACGTATTTTGTTTCACTTATTTATAGAAATTGAAAAGTTTAGATTTTAACTCAAAATTTCTTTTTGGAATGCTAAAAAAATGATATTCTCGTATTATATATCTCTTCTCTCACATTTTGTAAAAATAGAATTATATTCAAGTTAAAAAAAAATAAAGTCCTGACTTTTACAAATGATAATGAGTAGAATAATAATCTTTCATTATTCTTTTCAAATTATAAAATTCGATATGTTTAGATATTGAAATGGTTTTCATTAATCGATAATACAGTTCAAAATTTAAGCAACTTATTTAATATTTTTTCTGTCTCTCAAGTATCTTTAAATAAATATCTAATTTAAAATACACAAATTATTTTCAGAAAAATATGACTTGTCTATCATTCTGTAACAGCTACGCACAAAAAAAAATCTTGTTTGGTAGTCAAAGGGGAATTTAAGACATACAATCGCATTCTTTCTAAAAAAATTAATATACTTTTAAAGTAAACATGTTTTGAATAAATAAATTTAACAAGTTTTAATTACGATTTAGTATTTTTATACTTTAAATTTTCACTTTCAAGTGAAAGAAGCGAGTATACTATCAATACTTGAGGTTTGAATAATTTAGTCAAATTTTCAATGAATTGTTTTCAGACTTTTATAAATCGTTATTGTCCATTTTATGTCGATATGTTTGAGTATATTATGTGGCCGCGGTAGCCGAGTGGTATAGGCATCGGATCGTGGCTGGCTTTGTCACGAGTTCGAGCCCAGTACCATTAAAGACCCGCCGTGTAGGGCAGCGATGCACGCTAAATCTGTCAAGAGCTGAAACGTCCTCCCGTTGTTGTGGTGGGGTAGTTAGGAGAAAGGGGTGCCAGCTCAGGTGTCGTCCACGTCACTTGACCATGGTTCAAAATTACGTGGTCCGTCGCCAAAAGCCCTCGTGTAGCTGAACAGTGCGACGTTAATCTTCACTCACTCACTTGAGTATATTATAGCAATACCCAAATATTTTTGTCAAGTTCTTTAACATTGGGCTCTATTATCTAACTATATTCTACTTTCCGTATTAAGAAAATAAATTTTTCATTTTTAATGGTAGATGTGAGAGAGAGAGAGAGAGAATTAAAGAGTGTGTGTTTTTAGCGTGTGATTTTATTATATCTATATTTATATCTACACTGGTGTGCAAAAATTAAGGACGAGACGGTTTTTTCAATATAACTTTGTACAAAAGCTTTCCAAATCAACACATTTAATACCGTAAGATCCCCAATACGTAAGGACATGTGTAATATGTAAGCAACACTTACTAAAAGAGAAATCAGAGGGATAAAAAGAAGCTTGATTGAAAAAGTAGCATGGAGCGCAATGCGACTGAAGGCCGAAACATCCCTGTGATGGGTGTCCAGCAAGAAACATCCTGTCTTTAGTAGGGGATATGATCTCCCCTGACTGCTAGGCAGGTTTCACAGCGTCTGCCCATGCTGAGAATGAGGGTGTCAATGTGTTGTTGAGGCATTTCTGCCCATTCGTCTTGCAGCGCCAATCGAAGCTCCCGAATCGTTACTGGTGGTAAGGTACGAGCTGCCAAGCGTCTGCCTAGAAAATCCCATACATGCTCGATGGGATTGAGATCCTGAGATCGTGCCGGCCAATCCATACGTTCAATATCCTCACTCTCTAAGAGCTGTTCGGCAGCTACTGTGCGATGACATGGTGCATTGTAGTCCATGAAAAGGAACTGCAGACCCATAGCGCCTCTAAAACGACGCACATGGAAGAAGAATCTCGTTACAATAACGGGTCCCGTTGACTGAACCTGCGTCGAAGATGTGAAGGTCTGTACGACTACAAGCATGATGCCTCCCCAAACGAGAACACCGCGACCTCCATACCTGTCCCTTTCAATGATGTTCGAGGGATGATTGCAGCTTCCCCGCTCTCTCCAGATGAGTATGCGATGAGAATCGCTACTCAAACTGAATCTGTTCTCATCTGTAAAGAGTACTCGTCCCCATTCATTGTCTCTCCAATTCCGGTGTTCCCGGCACCACAGAGAACGCCTTCTCTGATGGGCAGGCGTTAAAGTTACACACCGTACAGGGCGTCGTGCAAACAGACCACCACCGTGCAGTCTTCTGGCCACGGTAAAACGCGATATCGGTCGTCCAGTCGCCTGTGTCGTGTGTCTAGCGATTTCTCCCACTGTCTGCCGCCTGTTTCTTCTGGCCTGTAAGACAATGTACCGGTCATCTGCGGGTGTGGTTCCTCGTGGACGACCACTACTGAACCCCCGGATAGCTGTTCCTGTAGTTTGAAATTGTCTCCAAAGTCGTGAAACGATGCTGTGAGCAATTCCGAACTCTGCAGCCACACTTTTCACACTGCGGCCTTCCTCCAACTTCCCAATTATTCGACCTCGGGTAAAAGCATCCAGATGTCGTCTAACAGATTGATTATTCGCCATTTCTCGCTGAGGCAGCAACTCGGTGTGATTTTAACTGCTATACGGCGTGCAATCTCTTTGCCAGAAATACTGATCTTACACCGACAACATGCTTTATACTACTCAGACACTCCCCCATTACGTCTACCTGCATATCTGCGCATGTGCTACCGTACATCACCTTACTTAATCTCC